>CAJNDT010004346.1:373412-638412 GCA_905221615.1 Symbiodinium sp. CCMP2592 | reverse complement strand
GGCCGAAATGTGGTGTAGGGCTTCAGTACGCTTGGTCGTCGGGTTTTGCTGTCTCTCAGCCTTGGATCTGTTCAATCTGTCCATGAAATGCGCAGGCATTTGCACACTGTGGTCCACCAGCACGCCGATGGTCTGGACTGACTGATCAGAATGAGTCAGCAGAATACCGACGGGGTCGATGTACAAGAAGTCCACTGGTCCAGTTGGCGTTGGTCGTAGCACTGAGAATTGTTGGTGTCCCGTCACCATTGGGATCACCTCGCACAGGACGTTCAGGCAACAAAAGTGCATAGCCTTCACATCTTCATCCCTTTCGCTCTTCAAGTAAGTAGTAGGGTTGAAGTTGTCCCTGCCAATTCCCATCATGTTGGCTCCCCGTGTAAGCAATGAAAGCATCTGGTTCGTCCGGAAGCGCTTCAAGGTGTAAGTCCCGTTGGGATCATACTGCTTGAGGTTCTCAGGCTCCTTGGCAAAGCGAATGATCTCCTCATCAGTCACATCCTTGCTCACACCCGTTTCCCTATCCACTGCCGCCAAAGATCCCCCCTTTCCGAGCACATCATAGCGTTGGCCAAGTGCGAAACTTTCCCTCATCTGGAACAACGGCATAGTCGCCCACTTTGCGAATCCTGACCAAGCCTTGTAGATGGATCTGCATACCACGTATGCCATGTACGAAAGAGCGGTCATGTTCGCGTCAATGCAATGGGCATTTCGCTTTCCAGAATAGTAGGATGGCTGCATGGCGGTACGTGAAAGTTGTAGCTCAGGATCGATGTTCAAAGACTGGCCGGTAACGAAGACGGGACGACGTTCCTGTGCAATTGCTTCTGGTACAGCGTCATCAAAGTCCTCTCCTGGCTCTATGTCCATTTCTTCATCAGGTTCCTGTTCTGGATCGTCCTCCGCGATGACAGATGGTTCTGGGATTTCCTCAGGTTCCGCCACGGTCTCTACCTCCATGGCTTCCTGCTCCTCTTCGGGCGCCTCAGGCACTGCGGCTGCTGCGGCTTCCATTGTCTGAGCAATGAAGTCACTGGGGATCTCCGTAGGAGTCTCCCTTTGTGGAGAACCTTGGTAATATCCGCTCGAAACGAACTGTGACCAGCAAGACGTGCATCGGGAGAAACATGCTGGAACGATGTTGTAGCATGCCGGGCATACCCTCATTCTCCGCCCATCCTCGTCTCTGCGTAGGTCTTCGGGTCGCCAATTCTTGATGACAAACTTGATTCCTTTGTCCATGTAGTGATGCCGAACCGTGTCCTCCCTGTGGGACTCCAGGACAGTCGTGAGGTCTCGAATGATCTGCTCCTTGCTTGTGTCGTGGGGTCCAGGAGGCATCTCGCAAAGCAATTCCATGATCTTGCTTGGCGTTCGGTATCTCTCGAATTCAGGAAGCAACGGTGATGCATTGTAGTCCAACACCAGCTCTTTCTCCAACCGTTCATCGTAAATCTTTTCCACCAGAGCGAAAGAGTGTGTATCTTGAGGATCCGGGACGCAAAACCATACCTCCTTGACGAACTGGAACGGTATCGTTCGGCCAACGATCATGATGCCGCTGTCTGTGATACGTCCATCTTCTCGTGCAAGGTCCTGCGATGGGACATGAAGGACCGCCAGTGGCATGTGCTTGGCGTCTCGTCCAGGTACTCGCATCTTGGTCGTTGCATTCCGGTGATCGAACGGCGCAAACACCCCCCAATAGCTGTGGAGTCTGCCACCTTGGTTGCCTCGGAATTGGCGCCTATGGTCGAAGTCCCCGTCGGGGTCCTCCGAACCAGGCATGATGCCTTGCGTGACAATGGAATCCAAGTTGCGGCATGCCGTAGCGTGGAACGCACCTCCAAGACGTTGCAAGAGGGTCATAGATGGAGATATTGCGAACCTGTTCTTGTCCCACTGAAGCAAGTTGTTCTGGGGATCTGAGTGCGCAGAGTGACCACTCGTAGCCCGAACTGCCCATGGCTTCACCCAGCCGTTGCACATGTTCAGGTACCTCTGGCCGTGCCGGCAATGATCATTGTTCTGGATCTCCGTGATCTGGTCCTGAACCGATACCACCCTGTTCGAACCTGCTGATCCAAGAGTTTCCGTGCCGGGGTCCTTCACTCTCACACCCAGGAACTGCAACCGAATCTTGGCCTTGTGGCGTTTCGTGGCTGCAATCATGTTCCCTTGGAACAATAGCTGAAGTCTTTCATTGTACACTCTCTTCTTCTGTTGCTCATCGGTCCTTGAGACCGCTTCGGTGATGCGTCTGCTTTCATGGGTCCATAGTGGCTCATTCCTCACCAAGTCTTCGATCATCACCCACCCTCCTTCATCACATTTGATGACACTGTTGAATGCCACCTGGCACCTGTTGTCAAGCCATTCCGAGCCTGGGCGCCTGGCGATTCTGTGGCGCAGGTCAGATTGGATGCATGATAGCGCCCAATCCGCATTCAGCCTGCGCTGACGGGTGATGTCGCGAAGGACAACTTCGTTCACGAGGTCCCATCGATTGTTGATGAAGCTTGCACCCTTGGTTGGGATCAGGTCGAGAATCCCGCACCGGATTGGCCTTCCGCCGCCGATGGATTCGTAGCCTGCATTGGTGTAGCTATGAGTGGTATCATCGTCAGCAAAGCTAGGACGGTCTCCTCGTTGAGGTAGGCGTCGGTCGCGATGGTCCGAAAGCTGCTCAATGAGGTCCACCACTCGCTGGCTATTCTCTGGTCCCGATTCCTGCAGTGGTACGCCACAAGCATCATTTAGGCCCCGACGGTTCTCCACATCCGTGCAGAGATTGTGTTTGTTCTCATAACGGATCAAGACCACATCACCCCGTACGGCTTCGCCTCCGCGTCGCGGTCGGGCTTTGGCCTTGGGTCGTCGGTCCGAGGATGCAACACTCACATGTTCTGTGGTGTCAACGTCCATTGGCTCAGCCTCTTGTGGAGGTACTCGACGTGGATATCGAAGAAGGCTTTCCTTGATAATCTGGACGCCTCGAAGTACCAGATCCCGGGTCGCAGCATTTTCTGTGCAATTGGACAGAGTGTGTAGATCACTGTCACAAGCGACACAGAACGTGAGGCGGTCGCTTCCGACCGACATTTCGCCCTGAGCGAGTACTCCCACATAGTCCTGAAGCTGCGCGACAAATCCTTCACGAATCGCCTGCCTGGGATCAGGGCCTTCTGCACCTTGTTCTTCTTCGGGTTGCGCATCCACATCTACCTCCTGTGCAGGTATTGGTGGAGCAACGGAGAACCCTGGATCGTCCGTGACGTTGTCAGCGGCCTGTGTCTCGTCGGTTCTCGCAATCTCTACCACCCACACACCGGCCCCCACCCAAACACCCGCAAACACCCCCCACCCACCCCAAAACCCCCCCCCCAAACACCCCCCACCCCCACCCACTCAACTCACCCACACCCCCCGCAAAGAAAAAGGGTAGATATCGCATCGACGATCACTGTGAAATCAATCACGAGGTCAGCGTACATGTTGTTGACGATCTCAGCGACTGCTTCATTCTTCTTGGGCGGTGTCCTCTTGCGCGGGGAGTCAACCGTGATCAGCTCGATGGCTTCGGCCGACGCGTAGCGGAAGAATGATCTTTCGATTCCCCTCGCGCACGCATTTGCTCCCTCAAGGCCACCCCAATTCGGAAAATGACTTGGGTGTCTCATTGCAATTGTAAGAAGCCCGAGCGCCAGCTCCACCGTGTCACCCAGGAGCTCTTCCTTGGGCAAGACTGACCCTCTGTAGCATTCTTGGCGCTCTTCCGGAGTCAAAAGCATTCTCATGAAACCAGCATAAGCGCAGTTCCCGGCATCGTAGTAGCAGATGTAGCATGTCTTACCTTCGGAGTCGTACCCTCTGTCCCATGCCAACTGTTTGGCCTTTCCCCATGCCGCGTACTCGATGGCCTGACTGGCTGTGATTCGGAGACCACCGTAGTGAGAAACCGTCTTGCCGATGTCTTCATAGACCATCTCCGCACAAACTTTGAGGAACTCCTTGATGTCCACGCGAGGATCCACGAATTGGAGCCTCAGGTCATAAAGGTGCTTTGCGCAAGCCAAGGTGTACTTCTGGGACGTGATCAAGTCATTGAAGGAGCCGATTTGATGCTGCATCTTCAAGGCTGAAGTATGCGCGCACCCAATGCAGTGTCCAGGATACCCGTTTCCGGTCGGCTTGAAGAAGGCTTGTGCGTAGCACTCAGCCAACTTCATTGCTTCACATCCAGGGCAATAGAACGTTCTCCCTTTGACATAGCCGGTGTTCGGGGTCGCATAGGTGTCGATCCGGAACCAGTAGTGCCTGTTGTCGTAGTAGGCTTCGGGAACGGTCATGGCGATGTCAAAGTCCTGCCAGGTGACTGTGGACGATTCAGCGACCGTGTCACCCTGGGCACCCGACCTGATCTGTTGCTGCTGTTCTCCCGTAAACCATGTCTGCGAAATCTTGGTGGACGTCTTGACTTCACTCTTGTCCTCCCAAATCTCGACAAGCGACGGGTGAGCGACTGAGTCGGTTCGGACAGTTTCGTCCCATGAGCGAACTTTCGATGCCTCAACAAAGCACGTGGATACCATCTTCTCGCAGAACAGCTGCTTCTCGTAGATAGCGAAGCCCAATTTGAACCTGACCCGATTGTCCGGTGCTGGCACCTTTTCGGCTGACAGTGTATGCACGCCTGATGACGCATGTTTCGTCTGGCTGTACATTCTTGACCAAAACGAAGATCCATGAATCACCACGCATGCTCGGGCTCGCAACTCCAGTTCAATATACATTCCCAGCGCGTGGAAGCCGTTGAACAGAGAAGCTTTCTGTCGAAGGTAATTGCTGGCTGCTCCTACGAACCGTAAGTCGTGATTGATGTTGACAATTGGAGGGCGCGTGGTACGCTTCCCTGCCGCAATGATAGGGTCAACGTACGTGACCTTGAGCTGTCGCTGCAAGTCAGAACGAATTGCTGCTCCGTCTCCGACCTCACTCATCGGAAATGATATGTTCTCGATGAGGATCGCCTGGAGAGACAGATGGTAATGCAATGTGACGGTTGCAAGCTGCTCTTCAGTCAAGCCATCCAATGTCGCATTCACAGATTCCAACGATCCTTTTGTGACTTGGAAGTTGTAGTTGGCACCTGTGGTGATCGACGGGCTCACAATGTAGATCTCACTCCATCCATGCATGCCGAGGTTCTCTCTCACTGTATGCGTTGATCCCCTGGTCCTTGCGACCATGTCAAAGTCTTGGACGAGGATTGTGCATTGAGAGCGCATAGTCGCGGCATCAGGCTTGCCACCCATACCCAAACTATTGCGAAATCCGTTCAGCGTGTTCATGGTGTTGATCCTTGCTTCTGCCGGAATTTCATCGTTGTCGACAAGATCGTTGTCTGCCTCGATCATCACTGCCGAGGTAAGCATCGGAGGAGAAGGAAGATGCACGCACGACACCAATGCCAATGCATGGTACAGCCGTGAATACATCCGTAACCACACCTTCGTACTCAGCTTCACGTAGACCTTCAGGTTGAGACCCTTGTCATCACTTTGAGAGACGGAACGGATCCTTGCCAAATAGGTCACCAGTCTTCTGACGTAATGCTGAATCGGTGTGGTCCCCACGTCGTGGTTGGCCACAAACTTTGGCGTCTCATCAATGGTAGGTGGGTACTCGTCTTGATCACGGGTCGTCGCCAGCAAGCTCGAGCGACAGCCCTTTTCATCGATGTTGACATAATGGTACCAACTTTCCTGAGCGCCAGCGGGGATTGGAGCTTCCTCCCATGTCGGTTGCGATGGTTCCTCTTCCGGTTGCGAAGACGATGGTTGTGGAGGAGGTGCCGCGGAAGATGACGACGCCGATGCCGTTGCCTCGTCCGTCCTTGCCCTCTTTGGTCCGTGGCTAGGGGTGGCTCGAGGTCGGCAGCGGATCCTTGCGATTGTCCCGGCGTTCTTCCATGCTCAGGGTGCACGATTCCTTCCGGTTCGAGGTTGCTTGCCGTAGGCATCGCAACTCTCCCCGTTGAGTATACCCAGCTAGGATGCCGTTGAAGATTGGGCGGAAATAGGCCATCATCTTGCATAAGCGGACTTGGTGCCCCCATCTGTTGGAATTCTGCTTCCCATATGCCCAACGTGGCGCGTTTGGTAGAGCAGTCGACCACGTACCCAGATTCAACTCCGCACTGATTCCAGGTGTAGCCACGGAACGCATCCGGCAATTGGAAGCCGTTCCTGTCCTGATCTGCACATACAGCATCCACATGGTGCTTGAGGAAAGCATACGTGGTGTAGTCGGAATCAGGGAGCACATCGTTGGACCATCTGTAATGCGGGTGTCCAGTTTCTGGATCAACCCATGATACGTAGGAATGAAGCACGTGGAGACAGACACTGAACGCCTGGAGCGAGTTCATCGCAAAGGCGAGCGGATGTCCCATGCCTTGAGGCATTGTGCGCATCATCAAAGCCAGCTGGTGAACGTTGAGTGGCGTAGCGCCATCGTTGCTCGCTGCACATTCCTGGTTGTAGGTCCGTAGTCCATACCCAGTGTGTTTTGCGAACATGTACATCAGCTTGCACACCCTACATAACGTAGGCTCTGCCAACAGGTCTGATTGGTCAGGTGCTCTACCTGACATAGGCAACTTGTGGTAGTAGTCCTGATTCACCGTATACCATTGTTGAATTCTCGTGTCTGTCACGGCCTGGTAGGGCGTCTCCACGGAGTTGATGAGAACGGCGAGGTTGTAGTACACGTCCGCACTGACGATGTTCCTTGTTGCAGTGTTCAAGTCGAACCGAACTTGTTTTCGTTCTTGTTCCAGTTCAACTACAGCCAATTTTGCATCATCGCGGATCACTTCCTCATCCACCATAAACCTGGTGATGGCATTGAACTTCCCCTCGTAGTCAGCAACAATGTGTTTGAGACCTCCACCAAACTTGATGACCATGGCGAGTATCTCCCCATAGGGTTTGTCCATGTACTCCTCAGGGGCAGCAAATAAGCAAGCTTTGAGGATTTCTCGGACTCGAATGGAAAGATCCCCTCCTGGCGACAGATTTGCACACGTGAACAGCAAGACCAACGGAGGTGCTTTGAACGCTGCCCATGTGCGAATGAGATCATTGTCGACCACTTTGTCTTTCGTAATCTTCGGCGGGAGCGAAACGCTCTGCGACGAATCCCCAGAATACATCTCCAGGAACTTGTGGAACTTCAGAAACGTTCGCATCATCCCACCAGACGGGAAAACTTCTTCGTGGTCCACTCCTTCGAAGGCCAGCTCGTAGGCATTGTAGCTTTCAGCCATGGCTCGGGTTTCGGTCCTTCCTCCGTAGGAGGGAAGTCCCTACACCCTACTCGACTTCACGGTTCCGGGTTCTCCGTAAGAGGCACCCTTCCCCGATCCGTCTGGTCAGACCTTAGTTGTTCCTTAGTTGGGGCTGTCTAATAGCCCCTTCATCAGCGTCTACACACTGATGTTGCTGCCATGCAATGTCCTCAGATTCATGTGCAACATGACTGACACTGACATGAGCTCGAACAAGGCTGCGAACATTCCTCGCAATTGACCGCCATGAGACATCAATGCGCTGCGACAAACTGCTCTTCGAATCATGGTCCAAGCAATCATCCGGTCTCACCATCAAACGATCCGCTTCAGGCATGTTAGAGAACATGATCCTGCGTCCACCACCATCGCCACCAGCACCAACATGATCATCAACCTTAACCTTCGTCACCTTGCCACTTGAAACAAGAGCATGCAACTCTGGCCAAGACCAACATGAACATGAAGAAGGCATGTCAAGCGAAAAATAGACGTCGGAAAATTCCGCACACTTCTTCAGCAGGCGTTTGAGAGATTTCAAGACACTTCTGAAAACCTTGTACTTCCCACCGGAACGTTTCTCACCCCCCACGCAAGCCCCTTCACTACTTCCAGGACCAGCACCTGATCGCAAAAGCGATGCCACGAATAGCACAGGTGTGCGCAGGTCGTTCCGGCACGCATCCTTCATCGTACCGATAAGGTTGTCCTCATCGGCTTTGGAGCCGATCAGCTCCTTGCAAGTTATGCGAGAGCAACCCTTAGTGGACTTAGGCACGGCGTAGCCATTACCCAAGCCACAGAGGTCAACGATCATGCGGTCTGGCTTTCGTCCACCAGCCTTCGACGGCATGGCTACCAATCTCCCATCGCCCGTTGCCTGAAATTTCAAGGCTTTAAGCAATCTCCTGGATATTTGGCTAGTCAACTCGCATTTATCAGATCGATCCTTAGCGTCCGAATCAGTCATGTGCAAATGTTTGGACGAGCACACATCAGACGACTTAGGATGCAACGCGACGTTTGCGGCAATGTACTCCCATTCATCCTTGCAGTAGCCGAGCTCAACGGCGGTTCCGGGAGATACAGGATCCCGAAAGGTATAACGTTGCCCGTGAGTGCATCCTTGGATCTTGATGCTCTTCCACATGGCATCTTCCTGAAGTCCCTTGTACTGCTTGGTTTCCTGGACTGGTACTCGAGGAGGTACTTCGATGATGATTTGGAACCCCCATGATGCCGCTCTGCGCGCAATTCTTTGGACGACCTCCCCCCATGGGTAGTCTGTCCGCAATTTGGCCCTTTCAGGGTTGTCAGCGATTTTCCGACTCAGCCACGAATTCTTGCCCAACACCCCTGCACCAATGAAGATCACGGAGTTAGGGTTGTCTTTCCTTGCTTCCACCACATCAAAGAGGTAGGCGCACATGGCGTCGTCAACTTCTCGCCCCATACTCAGAACATTTACTTGCAGCCCAGGGTCGTAGTGAGAATCGGGAGCATGCTGGGCGATGCAATCCTTGCCTGGAGCATACTCATTCCACCAGTTCTCCTCATCGACTCCTATCAATGTCCACACCGTCACTGCCTTTGGAGCATCTTTGATAGTGATACGGTACTTCCACCGGCTGTAAGGATTCTTGTAAGTATGGACCAACCTTCCATCGTGGTCGAGGAATTGGATCACCAGGCCCTCCTTGGGTTTGTTTTCGGCGAAATTGACCACGTGAGGCACAATTGCTCCATCATATCCTTGATATTCCCTTTTCTGTTCCGCCGCATCATGCCATACATCCTCGTACACCGACGACCATTGGTCATAACCAAATTGAGAGGCTTGACTTTTGGACTGGCCGTTGAAACAAAAGCCCTGGTGCAATGTAAAGCCCTGGTACCCCCCATGGATGGCACGCGCCAGTGTGACAACCACCGCTCGCCATTTGGCGGGCAGGGCGCGCACATAAGACTGGCCTAGAGGCGGTTCAGGAGGAGGCAAAAACGGCGGCGCAAGGACGTCCGCAATGGCGGCGGGGCGCAAATGCCCCCGTACCGGATGGTACTGAAACACAGCACGCTCCACATAGCGGTCGAACTTGCCCGGTGTGTCAAGGATAGCAGCACGGTCCTCCAGCTGGTGCCACTGCCCTTCACGAAGAATCCAAGTCGACCGAAGGTAACGACCAGGCGGCAACGCGGAAGGCGGCCCCCGCAACATGCGCGGGAACTTGACAACCAGGATGGGGTCCACACTGTCATGTTCTTGCAAGCCTTCCTTACTCGACAATCCAGCGCGATACAACACCTGAGGGAGGATCGGCGTCTGCGTGTAAGGAAAACAAGGCACCTCGCTCTTGAACGAGTAGTGCTGCTGACCCTTCTCATCTGTGCTTTGGGTATGAGTAGGGCGCATCAGATCCATAATCTCTTGGGAGCCGATGAGATCCGGCGGAAAGATGTTGATGAGCTGACACGCATGTGTCCAGGACACGGAATCCTTGAACGACTTGGTGTGTATGTCCGCTGACATCTTGGCAGTGACCTCATAGGCAAGAGAAACGTAACCTTCCTGAAAGATAGAATGCATCCAGCCAATGCAGATGCCGTGGGTACGTTCCAAATGACGCATAGTCGGATTCTTGCCCGTGCGAATCACCCCGATCATGGTCTGGTTGTCGTCGTAGAAGACGAAGTTGGGGTCTTGCCCCCCAAGCTGCTGCCACAACGTGATAGCAGGCAATCCAAGACGTGACATGGCAAAGTCGGCCGCGACAATCTCGGCCTCAGGTGTGGAATGACTCAAGCATCCCTGCCTTTTGCTAAGTCCCGCCAAGGGAAATCTTGTGTGAGAACCTTGAATGTGCAAGTGAGCACCGGAGGTAGATTTCAAACTTTCTCCACAACCTGCATAGTCCGCATCTGCAAACAGCCCGATGGACGAGTCCTCCAAGGAGTTCCCGACCCATCCAATCATCATGTGATGTTTGGACTGGTGCACATAGGCCATGAGATGATGAAGAAGAGCATCCTCCTTCTTGGTCCATTTCGTGATCTTGCGTGCGAGATTGTTGATACTGCGCAGAAGATCAAAGCGGCAAATGCGCGCGGCATAAAGCAATTTCATGAGAATGCTGGCTGCCTGCGGAGCAAGTGCACCGCGATTAGCCTCGTTGATTTCCTCTTCCTCGGGCGCCTTGGGAATAGGTGGAGGCGGAACGAGCCGACCATCCTTATCAACAGGCATGGTGTGTCCACACCACGTGCATCGATGGCTTTTACCTGACTGTGCCGGAGCGCGAGCTGGGTGATTCTTAGTCTCCTCAGCCGGACTCGGCGATGGTACCGTCTTGAATTTTGTCGGATCGAACCCAGTCACGTCGCAGTACTTCTTGACTGTCATGTCCAGGTACGTCTCCATGTCGTAGGTAACGGTCTGCACCTTCGTTTTGTCATGCAACGTTGCCTCGCCCTTGGAGATGCGACAACCCAGATACAAGCCCAGTGGCGTTTCCTCTTCCAATCGAAGTTCTTGGCGCAGCATGTCCCAACCCTTGGGTAGATTCTCTTTGGGTCCTGCCATCTTGAGATCATCCACGTAGATGACAAGCAAGAGCTTCATTTGCGGGTGGAAATACAATGATGGCCATTCATCGCCAATCGGCTTGAATCCTACTTTCTGTACCGCGGTATGGCAATGTTGTTCCCACATGGTTCCTGCGTCAGGATGTCCATATAGAGCTTTGATCAGGCGACATACAGGCCTACGGAATTTATGCCGTTTCGCAGATGGATGCCAGGCTTCATCAGGCAGTTCAACCCAACATGGAGTACCCGATAGTCTCGCCTGAATGTATGCTTGGATAGCATCCGCCATCTGGACATCGTTGCCAGGAAGGCATCCGTAATAATCTGCCCACCGTGAGGCGTCAAACGTAGCCGGGGAATTCCCCAAATCCTGAAACAATGCGGCTTCCATATTCTGGTCTTTGACCTGATCACCGAGTAGTACACCTCGCCCTTTGAACTTCCTGGCAGGATCGTCCTCTTTGAGCTGATAGTTCTTCTCGTATATCAGTCCATGTACTCGCGCCATGTGTACTTTCTCACCTTTCTTCTTTGCCTCAGCGACGACGTCGTCATATTCACGCGTAGTTGAGAAGTCAAACACCTCTTGGTCCCACAATCCCTTCCATTCTTTCATGAAAGCTTCCATGGCCTTGGGATTGTTGATCATCTCCTTGCGTGTGACGGGTCGAGTGACCATGGCATTGAAGCACGATCCTCCTGCATGATTCTTTTCCCGATGTACGTTTCTGTGAGAAGTCGTACACGGCATAGAAGGAATCCAGTTATCATCCATGACCATATGCGCCGGAACGGCCGGCACAACATCTGCCAAGAATTGTTCCTGTGTATATTGATCCACATAGGACTGTGCCCATGACCAACCATCGTCGTCATCAATGGACACGTTGAGTTGCAGATCAATTTCTTCACATGGGACAATCTTGGGAAAGATCATGTTGTCCAAAATCTTGGTAACTATCTTCTTTCCTATCACAGCCTTCTTCCGGTCTTTCTTGGCAACTCGAGCTTTGTCTCGCTTTTCTTTCTTGTATGCTGCCTTCTTCTCCGTTTCGCTCATCTTCTTCCATGCTTCCGGAGAATAAGAATGGATAGGTCGCCGTGTAGGAAGAGTTCGTCGACCGTCACTTCGGATCTTATACGGAACTCCCCTTTTGTCGATCTTGCAGGCTTCACCGTCATCGGTGAGATATACAATGCCGTCCCCTTTCTTCCCCGTACTCCAATGTTCAATCTCCTCGGGAGCCAACTTCTTTTCTTTCAAGATCTTGATAATCTCTCCAGGTTCTTCGATGTCTCCTTCGGGGATGAGTCTACCGGTTGGACCGACTTCGCGGGGCGATCGTCGATCTTTCCCAGTGACCTTTGGTTCAGAAGGAGGCGGTGCTGCACGTAGACCCAGCTCTTCGTCTAGTTCTTCGAGTCTTTTGTCTCCTATGGCATCAATAGCTTCATGTTCTGCTGACTTGAAGACTTCGCCGGACGGCTCCGTCTCTATGTCAGATGGATCTATGTCCTGTAAGTCAGGATCTTCTCCGGGATCCGGTGGAGGAAGAAGTCCATTTTGATCATCATCATCCCCGTCGCCACCATTTCCTCCAGGCGGACCGTCATCCCCGTCATCGACGTCTTTTATCTCCTTGCCAGCGAGGTCAACGTTGTCCCTGAGTCCCTCAATGGTTGAATTCATCCTTTCGTACTCGGCTTTCAGGGGAAACGTTATCTCCTCTGGGAAGTAGATAACTTCTGTCTCGTACGGTCTCATCAACTTCCTGGGAACAGATGCGTCCATCGACAAGTTCGCATTGGCAAATTCCTTCATATCCCAAACGCGATACTTCTTGGACCATCCTTGACCAGCAGTGATGATGTATCCGGCAAAAATGCCTGGGATCCCCTTTGGATCGAATTTGTTGCCATATGTCTTCGGCCTTGTGTCCGTCGGCTTGAAGAAGACTTTGGCCCCAAAGGGTATGGCTTTTCCCTCGAAGTCCTTTCCAGTCATTCGCTTCCATGCTGAATCACCATCGCCCTCCACGTCTTCAACGTTGAGGTTCTGCATCACGCAATTAAGCGCAAAGGACCAGTATTGAGCGGGCAATCCGGCGTGTAGCATGGATGCTGCGACTGTGTTGATCACTTCTTGATTTGATCGTTCAGCGAGTGAATTGTTACTGGGTTTCCCTGGAAGGGAATGATCTATCACGATCTTCAACTGCGCCATAGCTGAATCGAACTCTGGTGCTTCATCACTGTACGCCATATGAATCTTGCGTCTTCCCATTAGACGTCTGATGGCCATGACGACCTCGTCAGTACTCCTTGAAGCCGTGGGAATCGCTGCGATCATTTTGGTGGCGATATCTCTGATGACTAGAACTTCACGTGCTCCGTCATCGAGTCCGATACCTGCTTCGGCGGCCTTGCGCGTATCGAGGAAGTCGAACGTCACAAGATCTCCCCAGTGTTTGATCACACGTTGAAACGCACCTCGTTGTGTTCGCAAGTGCTTCATCTTCGCGCGTATGCACGATTCGCAATATGGGTTGCGGTAGCGATGAGTACACAGATGTGCCAACGTCTTAGCTTCGGCTTTCAGTGTTCCGACTCTGGCCTTGCGGCTCGGCGCACCGTCGCCTTCCACATCAATGATCACCTCATCGTCACCGTCCAATGGAATTTCACCCACTCCTTTTCCTTCGTCGTCGTCCGGAGGTCGTCCGGCCTCGGACTCTGGTACTTCTTCTATAGGAGGTTCTTGGGGTTCAGGATCAGGAGGTCGTTCATGATCGTCACCTTCTTCTTCTGCTTCAATCTCGCTCGGTGCAGCTTCAGCGGCAGCTGCGACGCTGACGTCAACATTGCCCGCTGTTAGCGCACCCTTGAAGATTTCGGTGATCGCTTTGGCCTCCGGATCATCATGAACCAATGACTTGGAACTCCCGGCACGAACGTACGGGATGTCACCGTTCACGAACAGAGATATTCTCTTGCCCTGCGGGTTGATCATGAATGGTTCCCTTCCGGGTGGCCACACAAACCCGTAGTTGAAGTTCATACATCTCTTGCCTATGGAAAGCACCGACGGTGTGTCATCCAACACATAAGCGTTGATCGGTTCCTCGAACGACTCAGTCTGGAAATTCGACACGAGATCGGTATCGGTGATTCCATTGGCTGTCTGAAATGATATGGGCTCTGGAGTCACGAGTGTTTCGAGACTGTGCTTCTCGATCTTCTTCTGAGATATGAGGTCGTGACCACACCCAGTGTCCATGAGAAACTTGATCTTCTTCTTGAGGATGACTGGTTGAACCATGCATTTGAATACGCCTTGATTGATGATCCGTTTGCTGTGTGCAGCATCGAGTTCGCGCTCAACGATGGAATCCTCACCGTCGTAGAAAGAAACTTCTTCCACTCGAGGCGTTCCTGGGATTCGTACGAATGAAACTCGATCTCCGCATTGATCATCATCGTCGTCAACCATGTCTCTCATGATCTGTGCCCTCAATCTCGCTTTGTGCTTGGCGAATTCCAAGCTCACGGCGCGGTCCTCATCATTGATAAACGCTTCCATGTCGACGTACTTCACCTTCCGCTCTTTGTCTTTCTTCGATCTTCTAGGACACGAAGAAATGAACTTCACGTCATCGGCGAACGTCACATTACGCTTTATCTCTTTTCGGGTCGACGTAGTCGTTCCCGAGGATTCGTCATCTGTTGAACAATCCGAATCAGCGTCGCTGTCAACGGATGGACAATCTGACTCCTCCTCATCTTGTCTTGAAGATCGCTTCCATATAGCCGGAGCTGATGGATTCCACCTTCGACACAATCTGATGGCGGGTGCCGCAGGGAGTGCCTTGGCCTTGGCATTCGGCTTCGCTGGAGCTGCCTTCGCTTCGGATTTAGCTTTAGCTTTTGCCTTTGGTTCCGGAGCTGGGGTAGCTGCTGCCTCATGCTTGAAAGGACAATTCTCTCTTGAGCACGAGCCTGTGTTCTTGAACGAGTAGCATATCCTGTTTCCTCCTCCTCCAGATGGACTTGGAGTTCTCGTCCTCGGCGTGAAGGGTCGCTCTGGAGTCTTCTTCGAGTGACTGAATGGACACTTATCACCATTTCGACACCCTGCATCTGTGAAATGGAACTTGCAGCGGATTTGCTTCTTGCTTTTGTCACCTCTGTTGTCCGCTGACTCACTCCTCGTCTTCTTCTTGGGCTTTGGCTTGGTCTTCGCATGACTCTTCGCTTTGCTTTGAGGTAGTACAGGTGTTGCTTTATCCGGCTTGGTCGGCGAAGCCTTGACCTTTGCGGATGGAGCTGCGTTAGGCGTTGGTTTCTCGGGTACCTTGGCCGGTGCAGCAAGCAAATCCTTGCCCTCAAGCATCTGGCTCAAGCCAATTTGGGTCTGAGTGAGATTTGACTGTTCTCGTCTCCGCATGATAGTACGGTCAATGATCTTCATCAGGTTGTCGTACGATCGGTCTTCATGATTGTAGGGCAAGTGTTCGTAATGCATGCCCAACTCCATCTTCATTGCGGGCGAGTCCTTGATCTTGCTGTACAAGCAATCACGGAGAGCTGTTTTGGATGGAATGTCCTCTGGTCTCATCCGTCCCAGAACTTCCAACCACGTCTGCTTGAACGTATGAAGCTTGTTGTCGCCTTGGTACTGGAGCTTCACCAAATACTCAAGAGTGATGATCATGTCGAGACGATCGTGCGTTCGAAAACTTTCATACATCATCGCAATGATTTGTCGTCCTTTGATGATCTTCCCGTCAGGCCTGCTGATGTAATCGTTAGCCTTCCGGTTCACCTCAAGGTACAGGTCAGCTGATTTGTCACCACCGGCACGTAGCATTGCGACCATGGCGATCCCCAATTTGACGTCTATGCTCTTGAACTTCTTGTGTCCTGAATCATTCAATGCTTCGACATCAGGGAATGGGTTGAACGCTGGTGCCAGCCATAACATCCAGTCCTCATGATGTGGGTCGGCTGATGCTCCTAAGACATTGGCCGTGCACACGGATCGCCAGTTGTTGAGATGAGTGAGAGTAGGCCATGGAGGAACGGTCACTTTGTCGGCTTCCCTCCTGGAAATTCTCACCTCTGTGACTTCAGGATCCGCGTCTCCATCAGGATCACGCGCATGCGAGCCAGGATCCGATTCAGGTTTGCCCCCTCCGCCTTTCTTCTTATCATCATCATCATCATCATCAGGCGGATCTGGAGGATCATACCCCGTGCCGGTTCCTTCATCATGCTCTCCATCTTCGTTCTCGTCGCCAGCCTCGTCACCGTCATCGTCTCCATTATCCTCCTGAATCGTTTCAGCGAATAACTTCCACTCATCACGATCAGCTCTGAGACGTTGTTCGGCTTTCTGGGCCTTGAGTACTTCACTTCGCAGATCAGCAATCTTCCCTTCGTACTGTTCCGCGATCTCTTTCTCGATCTGACGCCTCCTTGCTTCATGGATAGAATCGTCATAGGCGACAGGGGGACCAACGAGGTCGTTGCCCTTCGTAGATGCGGTAATACCGTCGATACCAACAGGTCTTGAGGAGCTGGCAGACGCTGTGGACTTCGATCCCAACATCCCGCGATCCTCCAAGAGTTCGCGTAGCTGTCGATCACGCACGGCTGCCGCATCACTTCTCCCATGAGATCCGCTTGGTATGCCAAAAAGAGTGGCTGCACTAGGCGTGGAACGCGCAAGTGCTGGATTGCTAATACCTGGCACGTAGTGCTCGGGCATTGCATCCGCCACAATTGGCGTTGAATTGCGGCCAGTGAAGAAGTTTCCACCGGTAAATGGAATTCCATCCATCGCAAGGATCTTGTCCTTGTCGGATTCCGAGAATGCGAACTTCTCTTTGGCGACTGGACTAACTTGACTTGGGGAACGTATTTCAGGGGATCGTACCTCACCTCCTACGGAAAATGCAGGCACTACTTCCTTTCCTATATGCTCCCAGCCAGACTCAGTAGTCCTCGAAGACATGGGCATGCTCGAAGGCCGCGTCGCTCCACCATAGTTGGAGTTCCGCGCTGCCTCCAATTCGCTGCGTGTCCTCGCTTGAAGATCTTCTTGTGCTTTGAGCGTTTTCCTGAGTTCACTCAGCTCGTCGTGCAAGGTAGGCAGTGCTCGCCTTGCATGATCTTCATTCTGATGAAGTCGGTCCTCTGCATCTTGCATCCTCCTCACAGCCATTTTGCGGTACTCTTCCTCTTCACCAAGACGTTCGCGAAGCCGAAATCGTTCTTGATCAATGGCTGCGCTGTTTCCAGCTAGCCCTTGGATCTCGTTCACGGCCCGCAACTCCTGGTTCTTGACCAAGTGGAATCGTTCCTGCATTGCTTGTAAGGCTTGTTCCGAACTTGCTGTGTTTGACCGGAGGACCAAGTTCTCTCTGGCATGTTCATGAAGTTCATGAGTCAGACGCTCATACTCACGTGCCATAAGCTCACCATCGCCTTGCGCTCTTGCCTCCAACTGCACAAAGTTAGTGGCTGCCTCCGTGCGGAACACGTGTAGCTGTTGAGCTAACTCCTCGGCAACGGCATGTGCTTGACGTTGTTGAGCAGAGTTCTGTTCATCCATGCGAAACAAAGCTGTTTCATAGTCTCGCTTCATCTCCTGATTGACATTGTTGATGTGCCTCATGGCTAAGCATGCATGGTCACGTTGTCGTTCCAATTCTTCAATGCGAATTCCAGATCCTTCATCTTCTTGTTGCATCTCCTTGATCTTGTCCATCAGGGTCTGGACGACTCCTTCGTATTCTTGCACCTGACTGCGATAGTACATCTGCTGTGCAAGGTTCGATGCTTCGAACTGTTGCGAAATCGTCAGCTCCTGATAAGCGTTCGGACCATCAGCTATGGCAGGCGTGGCCACGGACGACGCATCACCACGTGCAGGAATCGTATCCAGAGTCATATCCAGATCGTCAGCATCGCGTGGTTGATTGGTAACCATCCGATTCCACGTCATGGACTTGTCACGCCCACGAGTGGCTGAGGTCCTCGATCGTGCTGAAGAGCTTCTCGAAGATGATGGTCTTGACTTCTTTTCCAAGGTCTTGACTCCTTTGTCCTTGGCCCTGGACGTAGTCCGAGGTGCCTGAAAACCAGACGCTTCGGCCCGTCGTTCTGAAGCCTTGCCCGTCCTCGAACCTGTGGATGTCGGACGCGAAGGCGTAGATGCTCTTGGTAGACTCTTTGCTTTCCCCTTGGGAACTGCCTTTGCAATGGCAAGCGCAGAAGATTGACCTTTGTCATCTTCCGTGGAGCTATCAACGGATTGCACCACTGTGTCATCAGCTGTTGACTCACCAACGGCTGGCGCTGCCACATCGGCACCGAAAGTCATTGTCGTATCTTGGCTTGATCCTGAGTTCATTGTGGTCGTAGTAGATCAAGTAGTCGTTGCTGTAGAAAGGCAGAGCCGCGTACGGCTGATAACCTGCGTGGGGGATTGATCTCGACTTGGTTGCTGCTCTCCCCACCAGAGCTGTAATGAATGTAGGTGTGGCTGGCTTGCACTCTCCACAGACTGGACCCTGTCTCTGCACTCACTGCCGGCGGCGGTTCGTCTGTGCAACGGGATAGCTCTGATTGCTCAGGATAGAAGACACATATAGCACTTAGCTATGGGCATTGACTTGAGCCAAACGTTGCGTTGGCGGTCACATAGAAAGGTAAAGATGAGGGACGCGTAGCGTGCCCCCTTCTCTTGCACTTTACACGGTCTTGCTCACAGCTCTTATAGTGACACCTTAGAACTTGACAAGGCATCGCAGTCCGTTCGCAGCCACTATCATCTTTCTTATCACATCTTCAATGTTTTTTATTACCCTTATCATTTCCCATGCCATCTTTATAGTATCTTAAATATCTTTTATGTCACTTCTGTATTATTACATCATATTTCTTCTCACATTGTTATGTTCTTATTATTGCCTATACCCTTCTGTGTACAACCGCTTTGTTATCTTTATCATGTTGCTTATCTTTATGGTCACCTTAAAAACACATCTACCGCATTTGTACTGCATGCATACTAGCTTCGCTACATATTTATATCCTCGGTGTGACACCTACAGATATCATATGTCGTGAAAACATGTTGTAAACTCGTCTTAGTGTTCCTAGCCCACTGGACAGGTACATCTTCATCTCGATGTTGTTCAAGATCAGGTCGCGCTTGCACGATTGCCTGGGCTTTGCACTGCACATGTTTCAGTCTAGATCAAGACATGTTTCGCTGCTGTGCACACTACACATTGGTAGCCGAGCGACTTTCGACCGAAGCCATTCCCTATCTGCTTTCCTTGTCGTCTGCCCTCGTATCCTACTTTGGCAACCATGGGTAAAAGCCAGAATCCCGAAGTTGTGAAGCGCACACTTCGGATTCAGAGGGCCGTCTTTCGCAAGAAGACCGCAACCCTCGCGGACATCTTGAATAAGCGGCGCCCGAAATGCAAAAAGGCCAAGGCCATTGTGCGGAAACTCGAGGCGGAGATCAAAGAACTGGGGGGGGAACTGTCTGATGAAGTTTCGTCCTGTAACTCGCTTCTCGGTGAAACCTCTTCCGAAAGTGAGAACAAAGACGAAAGTTCATCAGACAGTTCCAGTTCTAGCACGAACGCTGCGGACGAGGTGCCGGTTACAACGAAGAAGGCGGCTAAGGCCAAGCCGGCAGCAGCGAAGAACAAGGAGGAGGGTAAGCAGAGTGAAGGGAGTGGCAAGGGGCCACCCGAGGAGCTGGCGGAGGGGCCTTCTAAGAAGGTAACCCGACGTGGGAAGGACAGCTTCCCCGTGCTGGCTCCAGGTGATCCCGCACCTAATCACCGCGGTAAACCTGATGCCGACGGTGTTCTTTATCCTGGGTTTCCCGTAGGGCATCCCCAGCGGTGCGACACATGCGAAGTTCTTCGTCGTGGCTTTTCCCGAACGGGAAAGAAGCACAACGAGAACTGTCGCTGGCGCTCTCGTGGTGTTCGTCCTAAGGACAGCGCCAAGTGACGCTTGACAGTCGCACCGAGAAAAAACTGAGAGTGTTGTAATAGGTTTTGACACAACTGTCATGTGCGAGAAGTACACCATCGGAATCATGACAGGTACTGTCCTCGTGCTGGCCCAGAGTATGGGGCGACCGAGGCAAAGCAAGGCAACCCGCATTCAATCAGACAATGTAGCTGCAACCCTCAGCTACTCGAGTGTCTGAAATCGTGGGCTAGTGTAATGGGAAGAGCTGGGGTCTAAGATGTGACGGTTGGCATATTAAACCCTCTGTCGACCTGGCATGTTAGACCTTCCTTGTTCGCTTGCTGGAGGTATGCCGTTCAAGTCTGCTGTTGATTGAAATGTCTATGTCATGAATATGTATATGCGACAGGCATTATCACTAAGACTCATATGCTAAAGGCCGTACTGCCCATGTAATTTAGCGGGATCGTCAATGGGAACCCGTCAGATCATGGGGAATGGATGCGAAACGAGTGCGTGTTCCAAAAAACTCTGGGCGAGGTCCCGGTCCCGCGAGGCACACCGGAGAAACGAGGGTCCGAGAGGCAGGGTTTGTGGCATTGGCCGTAGTGGCTTAAATCCTAAACGAAGGTCCCAGAAGCAAGGTGCCGGCTGGACCTTCTTTGCCTTTGAACCGATTTCCGTTCGACGAATTGCGGGCGGTATGTGTCTTTGTTCTACACGCCGGGTGTGGTCGTGGCGAGGCCGACGATTTTCCGACTCCATCGAAAGCAGCACAATCGTAAACGGAGGCCACCTAAACTGCATGAATTCCCTCCGTCACCAGAGTTGGTATGGCATAGCAGTGCCATCGGATGAGTTTTGACCACATGACCATATGC
This sequence comes from Symbiodinium sp. CCMP2592, assembly GCA_905221615.1. NCBI lineage: Eukaryota > Dinophyceae > Suessiales > Symbiodiniaceae > Symbiodinium > Symbiodinium sp. CCMP2592. Next base: position 617,592 of record CAJNDT010004346.1, on the reverse strand, counting down.
AATGTCGCTTCATGGCTCAAGCTGGTCTGAGTGATACTATTTCACAAAGTCACCGCAACTCACCTGCAATATGTAATGTCAGATCATGTCACTCAATCAAATCAAGGTGGCAGTGGGCTGCTGTCTGAGCATGTAGCTATGCTAGCTTGTGCCCATTCTAAGGTCAATTCGATCTTTCAGCCCACCATTTGCCTTCGGACTGACGAATAGCTTTGATTTGCACTGTATGCTATGCAACTACGATGTTCGCATATACTCACCCGATCGCAACTCTCGACCGGACGTGCAGGAGGATGATTGCATTCTCGAAGTGCCCTTGGTTCGCTGACCCTGACTGGAAGCTGTACTGCACCGTGAGTATTGTTCCAACGGGTACTCTGCAGCATACATTCGGGTATATCTCCTGACCTAACGTGTGTCCGAGGTCATCATCCGATGACAGCTCGGAAGATGAGAACTACCGCAAGAAGCTCAAGGAGTGCTGTGTTTGCTGCAAGACAGACTGCGAACGACTGTGTGTGATTGCTTGGCCAAGGTCTCATCGATCAGGGGTGGCGCATCGTCAAGTACTGGGCTCAGAAGACCGTATCCCGACAGTGTCTGGTGTTGGCTTGCTTGCTGTGTATGCAACATATATGTATGCTGTGCATGTATGACAGCACAAGAGTCAAGGGTGAAGACGAAATTCCCCGTACCAGGACTACGGCGCATAAGTCAGCGAAAAGACTGTTGTGCTTCTGTCAGTTGTGCAGCAGGAAAACGCAAGGGCCGCAACTACGTCTGTGTCGCAGCGGCAAAGACCAGCACAGGGGAACATGAGTTGTGGCGTAGAACGTGTCAATCATGATTTGTTGCAACTGGCCTGCATTCTGTAAGGGAAGCTGGATGAGGACGGCCGTTGGACAAAAACTCTGCTACTGCCTCGGGTTTCAAACTATTTTGGCATTGTGCATCTAATGCGCCTCTGAGGTGTGGCAAGACCAATGGTACGGTGCGTCCATACGTTGCATCAAGCGACAACATGTGGGTCTCTGAGTACCAAGCATGACGATACGAGTAGTAGTTCTTATCATGCATCGGACACGCTACGATGTGATCTAGGAGTCTCGCTGCTGCTTCCGGGTCCGAGACGGCCATCGACCCGTGATGGTCTCAGTTTCTGAGCAAGAAAGTACGAATGACAGATTTTACCACACCAACACGATGTGTCATCTGGTCTGCTTGGTCAGGCCAAATGTGACAAGTCCGCCGTCAGAAAGGGCAGCACGGACGCTCCTTGACATGGAGTGTGGAACTGAGTTCTTATCCTCCGTGAGGCTGTGTCGTAGCAAATGTTGCTGGCGTTATGTCTAATGATTAGTCTAATGGCCTTCTGGGGTGTGGCAGTACCAAAGGTACGGTGGTGCGTCCATATGTTCCGTCAAGCGACCAAACGTGGGTCTCTGAGTGTGCCACGTGACATTACGATTCATTAACTCTATAATCATGCGCCGGGCACGTTGCCATGTGATCTATATTAGGAACCTCGCTGCTGCCTCCGGGCCCGAGACTGCAATCGACCCGTGATGTCCTCAGTTAACAGCAGAAATAATTACGACCGTGACAGATTTTGTGCATACCTGTGAATATACCCAGACGATGTACCGTCTGGTTCATTGTGTTGAGGCAAGACCTGACAACTCCGCCGCCAGAAAGGGCAGTGCAAACGCCGGTCGACATGGAGTGTGGAGCTGAGTCATATTCCTGACCCCAAAGTCTCGGTTATGCACAAAAATTCTGTTTCAGGCACAAGTCCACGATGCCAGGGTCTTAATAGCACAAGTCATTGAATCAGTGCTGTCAAGCAGCGTTTGTCTGTTAATGCAGATAGCATATGTGCACTCGTGCGGTTAGGAGACAGCTTGCCAGAGCAGTCTTGGCCTGCCAGTACAAGCATGCAGCAACAAAACAGAGGCCCGATTCAGTCCAGTATCCATGGTACACGGTCTGCGTACAGTCGCCACGGTTCCGAGTGTAGTTCTTGTGTCTCGTGCGCTGTTTCTAGCTGGTACAGGTGTCTGGAAGATTTCCCCGCTGTTGACACCGTCGAGAAAAACGTCCACTGTCGCTTGCCAGCAAACTGGGGCTCCTGTCACTTTGCTTGTGTGCACGGTGGCCGTGTGTGAGGGATTTGGATCGGCTACTGCTGGAAACGGATCTCTACTGGGTCCGACCGAGTGTGTGGCATGGCTTTCAATGCTTCGCGACAACCTGTGCAAAGCTGAATGTTGCTTAATTCTTTGCAGTCGACTTGCTCGTCCACGAGATCTTCAATCGGAAGTTGTTCGCAGCAGCTCGCAGGTCTCTGTCGCAGCAGAGACTCGCCGAACGTCCTTGATGTCTGAACATTTGCGCAGTGGAATACTTTTCAGCAGCACCTAAGGATTCGCCGAATTGGCGTCGTCTGCCAAGGCCTCGTTGGTACAGACTCTTCTATAGGGCAGGCCGGTCATAGGAGACTGCGCCATGCAATTCCTGGCCCACCGCAGCAACTGTGAACACGCAGACAGGCCGATGCCGAAAGCCTGCTCGGAAGCAGCCAGCCAAGGAGACCGGCGCCGCAGGCAAGGACATGCAATCACGTGCGTCCGAGTGCTGCTACACTCAAGTATATGTTATGCCAAATGCTTATCTTCTCATGAGGACACCTCTACACAGACACCTGTCTTGTGGACTGCCTGCGAGCCCACGGACTCAAAGTCCCTTATACGAGCCACGGTCCTTTCTGGGCCATCGCCGACGGATGCCGGTTCACCGAGCCGTTCGGGATGCTTGGTTTGCATCTACTTGCTACATGTACAGAACATCCTTCAAAAACATTAAGGAAAACGATCAGGCACGCGACACCAGCAGAGTTCAAGATGGGTGGATCGTATATCATGGGCCATTCGTGCCATTTCATCGCAATGCGGATGGACGTCGACGACGGGCTACAGGTGAACCTGACGCACAAGCGCCACCTCTGGCAGTCAGCTATTCTGGTACCTTACCTCCAGGCTCGGTGCCACTTCCTTTCTGGGCTTGTCGCCCTCCTGGCCCTGTGCTTCCGCCGAAGGTTCCCATGCTCCTCTGTTCCCTCACTGGCCACATACTGGTCAACCCGGACAAAGCGCATGCCTTGTTCGCAATTGAGGCTCGCAGCCCGTCATGTGCGTGCGCAAACAGAGGCTTGCTATGTAGCCCAGGCCTGAAATCCGAACTTCAAGCCGTTGAGCAGCTTTGTGCAGGATCGCAGGAACATGGCCGCCCAGGAGCCATTGGACCTTCACCCCGTTTCCGATTCTTGGATAAACTTATTGAGCATGCAATGCAATCTCCTGTGAAGCAATGGCAACTCACGTCCTAGCACTCACATTCCGTGCTTCAGGCATTACCCGCTTCCCTCACTCGACGACATTCCTGAGTTCAAGGCATTCAAGGACATATATCTATATTACAAGATATAGGAGGCGGTGCCCGGTGTCGCAATGTACGTTGCATCTTACGCAGGAGAGCAACGAGCAGCGCCGTTCCATCGTGACAGAGAATACTTCTCGGCAGAAGGCGTGAGTTCGTTGGCCCGCCGCAGTCTCTTCCAACTTGCTGCGAGGGCAGTGCCCTTTACTGAGGTGGCATCGTCCAGCGCCGGCGCGACGGCGAAGGAGACACCTGCACGTTTCACACACGAAGGAACAAGCTTCGAGGTGACAGCTGCCGGTTGATGGCATACATACTGTTAATCTGTTAATTAATTAATTATTTGTGCGAAGAGGAGCCTAGCGAACCTCTTTCAGATCTCCTTGATATTCTTCCTGGTGAGACATTTTGTGTTCCTCGGCTCGTGCCTAGCAGATAAGTGTTTCTGTGTTTTACGTCCTTTAGCTAAGGATATGCTGATGCGGGTGGCAGCCGCCGAGCGCCAGAAAGAACGGATGCCTCGGCACTTTGGGCAGTATCCGAACCCGGAGTGGCTGCCTCCCCATCTTGAGGCATGCCACAGACCCAGGGGTATGTTCGTAGCACGGCTTCGACCTGGAAAAGCAGGGTGTGGTGCTGACATCGCGACGGACGGAGCCTTCGCAATGCACTCCCAGCACCCGCTGCTTCAGACACTTGGGTTTGCCCAGAATACAACGCAGCACTTGGTGTACTGGGCTGAACGAAAGATAGTCTTTTGGGGAGCGAGTGCAGCAGAAGCTTGGAGCATCTGCCGCGACACCATGTTCTTTTCCAGGCCAGGGTACGCAAGTGTGTGATTTTTGTGCTTGTGTCCCGCCATGTGAAGTGTGAACCATCACGCAGGAATGGCATGCTCCCGGCTTCCCGCCATGGCCCCGGACCAAACAGATGGAACAGGCGGGCGTGGCCAAGCTATGCACAGCATCGCAAGTTAAAGTTGAAGGGGCTGTGCGCGGGCAAAGTCTCCTTTGCCATCATGCTGTGGCAGGCGAGGTGAGGTTGTCCCCTCCGCAAGCGGACCGTGGAAACGCAGGCCCCCGCAATTCTGACAGTTTTTTGGGGCTCATAAGTCGCGTGTCAGAGACTGTACTTCCGGCTGTGAGTATTATTTCTTCTGCCTGTGAGGTACAAGCAGGGCAGCCACGTGCCCGCAGCTCCAGATTCCAAGGAATGATTATGTGGGAGGTTCAGCTCCCAGTGACTCACTTGCCCAGTGCATCAGCCACCGCATTGTGGTTGGGAGGATTCAAGATGTTCAGAGGGTCGTCAGAGCAAACATCCGGGAGTTCGTTACAAGCCCAGCTCTGTGGCTCCGCGTGCCAAACCCTTTCGACGTCGGCATTGATGCTCGTACTTGGAAGCACTACATGGATTGCGTGGAATTTGAGTCCGGTAAGATCACCCCCGATGATGACATCGACGCACAAAGACATCGAGACCTAAAGCGGCCAGATCAGCATTCTCTTTCCGATCTGGAGCGGGCCATAAAGCGTTTGGACGCTTGGACGAGGGTTATGCTTCGCCTGATTGAGCACGGGGAGATGGTGGACATAACTCTTATCCTGTCACCAGTTGACCCTCTCATCTCCAAGAGGGCTTGGGAGAGGCACTTGTGGAGCGCGCGCTGCAGGTTGGCAGTTCTGAGCGGGCCTGTTGTTCCAACACCGCAGCAAGAGCCTCCTCCTCATGATTATTCGGGTGGGAAGACAGTGGATGCGGCTGCTGCAGATCTTACCAGCTTCGTGAGGGATCTTCACTTCGATGACACAACGCATGATACAGCTTTCATGTTCGATGTGGAGCTTGATGACGATGCTTTCCTGCATCAGCCCCTTCCTTTGCGCCCCCTTCCACCAGATCCAGACAGCGGGCATGTTTGCAATAGCGTCGGAGAAAGCAGAGGAAGTGGCAATGGCACTTGGAGCCAATCTTCCCTCGGAAGGCCTCCGGCAGGTCAGGATGGTTGCAGCGGACAATGCATCGAGAAAACTATATCTACATCTTCGGCGAATAATGCCTGGTCTGGAAAGTCTTTGCCTGGATCCTATTCACTTGGCAATCACCTATGAGTGTCCTGCCGTTAGTGTTTGGTTGCCTTTCTCGACAACTAGTTCCTAAAGTCACACACCGCAACTTCTCGGCAAAGGTATGCGACATGGCGAAAGAAGACAGCAGGCGCAGTCTTCCTCAGGAAAGTCCTCAAGAAGCTGATCGTGGTAGACGCAAACAAGTCGGAAGGTTCATGGGGCGTCTACTTTCGTGGGTATGAAGAAAGGCCTTTATCCATGTTGGAATCTCGAAGACGAGATTTAATCACTTCGGGTACAATGCTGGCGCCAAAAGCTAAGAGAATTGTGGACAGTCTCGACAGTGCAGTACCATTTGGCTGCAGACTGGAATTCATCGAAGCGTTGGCTGCACTCGCAGCGGTCTTCCGACTTGATATGGCACGAAAAGTCACCGGTGCCAATGTACCACTTCATCAGGTTCTGAAATGTGCTTGTGCGCCTGATCGACTGGAGTGGCTTTTCAACAACCTCCGATGGCGACATTCGCTGCGTCCTGGACTTACTGCTACTGTCTGTGGCATTGCCATATGCTGGCATTCACTCACTGAACTTAATACCAGTAAGCTGAATGTTTGAGGTCCATCGGAGAGAACGCTTCTCCCGTCTGGCACAAGCTCTAATGAGGCGTTGCACAGTGAGGTGAAGAGTTGGTTCAAGCAGACACAGCAAATGCATCAAAGCACGCTGCAGCTAAAGCTGCGGGTGTTAACCTTAGGCAAAGTTTTGCCTCATTATGGTGCTTTGCGATATCCGACTCTCAGTCAGATGAGTAGTGGTCTCGTGCTGGCTCGGATCGTCACTGCATCCGTGTGGACAGATGACACATGGAAGCAGTGGTGTCACAGTACGGAGAAAGCCGACCTTCCACTGCAGCGTGACAGATTGGAAGAGGTCAAAAAGGTCAGCGACTGGGTTTCCAAGAAACCCGCAGGACGCAATGGCCTCAAACGAAAGCGTACAGTTTTCACTATGGAGCGTTCTCATAAAATCAGACGACAGGGCGTGAAGCGATGCGCAATCAGCATGGCCTGAGGCAACCTCAATGCTCGACCACGCGGCATTCGGTGCAAAAGTCGCTCTGCGAAGCTGCTGGAGCATGTTCATTCTCATGTGAAGCTGCTGGAGCACGTTCCTTCTGACGTAGATGGACAGCAACTACTTGTTTGGTGTGCTCGGCAGGGCCTCCACGTCCGCAGTGTCATCGAGATGCGGAAGGTTTGCACGGACCGGTAGGTTAGGGAAGAAGTAGCCGCGGATTTGGCTGTCAGTCTCGGACAGCACTGTGTGAGCGATAACACGGTCAGTATCAGTTCTCCCCATGATTTTGCGTTCTACATCCAGTGACTGAACAACACAGCCGTTGCACATATTCTCGCTTAGTACACTGACTGTGCTGCTGTTATGTCTGCATCATGTGCGAGCACAGCCACCTGAACAAAACGCAAAGTCGAATTGCAAACAATGTGGTCCGTACATTACGTGGACAGCACAGGTCGTGAATCTCGCAGATAAACCTGGCTTATTCTGGGCGCAGACACGGTGCTGCGCAGCGAGCTAACATAATCAGGGTTGGATTTCTTCCTTTCTGTAGCCCCTGGCTGCACATCATAGGAAGCACATAGTCTCCGCACAGTTCTCGCCCGGTATGCTGTGCGTAACATGGTTCTATGAAGTTCTATGTGTTACATGTTAGGGCGTTCGCAAATGCTGATCCCAAACAATGTGTTCCGAATCAAGCCTGCAAAATGCTGTCGTCCTGATGGAAGGCTTTCCAGCCACTGACTGAGCGCCACAACCAGTACATGTTCTCCTTGAACATGGTATGTGGGCTATCATGCGAGGATATTTGCCAGCGTGTGTGTGTGTGTGTGTGTGGGTGCGTACTGTATGCTCTCACGTAAGACCTTCCTGTAATATAGCACAAGGGACATGTCACATTATACGTAAAGGTTCCTGCCACATATATATATATATATATATATATATCTTGACCCGAGATATGACCGATAATTTCTTCGAGATCATCGATAGAGACGATATTATATCCAAATTAATATTATCTATATTGATTCTTATATTAATTTCTAATTCGAGAGAAAAGCCAAAAAATATCGATCTAATGAAATATTCTATGATTATTCCTATTAATTGAAGCATTATACCCGTATCTTTTTTTAAATAATTTCTCGTCACGCGTCGAAAATATCGGGCATAATGGAATATTCGATATTCGGGCCAGAGCCCCTATCTAGCTACCGTGCATAGTTACGATAATTATGCTAGGAAATATATATGAGCTTGCAGTGCTGAAAGCCCCCGTAGATTGATATTGGGAATCAGAAATAGCGAATATAGAAATATAACCTATGAATATCAGTCATATAAAAGGAATTCATATCAGGAGTGAAGCGTAGCACGAGACACCCCGGACAGTACCAAACGAGAGAATTATCAAAAAAATTCTAGATAATATGATAATCTTAAATATCTAATCGCTTGATCCGATATGTATTTTTCACTTCCCGCGCAAATACTGTCTAATAATCCTAAATCTCATAATTTATGCTCAAAGGCGCCAAAGATATATCAATTAGATTGAGAAAATCTATATTTATTTTCAAAGTATTCTATATTCGAAGAACATTCTTATAATTTTAATAAAGATTGATGAAAATAATTGAAATAAATATATTATGAATTCTTGCCAGATTCAATATTCCTTATAATATTATTCTTGTAAGGCCTCGATTTCTTCGTCAAATTGCTCGCGGAGTTCTATAGGAAATAAGAAGCAATCCGTATTATCTCCGATTCTTCAGTCGTTTCTATCAGATCGGATCAATAAATAATGATGCCATTTGGGATTGATTCGTATCCTGTTCGCTCCAGTCGAGACTTGATAAGATGATCTTCAAGAGAGCGAGAGCGTATTTATATTTAGATAGAATTTATTCTTATTTATTATATATATTCTATATAATTTCTAAATTCAATTATCAGATTGGAAAATAAAAAATAAAATCTAGAAGCTCTCTAGAAATAGAATTTGATTTGTCGTGATCAAATCTTTTGCCTTGAATTCTTTCTATAAATCATCAAGAAAATTAGCGAAAGATATCGACTCCCCAATCTTTTATTTCTGTTATTGAATAGAAGTCGCGAGCAGCGGCAGCAACAGCGAAACGAATATATTAAGATAGGATTCGTAGAATATCATCATAATGAATAATGAGCAGACGGGAAATATAAAATAGATATCTAGCAAAAGAATCTATAATAGAAAGATCCCCTGGACGCTCGGAGCCAAAGAGGAAGCAGCAAAACGAATATAAGGGAGGGAAGGAATCACTCCCGATTTCGAAGGAGGCCTGTAGCCACTGCAATCTGAGTCCTATATATCAGGAAAAGATAAATGGAACGATTCTTCCTATCGTCCCCAAATACGTCTAGAATAGGTTCTGAATTCACGGAATAGGAATATCGGGGAGTAACGCGACGTCTTCTTTATTTAATTTATTTGGATCAGTGCCCTTAAATTTTCTTAGCTTCTGCTCGATGCAGTTGCATTAATATTATCGCAGAAATCAAATTGCTAGCGATGTTGAATAAAGATCCGGAATTCATGGAGATATTAGCAGTAGCATTGATTTTCTCCAGAAATAAAAAAGCAGATTATCCCAGCGTATAGAAAAGTCATTTTTAATTCAGCGCGCTAAAGAAATAAGTCATTTTCAATAGCTACTTCTTCTATCATGATTTAATATCTTTCGTTCAAGCAACCAAGCAAAATTTTCTCCCACGAAGCATATTTCTTCAAATGCTACGTGCAGCTCGGAATCTATCGTTAATAATATCATTTATCATATAATCGTAGCTCTTTATATTCTGTATAATCAAAACGAATATCTATACGTATCATACAAACGTATCGAGAATCCCTAATATTATTCAAAATCGTTTTGGATATATAGGAATCTCAGATTTTTAATTTCTACGAAAAATATTGAATAATTCGACGGGGCAAATAAAACGTCCGGATTCGTCACGCCGCCTTATTTATATTCATGATTAATTCTGATAATAAATGATAGATATATAACGTCCGATTTTTCGTTTGAATTCTATTTATTATAAAGAGAAGGGGTGTTTAATTCGACGATTCAATATATTCAAATTAGATTCGGTCCCGTTAATTCCCATTCCTAATGGAAGAAGATACGACATTTTAATTGCTATCATTTTCGTGATAAGTATTTTTTCGAGAAAAAAAGAATTTGTATATTCTGTATCTAAATATATCTAAGTAAGCTAATTCAAAGATTATTTTTTTTTCAATATTCATCCCTTATTCTAGATTTTAATATGTAGAAATATTCATATTTATATATATATGCTAAAAAGATAATATTATTTTACATAAATGTTTTAATTCTATTTATCTTCATATTTTTCTCGCTTTTCTTTAATCTTCCAATCTTTGCTTCTGAATGTCAAGCCAATGCTTTAACCTTCCAGTTTTAGGTAGGCTTGCACTGCTATAGCACTTCAGCTCTCTTTTTACCGTGTTGGATCTGTAGGCGTAGCGGCTAACCGAGGGCTGACCGATGTAAACCGGCATGATAGATCAAATAGAAAAAACCCCAGCTGGTTTTTGTCAGAAGACGAGTGAAAAAGGCATGCATTCGTCGAGAATTGAATGAAAAAGGCGTGCATTCGTCCAGAATTAAGCGCATGTTGAGGTGGCAATAGACTGAAAACACACTCCAGATTGTCTACGGTTGAGGCAAAGTTTCATCCTGGTGGTCCAAAGGCAGCCGACTCGCTTAGGCTCCTTCTGGCAGCCCGAGATTTCGGGCCAGCTGCTCTCGGGCCCGGGGAACAGCTTGGACATAACCTTCAAAAGCATTAGAGTCGGCAGCTTTCTGTCCACGAGCCCTACCTGTGCCGAGTTGCAACCCTGAGCCGAAAGCAGTCGGCAACAGGAGTTGAGGGGTTGAGGACGCACATGCCGAAGGGAGAGTTGGAAACGTCTCATGGCCCGGCTACGTGGGTTGCAAAATTTTTCCTGCGACCTGTCGGCCGAAGGCAAGAGCAGGCGTCCAGGGAACTGAGAAAGCTGGCGTGAAGCAGGGAAAGGCTTAGAAGGCCTTGCTGAAAATCTGCGCGCAGAGGTGAGAGAGAGAAACTCGAAGAGCTGTGCAGGTAAAGTGCAGAGGGGCACTCAAGCCGTTAGTTTCCGAGGGACCTCTAGGGAACCTTCGGGGCCTCTGGGCCTCTCGCACACAGCACTCAGACAGAGCGGGCACGCTCCACGCTTTTCACTCTGCTGTTCTTCAGCAGTCCGAGTCTTGAGCCAAGCCCGGCACGGCTTGAGGCTTCAGTACACAGCTCTCTGGACTTCAAACACTTCACAGCTCGTGAGCACTAACAGCGAACTTGGGCTTCAGCTCTCTAAACACTAGAACTGGCTCCTGATGCCTCTTAGGCATCACGCTGTAGCTCTGGCGAAAGCAAACAGGCTTGAGACTCTTCACAAACACTCCAAGCGTCCGCAAAGCTCACTCTGAGGTTCGGGCGGTACGACCGAAAGGCGGACCGACCGACCGACCAACAGACCGACAAAAACAAGGTTTCGAAAACATGCGAAATGGTTTCGTTCCAAGCTTTCACCATGCCAAAACAAATCGTACTCACATGACATGCAAAACAAGACTGTGCAAGATTTTCCAAAGCAAGTGTAAATGGTTCAAATCAACAACTGGGAACCTTAGGAGGTCACACAAATCAACTCCCCCTCTTGACCGTAAGCTTCCTAGACCCGGTCCTGTCCTCCTTTCGAAGACCACGCCACAGACAAAGTCCTGTGCGTTCGTTCCTCAGTCTGTGCGTCCAGGAGCAGAGGCGGTCCTAAAAGACCCCGCGGCACAGCTCTTCAAGCGTACCTGCCGGCTTGTGAATTCATCCGAGTCGTAGCGTGGCCAAAGCAGTCTCTGCGAAGGCTCTCGGATAGTGTTGTGTAGCTTTAAGGTCAAACTCGGTCAAACGTTTGTGAATGATCGTGGCTACCATCACATGCAAAGTTTCGAGACATGTGTTGAATAAAATCCGCGTCGTTAGAAACAAGCTTCCATGTTTTCTTCACCAAAAGATTATCTTGACCTACCATGCCTGCCATGCACCCATGCACAAGCCCTTCGTGGTGGCTTCTGCTCCGCAGGAAGCTCTTCGTAGACTGCCAGCCCCAAAAGCTGCATCTCTGTGGCCACTCGATCACCCAGACACTCACTTGTGGGTGGGTGTTCAGTTTCAACCACGATTTCCAAAGCTTTCTGTGCACTGTGAACAGGGCCTGCAAGTGCTCTTGGTGTTGGGGGTTGTGGTGCAAGTGTTTTCTCTGCCAAGGGCTACCCCCGGTACAAGGCGTGCTGCGCCAAAGAACAACCTTCATTCCCCAGCTCCTGGCAACATCCATGGCTGACATGACCCGCTCCACGGTCTCAGGTGAAGTCCCATCTACTTCCACAGTCACCGGCAGAACAAAGACAGAGTAGTCACACACCGTGGTCACAAAGCTAGATTGCGGATCGGTACAAAACTCAATGAACAGGGTTCCGTACGAGGTTGGGAGCTCACAGAGGCCCAAGAACCTTTCCCACTCAAGTTCTGTGTTGTCAAAGATTGAATTCAACAGTCCTGTAAGGAACACACACGAGCGAACCACCGGCACAGCACAAAGGTCAACCTGGTGGACGTCTTCCAATCCTAAGGTCGTTGTGTGTTTCGAGGTCTGGGGCCTGTTGAGGTTCTTGGTGAGGAGATCACTGACGTTCTCTTCTCCGGCAACCCCGTTAATCACCAACTCGTTCTGATGCACCCTATCCTGAATAAAACAAAGTCTGATGTCTATATGTCTACATGTCGCATCCTCCGGCGAGCAGACGCGCTGTCGGTGTAGATGGCGAGGGGCTTGGCGATCTCGCCCCAAATGTGAGAAGCCAGCTGACCTAAACCGGCAATTTCCTTAGCGGCCTCGGCAATGGCAAAGAGTTCGGCTTCGGCAGAGGATAAGGCAACTACGGTTTGTAGCCTACTGTAGCCCTTTACGCAATACCACAGGGAACCGGCCACTACGTAGATAACCCCACCGCTAGTACTCTTTCTCCCGGTGCTCCTTTCACTGCCCCAGTTGCTGTCACAGAACGCCACCAAAGCGGCACCCTCTTCTTCCAAAGTTTCCCCGCTCCCGGCGGGAAAGACCTGATCAAGCAACGGACAACCGACCAACCACCGAAGAAATTTCCTTAGCGCATCCTCGTGCACCATCCTTGGTGCAGCTTGCCCTCTCGAAAGCATAGAATGGAAATATGTGATGTCAGTGCGCGTCTGGGTCAACCAACCAATCTTCCCAAGGCAGGACCTGAACCTACCCGCGGCTTCTGAAGACAAAGAGGGCGATGGGGATTCAGGGTCCTCAGCATCATATAGAGCCCTAATGTCGGGGGTTGTGGCCACAGGTTTGACCTTAGCCAGGTCCTTCTCGGTCCACCCAAAGGCAGAGAAGACTGAACGCACGTACTCAGGTTTCACCCCAAGGGTGATGTTGTTCCCATCTAGCTTGATAAGCCGTCCTAAAGACTCAAGCTGGCCATCTTCATGGAGCCTTCCAGTGACCTTTACCTTTAAAACCGCACTCAGGGACTTGTGGATAAACTCAACCCCCTCTTGGCTGTCGGAGACAATCAATAGATCATCCACATAAGCTAGGGCGATGAAAAACGTCCACTTCTTTCCCAGCTGAACCCATCCACTAAAGAGCGTGGGCTCGAGCGGCGAGGCTTTAAGGCCCAGGCCGACCATAATGCCATAATCTTACCGAGGTGCCTTTGCCAACTCAGGCTCGCGCTGCGCAAGCCATACAAGGCCTTCTCTAGGACCAGGATCAAGTACGCGGTGCCTCCGCCCTCTAGGCAGAAAGAGCTCGGGAGCTCCACCACAGTGGGTTGAACAACGTTCGCAAACAGGAACGCAGTAGAAATGTCCAAACCCCAAACCCGCATACGACCCTTCGCGGCTCTCGAAAGTATGAGCTTGAGTGCCTCCACACTCGCGGTGTTCGAAGAGAGGCCAAGATCAAGGGCAGAGGGTCTGCCATGCGCGAAGTCTTTCGCCACGAGGCGTGCCCTGACAAGCCCTGGGGCTTTCTGCGTCAGCACCCACCGTGACTTTATCACGCGGCACCCTGGGTTCTCTTCCTGGTAGCGATCAACCTCAGACCTCAGACCTGGAACGAAGGAGGCCGACTTGCAAAGAGTCGACGGCCTTGACCTCAGTCTTCATTCCTTCCCAGCTCTCTTTGTTGTCTAGCTGGATTCCATCGACGTCGTCGTAGGAACTCCGAGGCCTGGAGACCCAAACCCAGCGATCCCCAATGGGCATATATGTGCCCTCTTTCTCTTGATCTTGATCATTGCAAGTAGGTAGGTCCGACCGACCAACCGACATGTTCACGCCCGACCGACCAGCCGACATGCTGTCGCCGCTCGACCGACCAACTGGCACGCTCAAGCCCGACCGACCAACGTCATGCTCCACACGCAAGCAACGCAATGCAAGAGTACGGCAACTTATCGCAAGAGGAGCGGCCGTCGACAAGCAACGAGCAAAACGCTTGCAAATCATACACATCACACGCGGTCAAGGGAGTGGGAACGTAGCGGACGCAGCCGCAGGCCCACATTTCCTCCAATAACCGAATCGCGGGGCGATCATCCTTCGGTGCCTCGGCGACACCCATCAGATCATCTTCTCCCTCGTCCTCGGAGGGCAACGAGGGCTCGTAGTCACTAAGATGGTCGTTGGCCTCCGCACCGATCTGTGGTACTTCTACTTCTTGCTCTGAGGGCGCCGAGGGCGCCGGAAACTCACCTTCTGAATCACCGAATCGAACCCGCTTGGCCGGTGGGCCTTGAGCGGGCGGAGGGTCCCGACCAAGCTCTTCAAGAGCGTTGTCCACAGCATCTCGGAGCGACCAGCGCCGGACGCACTTTATTGAATGGCGAGAGGATGTGGCCTCTTCGTGGCACCGTGCTCGCGGATCCATTCTTTGGAGGGTCCCCCTCCCGGCACATAGGGAAGGTGGAGCTCGCGAAAGCGCTCCTCATCCAAAGATGGCTGGCACCGTCAAGCAACGAAGCATCCTATCGAAGAGGGACGTGACCCTGAGAGACATGTGACAGGCGCTTGCGCAGCTCACGGCGTGTCTCCGGATCTTGTGACATGATCAGCTCTCCCTGCCCTGCTGCTAAACCCAAACCGGCCGGACCCTCTGGTTGCATATCGGGCTCCTTGTTGTGATTCTTCTGGTTGAGGGGGTCCTCTTCCTGCAACGGGGCAACAACAGCAGCGGAACTGAAAACTGAACATGGCTGACCGCAGAACTCACACGAAGCGTGCACTCCAGAATGTTTCCATGCATGCTGGTGCGTTGGCAAAGCAAAAAGGCCAATATTCATGGCGTCGGGCTTCGAAAGCTGTGAGACGATTACGGAGTCGGGCTGCGAGAAGGTCTCCTTGGCGGAAGTGGCGGCGGGTTGATAACCCACGTTCCCGCTGGAGGTGCCGGTGGTGGCACTCCCGGTGGCGGTGCCAGTGGTGGCCCCAGAGCGCTCCCCGTTGGGCTTGAAGTAGGCCGGCTCGCGGTAGGAGCAGGAGGTGGGATCGGCAATGCGGTGCGCGGACGCACTCGCCGAGATTCTGTGGCCATCTCCGCTGCAACCCTCCAGGAGTCTGCTTCTGCCTCCGTACAGATGCCGAGCCTCATCCTCGTGTATAAGCTCTCGCCGCTGGGCGAACTCAGCACTGCACCCGGAGTTGGGTAGCTGCGTGGCACCCACGAATATGTTGGTGGAGCCGAAACCGGTGGTGGCGGAGGCGACACGTTGGGTGGCGATGGCGCTTCTTGCTCCATCCCTGTGTCCTCGGCCATCTCGGTGTCCTCCTCCGCAGGTGCCTCCAATGGCGCCGTCTTGGGCAGCGTCTTGGGCATCATAGACCCGAGCCCCTTCGGATCCACCGCCTTGGGTGGGGTCTGTGGTTGTTGATCCCCGCGGCCAGCCTGTGCTGGCTTCGCCTTCCAGGCACCCCAGTCCTCCGAATCCGTAGTAGGCGAATTTGGAGGTGTCCACCCTGGTGGTGTCTTGACAGGCGACCCGAAAACCGCCTGAGCTGCCACTTCCTCGCTCAGTGACTGTAGTGCCCTGTAGTGGCCGCGCTTTCTCCAGCTGTTGGGTCGACCGCAGCTGGACCCCCAGAGTGTCCGGCCAAGGCCGCCCCCTGGCTTTCACACGCCGCGGCTCCGGCTGTGATGGAAGCACACGCCGCTCCACTGCTCGTGGAGGCTCTCGTGGTTCCGCCCAGATTCCCGGAAGTGCATTGCTGGATTTCGCTGTCGCTGTGGCTTCCGAGTCGACCTCTGGCGGCAAAGTTGAGGCATCCGCCTTCGCCGGTTGGTTGCTGAACCAAGCTAGTTGGAGAACTAGCTCCCTCGCCTTCTTGATCTCGGGCTCGGCCAAGTCCGGCATACGTAGTTGGATCATCATATCGATCCTTTCGGGATCGGAAAGCCTGTCAGGTAGAAGCCTCAAACCAGGGCGGTTCCTGGCGATCCACGACTTCATGTGATGATTGTGGCTGTCCGACATCAAATGAGCCTCCGTCGCATGTTTCCCGCAAACCATGCAGTACTCGCAATAGTTGCGGTTGTTGTGGCTCAAGGCTTGACCACTTCCCCTCTGGGGCAATGTAGGGAGGGGTCCAACTGAAGCTGTTGACCCGGTCCGCGAGGCTCACCCCCGTCGCCTTTGGGGCAGGTGGCCCCTCTACCTCCTCGTCGGAGGATATTTCCATTGCCTCCGCCCGGCCTGTCCAGCCCTTTTTCGCACTGGCCTTCATCAGCTAAACCCTTAAGGCTCAAGCTTGTGCCTTGGCGATCTGCGGAAACCCTCTGTTCACCTACATTGTCGCTCGAACTGCACACACCGTCATGCACAACCGACCGACCAACCAACCGACCATGCATGCCAAGCAAACACTCTTCAGACTTACTGCACGCAGGTTGCACTACAGAAACTGGCTGCACCGAAGAGTCACTAAAACCTGGCTGCACCCACTGGCCTCGATCGGAAGACGTGGCCCCCGAGCACAAAGGTGAAGAAGATGGATCCACGGCACTCGATTGCAAAAGCTCTACCACTCTAGCAGGCAACTGACCTACCAACTGACTCCAGGGCTGCCGCAGGACGATTGACCTACCAACTGCAC
Organism: Symbiodinium sp. CCMP2592; assembly: GCA_905221615.1. Classification (NCBI taxonomy): domain Eukaryota; class Dinophyceae; order Suessiales; family Symbiodiniaceae; genus Symbiodinium; species Symbiodinium sp. CCMP2592. Next base: position 600,727 of record CAJNDT010004346.1, on the reverse strand, counting down.
TCCTGGGCTGTCGCAAGGCGACTGACCTACCAACTGCATTCCAGAGCTGTCGCAAGACGACTGACCAACCAACTGCCCAACAGAGTCCTCGCAAGCATGTGGCAAAACACTCGGTTCAACATGCGTTGTTTCATGCTGTTGTCGTGAAAAATCATGCCCATGCTGTGAAAAATCATGCTCATCATGCGAAAACTCATGTTCATGCTGTTTCTCAGGCGAGGAAAACTCAAAAGACCGACCACTCGACAGACCGGAAGACGACGAGACACTCGCAAGCGTGAGCTTCGCGGGAGAATCAGCCATCACACTCTGAAGCCATGTGCAGTCGCCGAACACTGCTGGAAGCAGCGTCACCTCCTTACGTTCCGCTGTTAAGAGACCCCGGTAAAGGGTAGGCTTCCAGCCTCTCCAACAGAGGAGGTTGAGGTTTATCAGGTTGTGTTTGATTTCGCTGCTAACTACCGCTTCTAGACGGCAGGTGCACGCAAAGGTGCTCAGAACTCCTCCTCGCTGCTCAAAGTGTCGAGTGGCGAGAAAATTCACCTCGATCGTCGCGTGGGTGTCGCTTCCCACTTCCACCAGGTCGCCAGTGGCAGTCTGGCACACAGTCTTCGGTCGCTTCTTCCTCGACAAAACCTTGACGTGTCCACTCTCAAGCGTCGCCTGGGAAACCACATGGTACGAGCTCCCAGAGTCGAGACGAGAAGCCAATAGATCTTCTCTCCCGACTCAACGAAGGAAGGTGCGACCATGGGCATCGCAAAGTACGCTCCCTCAAGGAACGTTCTGACGCCCTTCTCTGTTCCCTTCCCAACATCGCCCTTCGTAGTGGGCTGGTTGCTCGGCGCCTTTGGCGCAGCCTTGGCAGCTGCAGCGCTCCCCGAACTCTCAGCAGCGCCTGTCGTCACAGTGGCGTTGGCCTCGTGGGGGGAAACCGCAGCGGCTTGCTTCAGCCAACAGTCGCGGGCCCAATGCCCCTTCTTCCCGCAGTTGTGGCAAACGTCGGTCTTCTTGGCCTTGCTCTTGGCACGTGCAGCTGAACCCTTTCCGGGCTTCTCCTTCTCCTTGTTGCCCTTGTCTGCTCGCTCTCCTTTGCCCTTTCCTTTGTCTTTGCCTTTCCCCTTGTCTCCTTTGCCCTTCTTGCCTTTGTCGCCTTTCCCTTTGTCACCCTTGTCGCCTTTTCCAGCACCGAATGCGCTCAGGTAGCCGTGGTGGTGCTCCTTCTGGAAGTTTAGCACTCGAAGCTGCTCGTCGTAAAACTGCAGCCCTTGCAACATTGCATCCAGACCGCTGGTGGTCTGGTGCAACAAAAGGTACCTCTTCGCGTCCTCGTCCAGGTGCTTCAAGACTCCCAGAACAGCTTCTTGCTCGTGCACCTTAAGCTCAGGGTACTTCTTGGCAACCTGAGACTCAAACTTCATGAGCTCAGTCATGTACCACCTCATCACATCAAGTGGTCGCTTGAGGTGCTTGGGAGGATGAAGATTGATCATCTGCTCCCTTAGCGCTTGGCCTTCCACCCTCGAACGGACCGAGAGCTCTCGGTTGAGCAGGCGCCAGAACTCGTATCCAGCACTTGCTCCTTTCTGAGCAACCTCGATCAGGTGGATGAGGTCCTGGGCTCTTTGAAACTTGCTCAAACTCTGGCGTAGCAGGAACCAAAGCTTGCTGGACCGCGCTGCCTTCCCGACGTCCAACGTACTCTGCTGAACTTGTAAGGCGCTCTGCTCTGACTCGTCCAGCTCTTCTGCGAACCGGTCGTCCCTTCTAGAGCGGATTCCCGTGTCCCATTGGCGCGGGACCAGAGGTGTCACCCGAAGAGCTTGCAGGTGCGGTCGCAGCTGCACTGGCACTTGTCTGGCTGGCGTTCTGGACACCAAGCACTGCCAGGTCCTTCACCAGGTTAGTGAGCTGTTGCACTTGGGCCGCTTGGGCCCTGATCTGCTCGTCCTGGGCCTGCATCATCTGCCGAAACAGATTCACAGTGTTGTCGTCAAGGCTTCCAGGGTTCACTGGCAACTGTTGAGGCACAGTTGGCGCAGGAGGCTGTTGTGGTGGCGTTCCCAAACTGAAGTACTGCGTCTGCTGCGCAGCCTGTGCTGTCGGAGTCTGGCCCGCAGAGGCTAAAGGCCTCAGGTCTACTCCGGGACGGTGTGCAGAAGGGGAGTTGGCTACCGGTACACTTCTCGCACGCACTCGTGGCGCTGAGGCAGACCTTGCAGAGAGGCGAGAACTCAAACGACTAGCTCTCCCACTCGAGTCACGGCTCCTCCCTCTCGGAGAGCGGTCTCTCCCTGCTGCACCACCTGGGCCATGGCTTGCCATGGCTCTGGAGCACGAAGCTCCGCTACCACGTTAGTTTCCGAGGGACCTCTAGGGCCTAGGGAACCTTCGGGGCCTCTGGGCCTCTCGCACACAGCACTCAGACAGAGCGGGCACGCTCCACGCTTTTCACTCTGCTGTTCTTCAGCAGTCCGAGTCTTGAGCCAAGCCCGGCACGGCTTGAGGCTTCAGTACACAGCTCTCTGGACTTCAAACACTTCACAGCTCGTGAGCACTAACAGCGAACTTGGGCTTCAGCTCTCTAAACACTAGAACTGGCTCCTGATGCCTCTTAGGCATCACGCTGTAGCTCTGGCGAAAGCAAACAGGCTTGAGACTCTTCACAAACACTCCAAGCGTCCGCAAAGCTCACTCTGAGGTTCGGGCGGTACGACCGACAGGCGGACCGACCGACCGACCAACAGACCGACAAAAACAAGGTTTCGAAAACATGCGAAATGGTTTCGTTCCAAGCTTTCACCATGCCAAAAACAAATCGTACTCACATGACATGCAAAACAAGACTGTGCAAGATTTTCGAAAGCAAGTGTAAGTGGTTCAAATCAACAACTGGGAACCTTAGGAGGTCACACAAATCAACTCAAGCAAAGCCAAAATTGATTGGCTTTCGACTCCACAATTGGAGCGCGTGTGCTGCAGTTGTTTCGCACCTAAAGTGGGCATCACTGGAAGAACAGGCGTTCCAGACGCAGCAGCTGGAACACTTCCATCGCTTGCACTAAGGCACTTGCAGATGCAATCTGGGCTGCTGGCTGAGCTGTAAGTGCTGTTTACGGAAAACTTCGAAACCTTCACGACCAAGCTCTTGGGGTTCACAAACACCAAGCACTCACGAAGTTTGTTCCCAGTCACTCTAGCCGACCAAGCTGGACTTCACTCTCACAAAAGCGAGCAGAAAGCAAAGCGCTGCACACACTCGGACTTCTTTTTCACTCCGCCTTGAGCCAAGACAGTTCGCGGTCAGTCACAACCTTTCTCTGTCAAGCTGGAAGCTTTCTCTACTGCTTGACCTGCACAAACACTAAGGCTGCGAAGCAAAGCTGAGCTCGAAACTCTAAGTGGCGAACTTCAAGGCTTCACTTGAGCAGTCAGGCACATCTTGAACGTACCACTGCACTTCAGAGCACTTCAGTCACTCATGAAATCATGAAAACAAATTCATGCGAAGTCAAATCATGCAACATGCGCTTGAAACACTTTCTCCTGCTGCGATTGCTTTGGTGTCAACACTTGTGCACAACAAACAAGCAAAAACTCAAGTTAGGCGGCAAGCAAGCGAACTCCATCCAACCATGCTCAACCACGGTGTCGAAATCCTTTACCCCCTCTTGGAGTTTGCTTGGTAGTAGTGGTCGAGGATGCCGTCAGGCGATTGATGCAATTGATGCACACACGATACGTCTTCAAACGGGCATTACGCCCCGGGCAGCTGGGAAAGAGGTGTAAGGTCTTGCCAGCTGAAGAGACGTAAAACTTGCTTTCAACGCTCAAAGTGGTAGAAGGCGGTGAGGTCGGTAGCTCAGTGGGAAGTTCTCCCTCTGACTCACTGTCTTCGGCAACCACTGGCACCCTTGCTTTGGCTGTCCGTCTCGGTACAACCACGCACAAAGTGACCAACCAAGTGAGGTAGCTCGAAACCGCAGAGGAGGCTGCCATCACGGCAACAAGAAGCCAAAGGAGCTCGTCCATTGGAAAAGCGCAAAAGGTGAGAAAAACTCTGGCCAAAACTCTTCGAGAGGTAGTGGCTTCGCGGCTGCGGCTGCAGTTGAAGTTGAAACAAAGAACTGAGGTCCTGGCGGTTTTGGGCTCATTTCAAGGATCGCAACACAATGCGGCACATGTCCAACGGATAGTGCTGCGTCTGACGCAAGTCAAAAGACTCAGAATGCACATGATCCTGGGTACAACGGATAGTATCGAGGCGCAACGCAAGCGGCTTGTAGTCACAGTCAATCCTCCAACGCTTGTGGACAAGATGCCCGTCTGATCCAACCATGCCAACGGCACAACCGTCAACCAAGCTGCTGGACACCTCACGCTGGCGGCTGTTGAGGGTCTTCTTCACGTCCTTCCAGTTCCAGTACTGGCAGGTCTTAGGCCACTCAACCGCAAAGTAGGGCTGCAACTCAAGCGCAACAGACTCAACCGGAGCAATGAGGATGTTCAAGTTCTTCCAGAGCTTCCTCTGGATTCCCCAAAGCTTTCGGATTCTTGCCTCGTGTCCTTGGCGTCCCTTGTGGAGGTTCTGGTAAAGGCAGCCCCCAGTGCAGGGAGTTGAACTCCACACAAGCACGCGCACACCATGATCAACCATGCGCACAATGAAGCACCTCAGTACGGCGATGGTCTCATCGCTCAGTCCGTTCTCGTCCTCGGTGACAGAAACAACCCTCAAGTTCTTGAAGGCCTCGGCAGCAACCTTCATGCCGGAATTCACCGCGGTACAGAACTCAACTACAACCCAACGGTTCTTCTCAACACTCACCTCGTCAAGCTCGCGACAGAATCGCTCAAGCACGGACTCAGCCAAAACTCTTCCAAGAATGCTGCACAAGACGAACCGATCAAAATCAAGGTCCTCCAACAACAGAGACTGCCGCGGGGCTTGCTCAACAATCCCAAGTCTCTCGTGGTGGATCTGAGGCTTCGACAAAGCCTTCGTGAAGACATCAGCTGGGTTCTGGGCTCCCGGAACCCAGGACAACGTAATCAACTCATCCTGAATCGCAGCCTGCGTCCAACACACCCGAAGATCAATGTGTCTGACTCGACGAAGCAAACCATGCAAGGATCCAATGTTGATGGCGGCTTGCGAGTCTGAATAGATCGCGGGTGGCTCCTGACAGGTGCGAAACGCTCCCCAGATGTGCTGAATCAAAGCAACAACTCCTACAGCCTCCTTGGCTCCCTCGGTGATTGCAACCAACTCGGCTTCTGCGCTCGACATAGCCACGCTGGTCTGTGTCCGGGTAAATGCCTTGATGGGGAAGCCATCGACGAGGATAACACATCCCGACAGGGACCTCCGATCGTTATTCCGTTCGGGGGCCCAGTTCGAATCGACGTAAGCTTCGACCCTTCCAGAACACTCCTCGGCACTCATGAGTTGTTTGAGGTGATCCACCGAAATGAGATACCTAAGGAAAGCCCGAAGGCAGGTTTCATGTACAACCAAAGGTGTTGATTGCCCTCGAATCAGAACACTGATGAAGTAGGTCAAATCTATTCTCGTTTGCCCCGCCCAACTGATCTTGCCCACTGCTGAGCGGTATTTCGTCGCCGCTTCCGTGGACAACGGTTTCTGGAGATCGGGGTTCTCCAGGGAATTATCCAATATTTTTCGAAGATCTGGTGGCGTTGGGCTCCCCCGTTTGATGCCGTAGGACTCATACACCGAAGTGAAGTAGCCCTCTGGAAGCCCCAACATGAGCCCCCATTCAATCTTCTGGATCACTCTCCCCAAGAAGTCGATCTTCTTGTCGCGAGACAGGATCCCAGTGACCTTGATCTTCACCGAACGCCCCAGGCGCTCGATCAAATTCAGCGCTGCGTCACGACTTTTGCAAGCAATCATCAAATCATCCACGTAGGCAAGCAGAAGCATCCAAAACTTCTTTCCTTCAAACTCGTACTCTCCTGAGAAGACGCTCTTTTCAGTATCGGAAGCATGGAGGCCCATTTCTTTCACAAGCTCACTCAAATGCTTATACCATGCCAAAGACGCCGACCGAAGACCGTAGAGCGCTTTACGCAACTTCATGAAAACACGTGAGTTGTCAGCGAAACGGACGTTCGGAGGCAGCATGACACACTCAGGGGAGACGATCAATGCAAAGAGGAATGCTGTACTGACGTCGGCAAGGACAATGTCTGAGTCGGTGGCCGAAACGAACACCAAGAACGACCTGAAAGCTTCGTTCGACGATGTTGGGCTGCTGATTCCCAACTCTGCTGCGGTGGGCCCGCCACTTGCGTAGTCCCTGGCAACAACCCTCGCCCGAACAATGTCCTCCTTGGTCTCTCCGTCTTTCTTCCCAACAGAAACCCACCTGGTTGAAAGGATTCTGATGCTGTGTTCTTTGCAGTAGGAATCGGCTTCGGACTTTGAGATCACATCCCCGACCTTAAGCGTATCGAGGGCACGAATTTCCTTTCGCATCCCTTCAGCTGCCTTTCCCGGTTCGAGGGGTTTGTCGGTGGCGTCGTCGCGTACAAAACTCGGCCTCTGCAAGTACACGAGCCTATCTCCCATTCTAAGTTCCGACCAACCGTCATCCTCAATGCTCGAAAACACGCTCACTCTGCACTGCACTCCAACGGCAAAGTCCTCAGCAACCTCAAGTGGAATACAATCCAAGGCATCATAGGACGGCACCGACCAACAAGCATCCACATCCATTGGCACATCACCGAGGTCCGACACATCACCAATGCCCCCGGCTCCGTGTGGGTCGTTGCCCCGGCCCTCTGCCTGGTCCTCGCTCTCCCCGGGTCCTTGTGCCTCGGTTTCTGGCAAGTACTCTTCAACTGTGGGCAACCAAGGCTCAGCAACGGTCACCTCATCATAATCATCGGGAAGTTCGACCTCGACCACGGGATCATCATCATCAACTCCAACGGGATCCGGAACGATATCCTCAACAGACTCTCCTCCTTGTCTCGCCGGAGGCTCTGGGCTTCCTTCCTTCATCTCCTCAACCCATGCACGATAGCGCTTCCTGCAAGTCACAGAATGCTTCACGCCATGAAACAACCCACGCTCACAAGCTCGGCAACGACGCGTGCGACCATGCTCAAGCAACCACTCTTTGGGGGGATTGCCATCCTCAGTCAAGCTCAACGGCAACACGGTCAACTCATCATCAACATGCTCAAGCTCTGGCAACTTAGGCAACCGATGCACCATGCTACCAACTCTCTTCGCAAGCATGCCAAGCAACTCAAGATCGTACCTCGTTGGCAACAGGGCTTTCACAGCTGGCGTCTGCACCACTTCGACGGTTCCAGGCTTAACTTGCATGGTGGCCCAATGGGAGGCCTTTCCTAAGACAGGCCCCAGGTAGGCTCCATAGGTGTATCGCCCCGGCAGAGAAGCGGCTTTGCTAGGTGGGCCCGAGAGTAGAATGGTACTGCCGAACACATAGGCCTGGTGGGGCTTGTGCTGGTTCCCTCTCAGCCTTTGTAGAGGGGTCAAGGCTGATCCAGACAACAAGTTGTACCTGTTGTGGCAATGGCAACCATGCTGAAACACAAAGTTGAAGGCTTTCCGATTGTTCCTCAAAGTTCGGTTAATGTTTTCGCAGCTGCTTCCTATATGCAGCTTTATATGTAAAAATGTATACATATAAAGCAAGGAATGTATAAAAGGGAATTGATGCAGTCACTCGCACAAACTCGCTTCTTTTGTTCTCTGGCGGGAAATGCAGATCCGAGCTTCAGCAGCAGGAAGCTGCCGGTGAAAGGGTCTGCATGTTTTCCCCCTCATCCGATGGGATCTAGGTGCATCAAAAGGCACCGACCTGCCATGGAGAGAGGGAATGCAGATGGACCGATCCTTTGAAAGGACAGGCCGTATAAGGACAAAACAAATGCAGATGCAAGCAATCATAAAGCAATGTAAGAGTGCAATCGCTAGCACTCGCACCCAGAAAAAGGGAAGAGGTGGGTGGGACAAAAGTTTCTGCCCGCTATGCAGGCGAACTGGCAGCTGCGAGCCTGCTTGCTGCAATGCACATGGAATGTCATGAGTGCAGCAAGCATGCAAAACATTACCAAACACCGCACAAACTCGCTTCTTTTGTTCTCTGGCGGGAAATGCAGATCCGAGCTTCAGCAGCAGGAAGCTGCCGGTGAAAGGGTCTGCATGTTTTCCCCCAAATGCAATCTGCCAGAGAACCGAAGTCGCGCATCAATTCCCCAAATGAAAAACGTGCGACAAGGTGATTAGAGTGCTGCTCCTAAAGGAGAGCTACTCGGAATGCAGAAAGGCGGCTTCCAAGATGGAGGCGAAATCGAAATGGAAGGCGAGGCATTCCAAAGTGCCTTCAATGAAATTCGACGCCGTCGTGAGAGGCTCCAACGAGCTGGCAAAGCAGCCGGTGGAAGCCAGCGACTCAAAAAGTCCGCTTCAGTGTTCTTTGGACCTGCAATGTGATGTACATCCAAGTGGATGCCAGTAAAACTGCTTAAAATAGCCAGTCGCTGCACAAATGCAGCGAGAGGCCAGGACATAGTAAACAGCTTGTTGGCAGTGGCTTCCGCCCCACTGTTGTCACACCAGGAATGCATGCGAACCGACAATTTGCAACCTGGGCTTAGTGAATGCAATCTGACCGAGGCACTCATAACATGTAATGTCCTTGTGCGCCTCGGACTTCAATGGGAGCTCTGCGAATGCAAAGTCCTCCACAGTAAAGCATTCTGAAAACCAAAATTCGCCACCTGGTAAAGCAATGTAGCCGCCTATAGCGAAAGTGCGGCCATTGCCCATGGCATCAGCTGCTGCCTCCACCTGTAAATGCTCCATAGGGCGAAGCAATCGCCAAATTGGAGGCAATGCAGACCAATCCAGCCAGAACTGCAACAAACTTCTGGAGGATGGACTCAATGCACGACGCTTGGAGGCAGAGTCCGCAATGCGAAGCCAGATATCCTTATCACCAAGGTTGCAATGTAAAAGTTCGCGCTTTGTGGCAACTTTGTGATGTCTCACAGCAAGAACACGGCTGCCCACCGTAATCGCCGCTCCAGGAGGTAACTTGACCAAATGTAAAGTGTCGTTCAAGCAAGAAATGAATGATTGCCAGTCGTTCTGTCGAACACTGAAGTTGGTTGCACGTGGAGTGTTGAGGTCTTGATAAAGAGACCTCAGCCATGGCCTAGCCAATGGAAAAAGTTTGAAAAGCCACTGCAACATGCCGCATAACTTGCTCAATGTAGCCCGATCAGTGTACTTGCCACGGAGTGCCGACACGATAACCGAATGCAACCTTTCAAGCTTGTCAGATGGGATGCAAACACAGCCCATACTGAAATTTAGCTCTCATCCTATCCATCGAATGGAGCAGCCAAACTGTAATTTCTTCCAGGGCAAGGGGATGGAAAAGGCCCCACAGAAACATAAAGTAATGCAAAAGCTCATCTCTGCAACTGATGCAGATTGAAAGCCAAGTAAGTCGTCCACATACATTGCCAGCCAGTGGGCAATGAAAATCAAGCGATGAAGGGTGCGAACGAAAAATGCACCGAGGCGAGCAAACCAGAAGGCTGAAAAAGCTGCACCGAATGGACAAACTGTATAGAAATAGAGCTTGGGACCCACTCGAATGCCAAGTAGCCCCTGTTCGGATTCTCGCACCATAATGGATTTGTGTGCTGCCTGAACATCAATGGACCAAGCTGCCAAAGGTTCGAGCCTCCCCCGCAATGGCCAGGAGGCTTGGATAGTTTGTCGTGTAGGTAATGCAGAGCGCTCAGGAATGAGGCAGCAGGCATTTGTACCACAAATGGAAGAATCAACCACCAAGCGAGGTTTTCTGCCCTCGGAATGTACAATATTCAACTTACCAACAGCAACATTGGGCCAGATCTGGCGTGCAGCTTCCAAAGACTCGATGCAACGTAACCAGCCTTTGTCCACCTCGATCTGCACTAGCTCCTCAAGGAGGACTGGGTCGTCCTCAGCCCCCTGCCAGTTTTCTTGGCAGACAGTCAATGCATCATCTGAAGCTGAGCGACCAGAGGGAGCGAAAACACCGGAAATGGGTATATCGTGTTTGAAGCCAGTAGGAACTCCACTGAGCAATGCACTGAAGAGAGTCATATCAGCATCTTTAAGAGCCGAGGACAATGCAGCCAGAGAATGCAAGCAGTATGGCTGACCATCCTTCACCTGCCAATCAATGGAGTTGCAACCTTGGGACTCCAGCCAAGTGCTGAAAAGTCCACGGATTTCCTTCACCTCAGTTTCCGAGAAGAGATGGGAATCTGAGGGATGCAACAATCTGTGACGAACTCTGGACGGAATGCAAGCTTTGCCACACCAAGCAATTAAGGCATGGCGGAGCGATTTGAAAATATCATCAGTGGACCGCTCCTGGCCACTCCAGTCGGGACGGCTGTGAAGGCCGCCACCATCCACCCAAGCATGTGGTGGAGAGTCAGTCGGCTTTTCTGGAATGCAAGACCAAGCCTCATCAATGGAAAACTCACATTGACCTGAGCATTTGCGAAGTTTGGATATCAGCAGGATATCGCAAAGAGCATCCACGAATGCAGGAGGATAGTCAGAAATCGTGGAAGTCGAACGGCACCGACTACACGAGCATGGGTGCCCCAATGCAGAAAAGGAAGGCGAAGAAGAAACCATGATCCAGGGGCTACCACCAACCCCCTTGTAGGCACACGCCGGCACCTGCACAATGTGTTGCAGACCAGTACAAATGCAGTGAAGGAACAGTTGATCCGACCAGCATTGGGTCCAACCAGAAATATCAAAATGCACCGCAGAACCTGCCGAATAAGCAACTTTGCAGAGTTGCAGCACCCAGCGAGTGTGACTCTCGCTCCAGTCAGGAGAGTACACCATGAAAATGGAAGGAAAAACACCTTCTCCCGCACATCGAAAAATGCAATTTCTGGCATGCTCCTGATCAAGAGACTGAATGCATACATGAGGAACCCCAGCAGTTGAGAGGCCAGCACGAAGTACCTCAGAGTGCTGTGAAGCCAGCAAAAGGCAGAATTTCTTCGGCAGAGCAGGCTGAGGCAGTTCGACCGCCTGAGGTTGAGGCATCCGACGAGGTAATGATTGGCCAGGTAGGGGAAACCCCCACATGCGCAATGCATCAACATCCGATGACTGAAATTCCGCCAAACGCCTGCAGGTGTAGGCCGTGATGACCCACCTGTCGCCCACGAAAGGCTCAGTGGCGTGCCAAAGACCACCATCAAATGCAAGGGGAGAAGACCTGGTGTCAACCAATGAAAAGTTGATGCACTTCTGTAAGGCTTCGACTCGCAAGGATTTCTCGCCCGATGAAGATTCCTTCTTTCAGAAACCTGATGTTTTACAAAAAGGTTGAGTGATATCAAAAATCACGGACATCAATCATATAAGACAGAATCCTTCAAATAATATTGGAATATATTTCAATACCAAAAGTATAAAGTATCAGATCCTCACAATATATAAAAGGAGGATCCAAGGAGTTGTCGCGCCACACTCTTTTTATTCGCACGGTGATCTGGGGTGAATTCTAATTCGGGAGCCCCCACAGCTCCGGCCAAACCGATGTTCGAGCATCACGGGTTTGGCAAGCTGAGATTTTTTCAAGATCACAGGGGGCAGCGTCCCGAATGCCCCCCGTCCTCATTGGGTGGGAGGGTGGGAAAAGAAAATTTCTTGCCTCTCACTTTGAGCAGACTCGCGGGTAAGATAGAGATCTCCGATCTGCCATGTCAAAGAAATGAGGTTCATGCAAGAAATGTTTTCCAAAAACCTCCGATGTAAAACACGGCAGCTTCACTGCCTGTCAAGTTTCCAAAAGAAAGAAAAGTCTGCAAGCAGAAAATGTTCTTCTTTCAGAAACCTGATGTTTTACAAAAAGGTTGAGTGATATCAAAAATCACGGACATCAATCATATAAGACAGAATCCTTCAAATAATATTGGAATATATTTCAATACCAAAAGTATAAAGTATCAGATCCTCACAATATATAAAAGGAGGATCCAAGGAGTTGTCGCGCCACACTCTTTTTATTCGCACGGTGATCTGGGGTGAATTCTAATTCGGGAGCCCCCACAGCTCCGGCCAAACCGATGTTCGAGCATCACGGGTTTGGCAAGCTGAGATTTTTTCAAGATCAAAGGGGGCAGCGTCCCGAATGCCCCTGACATCACGCGAACCCCTGATGAAGAAATCTCTGGTTAGAACTCTCATCATGGATGAAAGCTTCTACAACCTTGGCGCCTACCAAGCTGAGTATGCTTTGCCCATCACCTCGTGAGGGAGGGTCGGCCACGTTTGAAAAGGATGGCACTCTCTCGTACCATGCAACGCAAGGAGCCTCAGCCTCAATCACTGCAAGATAGTGGGCTAAGCGATACATGGATTCGCTCTTGCTCAAACCTTTGATTGCTGATGTGCGTGCGGCTTCGTTGTCCAGCCAGAAGATGACTCTTCGGTTGCACAGGCTGTTTTGGAGCATACGACGCAAAGTGACTAAGGCGTAGAGTTCGATTTCGCATATAAGCTGCGATCCCACATCCAGCTTCCATCGCTCCAAAAGCTTAGTGGGCACACAACCAGCAAAAACCCTAGCGCTATCGTCAAGCGTGTCTAGAACAACCGCACCTATTCCCGCCCAAGGGTCTTCCCAAGCACCGTCCGTCCAAACATGGATGGGCGGTCGCGGGTCAAAGATGCGAAGGATTCTCGGTGGCGTGGTGCTCAAGACAGCCTGGGTGGTTTTGCAGAAGCGCTGTATTTCGGCAGCAGTCGGGCGTTTCCCACGAACCAAGGATAGCAGGAAGTGGCATGCCGGCTTTAGGGATCGGCCCGCAAAGAATCCAGAGGCGTAGTTTAAAAGTCCCAGGAGCACCTGTGCCTCATGCCTGCCAAGGGTACCTCGGTCAAAGATGTTACCAAGCATTTCGGCAATGCGCTTGACACGGCCTTCTTTGTTGGCTAGTACCGCAACACCCTCGTGGAGGCGGCTGACGTCCAGCTGCATTCCGAGTACCGTGAAGGTTTCTTCATACGGTTGACCCTTTATCCCGGTCTGGGCGAAGCGCCACCCCAAGAGTTCCAAGAATTCCGAAGTCAAACCGTCAAGTTCCTGGGCACCCTCTCTCAAAGCGAAGAGAGGGTAATCGTCGAAGTAGTTTGCTGAGGGGATCTTCAGCACTTTGCACAGCAAGAAATGCAGGCTTCGGGCCACCCTCACGAATCCATACACCGACGAAGTCAAGCCAAACATCAATGCGTTTGCAACAAAGAATTGTGGTTCCCCCTTCTCATTGGGATGGCAGATTACGGCAATGTCACGGTGCAGCGGTAGTACCGCTAATTGCTTGTACGCTTTCGAAAGGTCGAGGGTCCGCCCTAGCCATTGCCTAGCAGGGACACCCAGGCGATCTGAGCGTTCCTTTTCAGCCCGGGCAATCAGCAGAGCTAGGCCTGAAACAAAGTCGGCTCCTTGAAGTTCCAGCTTGATCAGGGAAGTGAAAGCTTCGTTGACCTGGGAAGCGTGCCCATCATCTATGGGTCGAACCTTCTTTTCAAGGCCTTGCTCAAGAACAAATCTGGGAATTACGCCCCAATCCGAATGGCCGAAGATCTGAGTGACCTGTGCTTCAGTGAAGGGCCCCTCGATGAAATTTTCAGCAACCTCGGAGTTAGAGGCCTCCTGAAGAAGAGAAATTTCCTCAGGGGTCGCACGGTTCGTTCTCGACAAGGCTGCACGGCGTCGCAAGGAGGCAGTAGCACGGAGTTCTGATTCAGTCATGGAAGCCATAGCCACCTTTGTCTTGAAGCACTCTGGCTTTTCCGAAGTCCCCTACGAGAGGCACCCCCTTTTTCATCAGATCCACTACCCCCATGTCGTCAAAACCATGAGTCCTCAAAAGAAACTCCCACAGACAAATCCTTTTGCCTTTGACCACCTTCTCGAACCACGGCGGGAAGGATGCATGAAGTTTCCGCTCGTCTTCTTCCAGGGTCTTGGCGAGGAGCTTAACTTTAAGGAGTTCTAGCTTCCTAAGCTGGTTGGCCTTGGCAGAATCATGGGTCATGCAAAAGTCGACCGCTTCCAACACTTCCGGGCCAGCAGCAATCGCTTTGTCCACCGGGTGTTGCAAAGTGTGGGCTTTGGAGACATGTTGACTCATGTCAAGCCAATGACCTACCTTAACAGGTCTAGAGCCCGCTGGATCCGAAGTTAGACCCCCACCACTGTCCCCTGCAGCGTGGGTTAGGAGGATCTTGCAAGACTTGTCAGGTTTAAATTCAGGAGTTTCCCAAGTGACCTTGTGAAACTCCGGAATAAGTGGCGCATGGCGATGGCTTTGCTTGGCGGCCGCGGCCAGAGCAGCGGCGTGGAAGTCAGTTGCTGGTGAAAGAGTCCGGCTGGACTCAGAGGCGCAGCGAGCAACACAATCGGCCATGCGGGTGCACAGCAAAGGCGGATAGCACGCACTGAGGCGGGACGACGACCACCAGGATGCATGCTCATGATCCTGGCTACACTTCGCTGCCAAAGGAGAAAACAAGCCTTTGGAGGCCAGAAGTTTGCATTGCTTAGGGCGATCGCCCCCATGCGCGCACATGGCAAAGGTGACTTGCTCAAGCCTGCTGGGTGGCCACCTGATGTCAGCCTGAGATGCGAAGCGCTGCAAAATGTGCCACAGCAAAGAATTTGCCGGGTTTTCGACACTTACCGAAATGTTTGCCTCAAGGCAGAAGCAAACGACATCGAAGCAGAAGCGAAAAAGGGCATTTTCCTTCCTAAGCTTTATGCATTCGGCAGAGGACCACCGGATGGTGGGCGCACCTAAGCAGTGTTCCGACGTTCGGCGGATGGTTCAAATACGAAACGCATTTTGTATTCCCCCAAAAGCATTGCTCAAAAGTTCAGGCGAACAGCTCCAAGGATGTGCATATCTCAAAGCATGTGCAATCAGCTCGAATCGCAAAAGTATGAATATGAAATATTCCAATCACCAATCATATCACTGGCACATCGCACTCGTTCCCTCGCACTATGTTTTAAGCCGTGGTGGAAAACCGCAGAAGTAAGATCTGACAAGCATATGGATTCAAGGTTTAAGCAAGGCCCATGGGGCCCAGCCACAACCCAGGAACTTCCGGGGGACAAAGTCCCAACGGAATAAGCGCTGCTAAGTGTGAACTATACTGAAGCGAAAAGCGCAAAGAGTCAACCGCAACGACTTATTGTCAGCGGGAGAATACCTGCGCATCCGCCCGACAGTGCAAAAGGAGACAGCTGTCGACCACCAAAGGGAGTGGTGGGTGGGGAGAAAAAAGTTGAGCTCGATCTGGAGCCGCCAAGCTTCAGCATTCGAAATGCATCACCCTGCTCCAATCTCATGACAAGCCGCATGCAAAATGAGGGAATACAAAATTGGAAAACCCGGACCGCAAGGAAAACAAAATGGTTTGATATTTAAACAGGATCGAGTAAACACGATGGCCGTTCAAATACGAAACGCATTTTGTATTCCCCCAAAAGCATTGCTCAAAAGTTCAGGCGAACAGCTCCAAGGATGTTCATATCTCAAAGCATGTGCAATCAGCTCGAATCGCAAAAGTATGAATATGAAATATTCCAATCACCAATCATATCACTGGCACATCGCACTCGTTCCCTCGCACTATGTTTTAAGCCGTGGTGGAAAACCGCAGAAGTAAGATCTGACAAGCATATGGATTCAAGGTTTAAGCAAGGCCCAACCCAAAACTACCACGGCATAAAACATAGGTGGAGGAATCGCCATGCACGCCCCACACCTAAGTGAGACGAGCACCTATGGAAAAGAAGCTCAGCATCTTTCGGAGTCAGACGACGCCCCGCACAGAGCGCAGATCATCTCGGCAGCTTCCACAGCAGCTTGGCATCAGCAGGAAAAAGACGAACATCATGACGAAGATCGAAGAAATCAGCGACCGTGAAGCGATATCTGAAATCAAGATTCCAAGCATCAGGCAGCTGACTGACCCCGTCCCAACGAGAAAGTAAGTCAGCTTCGGTGTTCCTTTCGCCAGCAATGTGTTGCACGTCCAGGCACAGGCCCATCCGCGTGCTGATCATAGCGACCAGCTGAGTAAAGAAGCAAAGAGGAGATTTCGTCGTCAATAGCTTTGCACAAACGGATTCCGCGCCAGAATTGTCGCAGAAAGAAGGCATCGAGATTCTCATACGCCCGCCTGGGCATAGGTGGCCAAAAAGAAGCATAAGGCCCACTTGAGCCAATGTTTCCCAGCAAGAGATGTCCTTCTGCGCTTCCGCGTGCAACGGAAGCTCCAAGTACTTGAAGTCTGCCAGATCGTAACGCTCGGAGAACCACAAAGGTTCCGAGTCAGGCAGCTTGATGAAGCCGCCAATGCCAATCGAAGTACCCTGTGCGCAAGCATCTGCCGCCATGGTTGCCTCCAACGACCGCTGAGGCAGCATCAAGCATTCATGGAACATGTAAGAGCCGCACCAATCGAACCAGAATTGCAAAAGACGCTTGCTCAGCAGGGATAAGCGTCGAAAGCGAGATTGAGGATCCGCAATCCGCAACCACACACGTTTGGATGTGAGTGGAACCCTCGCCAGATCCGATTTCTTGTGCAATTCAACGTGCCTCGCACTCAACAGCTTGGACCCCACAGGAATGGCCGTGCCAGCGGGAGTGGAGATGAAGATCATAGCATCCGACAGGCATGGAGCCAAGGTGCTCCAACGGGCAGGATCAATGGAAAAAGACGTCCCCGGCGGCCTGGAGATATCATCATACAGACAAGACAGCCAGGGACGAAGCTCCTTGTGAAGTTGAGTAACCCATTGAAGAAGACCCAAAGCTTGTTGGATCGTCTTCAGCTCCACCCGGCCGTCACCAAGAAGCGGATTCAGAAGGCCACGAAGTTTCTCACGTTTAGACTCAGGAACCCTGACCGTACCTGCCCTGTACGACAACTGCCATCCTATCCAAAGACAGTCCGAACCAAGCTGCAATTTTGGCCACGACAACCTGATCCCAAAGGATGCCGCAAATGCAAGAAGGAGACATGCCGAAATGTCCAAGGCGCCAGAGGCCATGGCCAGGATCAAGTCGTCCACGTACATGGACATGAAGTGCGCCAGGAAAATCAAGAGATGCCAAGTTCGCATGAAGAACCCCGAGAGGCGCTGCCACCAGTATGCCGAACAGCTCATGCCGAATGGCATGACCCGGTAGAAGTAAGTCTTGCCATTGCAAGTTACCCCAGCCAAACCACGGTCCCGCTCTTGCATGAGGATGCTCTTGTGCGCCGCTTTAATGTCTAGCGAGAAGGAACGAAGTTCCGAAACCTGGCCTCTCAGCGGATAGCTGGATTGCAGATCGCCCAGACCCGGAAGGTTGTAACGCTCGGGAATGTGACAGGCCGGATTAACTCCAGAGATTGTCTCATCCACCGTCAAGCGCGGATTTTTATCCGGGACCAGAACAACATTGAGTTTCCCAATGGCAACTTCTGGCCATCTGGAGCGAGCCTCAGCAATCGGTACCTCCTCCAGATAGCCGTTATCGAGCTCTTCCTGAATCAAGGCATCCAGAGTCTCGGGGTTGTCGCGAGCCCCCTTCCAATTCTCAGTGCACTCCAGCAAAGGTTGCTCCTCCGAAACTTCGTCTTGAGGAGCCGGCACAAACACTCCGCTTTTGGGAATGTTCTTGAAGTACCCGGTGGGTGCCCCAGATTGAAGGCAGGAGAAAAGAGTTTCATCTGGATCCTCCAAGGCCTCAGAGAGCTGCTGCAACGCTTTCAGAGTGTAAGGTTGAAAAGGCTGAATCGACCAGTCCACCGGACGGCCCGTGGAGGCTTCCAGGAAATCCGAAAAAATTGCCCGAAAGCATTCGACCTCTGATTCCGCAAACAACGGAGACTCTGATTTGGCGAGTACGTGCTCGCGCAGACGAATTGGGGCCTTCAACTCGAAAAGCTTCTGAGTGAGCGCATGCCGAACCTGTTGCAGTCTGTCCACTGTCCCACTCGGAGGAAAAGACCAGTCGGGGACAGAAAAAATGCCAGCGCCATCTTGATGTGCAACCGGCATGTCAAAGCGACCCTTGGCTGGGAGAAGCTGATACAGTTGAGACAGCTGCACGTCCACCGGGTTCCCAGCCGTAGCAAACAGAGGAGAAGCTGCAGCGACATAGGCATCCGCGAGCTTCGCGGGAAATTCAGAAGTCTGTTGGGAGACGAAACCTCCAAATTCATCTCGAACCCCTGCAACCGGCTGATGAGTGCCCTCAGTGTGAGTACAATCCTTGGCCAGCTGCTGCATGTCTCGAAATGTAGTAGCGAAAGCCCAGCGTTTCGAAATGTCCCAACCGTAAGCGCAAGCCGCCACTACCAGAACATCAGCGCTTGCCTTTTGAAGAAGTAGCCGGACGGGTTCTTCCAGCCAAAGCATGCTATTAGCAGGATTTTCCAGGCTGAAATGTCCGCCAGCCTTATAGGAAGCATGAAGAAGTTCGGATGCACGCTGCATCAAGGTCCGGCTGTTCCCCACTCTCTCCTGTTCTGGTGGCGAAAGACCTGGGACCCCTGACAAGTATTCGGGAGTTCGCAAAGGCTTGGGACCAGGCTGAATCAATTTGCACCGTGAGTACTCCTTGCACGGGGGCGAAGCATGCGCCAGAGTGACTGCTCCAGAGTAACACAACCGAAGGAGAGGCTCGTAAATTGAATCATCCAGAAGATCGTGCTCTGCACACAACAAGGTATCTATCGACATCACCGATACACCAGCTTGCAAAAATGCAGAAGACAGCGGCCGAGCATGACCGGCAAACAAGTCCAGGAAAAGGTTGCCCCGAACCTTGGATAGATCAAGAACTGATGGGGGTGAAGGAAGCAGCACCGCCTCCGCTGTGTTGCCAGACTCCAACTGCTTCGCAAAATGCGGCAAAGGAAAGTGCAATTCCCTCAGCTGCTGCAAGTCGTCCTGTGAAACGCCTGGCAATTGGGCTGAAGTGTATGCTGTCAGGACCCATCGATCCCCTGACCAGGGTTCTGAGCAGTGAGGCATAGAACCGTCGAAGGAAAAACCCGATCGGCGAGTGTTGAAAATGCAACCCCGCAAAGATTGATCCGCCTGCGCATCGGTTGGCGGACATCTCGGGAGATCCGGGTACTCCGAACCATCCATCTGAACCCACAAGCCCCCTTTGTCAAAAGCCCCCAAGCTGCATGAGTGACTCAGCGAACCTGGGGCGTTGAAATCCGAATGAAGATGAGCAAATTCATTGTGCGATATGCAGAAACTAGACCACGTAGCTGTGGGAAAAACTGATTGCAAGAAAAGATTGATGTACTTCACCAGCATTGGGTTTTCCGTGGTGAAGCGACAAAGTCCGCCTAGGGAGCCCGAGCGAACCCCAGCATTGAAGTAGCTTGCGTGCTCCCGGCCACCATCCAGAACCTTGTTCCTCAGCAACTGAGTCTGCCCTGGACAGTGTTGTTGCAAAACTGAAAGGCAAGTCTCCCAATCCAGAGGCTGCTGCGAAGTTTCCGCCTGCATCTCCGATGCATCCAAGCGGCCCGTCCTGACATCCGAGGCATCATCCGAGAGTCAGTGCCGCATCGACTTGTGTTGATGCGCCGGGTGCTTGCCCAAGCAAGGTCTGCCATCCGGGCGAGGCACAGGGCACAAATGCTCGAATTTGCAATCCGTGAAAGAGCAGCCCTTTGCCGAAGAGTAATCCCGACAAAGAAAACGAGTCTTGCCCTTGTCCTCGAACTTCGTAATCCACTTGGCCCCAGACGGAGCCGTCTGACCGGCATTCGCCCCATGGCCCTTACCCCCGCCCTTCTGTTTGCCCTTGCCACCAGGAAGCCAGCGAGGGCCTGGCGGAAAGTCCAGTTTTTTGGGGACCGCCACACGAGCCTGTAGCAACGAAGACATGTCGCCCCTAATCTCTGTGTATTCCGTCAATGCGTCATCCAAAGACCAGCCGTGCAAGTTTACCAGATCGGCCATCTGGCACCAGAGCTGACGATCTGCCTGCATGATTTCCTCAGCAAGCGGATTGCGAATGCCCGCCTCACATTTTTGCGTCGCCAGTTTGATGAACTTGCGCTCAAACTTGCGAAGGCTAGCAAGGTGCGCGCCCTGAAGCATTGCTACAGCCACGGAAACCAAGCCCAAGATGCCCGAGAGATAGTTCGCACCAACTGCTCCAGCTGGTATCTCACGCTGGGGTACGTCGTCGTATATCAGCTCTTCTAACCGAGGCACCTTAGCTGGGCGCCGCAAAGCCATTGAGTCTTGTTGGGCCTGGCTCATCCTGAGTTTCCACGGGATCCACCGCAGCTCTCCTTTTTGAACGACCTTAGCCACGTAGGCTAGCAACCTGGCCGACGGATAATTGTCGGGATCTAAGATCTCCCCCGGGTAGCGGGCGTGAAACTGTTTCTGAAGAGACATCACACGTTCGCCTGAAAGCTTCGGAGGAAACTGTTCAGACCAGCTTGAGGTCGACAGCTCCGATGAGTTCACCTGTTCCTCAGGGCGCTTGCCCTGACGTGCCGATGAAGCCTGCTGCCTGCAAGACTCATAAAGCAGTCGCAATGAGGATAACAGAAGAAGACGCTGAGCCGTAGAAGGAGGCTCCTCTGACCCCTCCAGCAGATCCTTAAGTGCCTCATCCAATGCCGAAGATTCCGAAGCAATGCAGCCGAAAAGGTTCACATCGAAGCCTGCAAGAATTCCATGGTAGTCTGGTGGGACCTTGCACTGAACCGCCAAGGCTACCAGAGCATCATCCAAAGGCGGAGAATGAGCTTCTGGCTCGCCCTCCGTCATCGCCCTATGGAAATGGTGGCCAACCGCCCTGGCTACACGATGTGCCTGACAAAATGATGCCTGCGCAGACCAGACAGTCTCAAACACGTACGACATTCAAACACAAGTACGACACCAGCAGCCGTCTGACTGAACAAGATGCAAGCTTGATGTTTCCTGACGTACCTTCAATCGCACAGTTCTAGAAAACCACAACCTGACGGCTGTGACTCCTGAGCACCTTACCCGCGCACCCAACTTGCCGCTCGCTCTTGAGGCAATTGTGCAAGACCATTGGAACGTACTGCATATCATCGACTGTCCTGGTCTTTTCTGACAGCCCAGCAGATGCAACCAGTGCAATCCCTCAGTCCCGGATGTATACCGATCGCCAGCTTTCACACAAAAACAGTCCCCTCGATGCCCGGCACGCTTGCCGTAACATGCGAGGATCGCCATACCCGACAGTGCAGTTTGCAAGGGCCTTGCGAATTGAACGAAGCAGCCCCAAACGTGTTCGCTATGACACGAAAACCGCCTGACATGCTTTATGTCGGCAAAAGCGAGGGCTCGGCGGAAGCTCAGGCCTGATCTGCATGTTGTGCGCCAGAGTGCCACATCTAGGCTTAACCCGAACCAACTCGCCATCCTCACGCCTGACCAAAATCCCTTTTTGCTAAGCTCGGAAAAATCCAAAAACTTCCAATCGCGTACTCAAGAATGTTATTCAAGAGGAAAAGTCGGCATCAGAAATATGCAACGGCGAGACTCCATAAACATAGATATGAAATGATTCCAATCATACTCAATCACTCGCACAGTGGACTCTTTTTGCTCGGGGCGAACCGGGCTGCCCGATCCAGGCTCGGGCTAGGCGCATTCTCACGTTCGTGAGAGTTGCAGCAACTTCGGGCGAAGCTAAAGTCACGAGAGTCAGCGACAGAAAGTCGCCGCCTCAACCGAGGCGTTAGTCTCCGGAGGTTGGCAGAAAATTGAAAGTTCTCCTTGGGAGCACAAGTCGGCGCTGCAAGCCGAAGCAATGATGTCTCGACAGGGTGTGGTGGGTGGGTGTCGAGACGGTTTGGCGGTCCCGCCCCCCCACCACTTGAGATGAATGTCACGGATAAGCCAAGCATTCAGAATGGCACGACACAAGAAATGGTCACACCAAAATACCGGTGCTTAGGGTGAGGTAAAGCACACGGGATAGGGATTAGGGTACCTTTTGGATTTTTGCAAGCTCGCCACATGTGGCTCGCCTCGCACGCAAAAAGGGGTTGGTAGACAAGTCTACAACTGATCTTTTTGCTAAGCTCGGAAAAATCCAAAAACTTCCAATCGCGTACTCAAGAATGTTATTCAAGAGGAAAAGTCGGCATCAGAAATATGCAACGGCGAGACTCCATAAATATAGATATGAAATGATTCCAATCATACTCAATCACTCGCACAGTGGACTCTTTTTGCTCGGGGCGAACCGGGCTGCCCGATCCCCCCAAGCAGTGCAGTACGGAAGCCCCCATTGATTACAAGTCGACAAGTTTTGTACCGGTAAGCGGGCAATCACAAACCACACGCAATGCCCCAGACTTGACAAGTTCATCCAGCTCGCCTCTTGACGGCGCATCGGCTGGGTTCGAAGCGGATGGCACACGAGCCCACCAAGCCCACGTGTGAGCATGCATCTCTAAGGACTCCCACATCAGCAAAATATCTCGCATCGGTTTGCTAGAAGACGTACCCTTGATGTAGCTAAGTAGCACACCGTCGTTATCGATGAAGTACACACAATATCGTCCCGACAGCGACTGATGAAAGACCTTTCTCGCTGTGAGCACGGCGTAGGCCTCGACTGGACCTATGATGTGCTGAAGGTCCCGGGACCAAGTCGAGACGACACTGTTGCACACATGGCAAGCAAAGTACTTCGGTTGTTGTTCTCGCGGGTCAAGCATGATTCCCCCTACTGTGTGGACAGATCCTTCGCTGGCGCCATCGGTAAAGACGAGAATCGGTTTCGGGGGAACCGAACAGGGCACAACCCTAGGAGCACCAAAGGACAGTCGACTGACCAAGAAATCAAAGGCCCTGACCTCCTGCTCGCCAAGACGGAACTTGTCGGCGTGCTTAGCCGACGAGGCTCGCAACTCGGCCAAAGCCAATTTGCCGGTACGTCCCATGATTTGTGAATCTGAGAACTGAATCCTGCCAGCGACACGGGCGAAATCTCTCTGCCGTACGACGCCAGCCTTAATGCATCCTTGTATGACCTCACACACCTCGCTCGCACGACCTTCTTTGTTGCGAACACGGATGATCGCATCGGGCGCTGAGCTGCAGTCTACTTCAACGCCCAACATCGAACCAACCGAAGAGAAAGGGGCCAACTTCTCAAGGGAGGCACTAAACCCTAACAGCCGGGACAGGAGCATCATTGTCGACATGGTGGAATCCTTAAGCAGTGTTGGCGTCATGACTGGGTAGTCGTCATAAAAGTTACTCCACCACAAGTGAAGTTCAAGGCCGATCCTCCAAAACAACCGAGACATTCGATTGAAGTGAACCACCGACGCTGTGCTGCCGAAAGGTAGCGCCTTGGACTCGAACAAACCCACGTCAAGACTACTCGGGTCCAACAGTGCAATGATTGCATGAGCACGGCTGCCTGGTGATAGCGGGAATTGACGATAAGCGTTCTTCAAGTCAAACGTAGTAAGCAAAGGTTCCCAAGCCCCGTTGATCCACAAAGGATGTACACGGCCCACCAATGGCGGCCCGTCAGGCATCGCGAAAAAGAACTGATGCTCCGAAGTGCATGCCTGGGTCCAGCATCGGCAAATGGCAATGATTTCGTCAAGGGCGCGCAAGTCAATCTTATCGGCATACGAAAATGAACCGTTGACTAGATTTTCCGAAAAATCATCAATAGGTCGAAGCTTCCTTTTTCCCGCTGAAGATTGTACAACCGGAAACCTCCTAACCGGGACCCAATGGTTACCATGTCTGGCATGAACCTCTTCCTGCGTCAGAGGCCCTTCAAGAAGGTCGTCCGTCACTTCTTCCAAGGTCTTGTCCCAAAGTTCCTGAGAATGCTCGTTCAGACCCTCAGAGGCAACCTTGCCCAGAAGTGCCGGTCGCAAAAACTTGCTAGCATCAAGAAAATCCGCCTTGGTCCTCGCCTGTGGTCGCAACTCTCGCTTGAAGACCCCGGTGTGCTTCTGACTACCAACTAAGTCAAACCCTTCCAAGAGCTCGCTCAACCAATCCTTGTCAGGCCAGTCCATATCATCAGCAATACGCTTCAGGAGCAACAAGCGCTTGCCTCGAAGCACACGGCCAATGTCAGGGTCAAGCTTGCCTTTCATTTCTCCTTCGGCAATTTGCAGTTCTTTGGCCCAGCTAAGCCACAATTTCAACTTGGAGCACCGTTGTCGCTGAACCCATTCCGGACCTTTGGTCAAGGCCTCGAACAGTCGCCTTTTCACAATAGGTGACAGAACAGCCGAAGCAGCAAAAGGGTGTAGCAAGTCTTTAGCCGCATCAACGAACTCATCTGGTGTGGCAAAGACTCCCAAAGAAAGGCGAAATTTCTTACTTTCGTTACCCGCATCGCCACCCGCATCACCCCTGAGAAGAGACGCGGCGATGAGTTTGGATCCTGCTGGCACCTCGCCCAACGGACGTATGAGGCACTGCTTGTGGTTCACTGGCGGAACCTGATCGACATCCACCTGCAAGACCTTGCCGAACTCGGGCAGTAGCGAAGCTTCAGGCTTGCCTCGCTTCTGCTGGGCAACACCAACTGGCGTGGATGACAACGCCACGTCGGGGCAAGCCAAACCATGGTGCCGCGCAACGGCCTGAACGACATGTTTGCAGAATTCGGGCGGATGCGTGACGACTCCGCCTTCCACTTGGCTGTGGGAATGATCGCCTTTGCACAAGCAGTTCAAGGACCTTAGAGCCCTGCAATTGGTCCTAAGTTGGCGGCGAAGCTTGAGGGAAGACCCGAAATTACAAAGATCGTAAACAACCTCAGAAGTTGAGGGCAATGCTTCCACATTGGGCAGATTCCAAAGCAGGCTGGCCTTAGGGTGTTCCAAGGCCCAAGGTATTCCCCGTCTGTCTACGCTTTGCAAGAAAGTGCACAGGTGGTTGACCATGGAATCAGCCAACGCGAGCCGATCAACAACGTTGGAGTCGGTGGCTCCCGCGGGGCTGGTGACCCCGTTGACTAAGTGCCTGAAAGCCTGCTGTGGTCCAAACGTGGCATAAGGTGGCTCAGCATGGACATAAAGAACAGGGTAGGTTTCAAGAACCTCTTCAAGGTAGGTCCAACTCGACGCTTGCGCTAAATCAAGTGCACACAACTTGGACAAAGGGAGCCTATGCCCCCCACGATCCACCGGGAAGACCTCAAACCCGTGCTGTTTGAAAACCCTAGACAGGGCACCACTACGAGCAAACAATTCGATAACGATCCCTTGCACTGGACCCTTCGACGGATCGCCGACGTGCTGTGGCTCATATTCTTGCCTTTGCTCAAGAAGTGGCGGACTGCTGGTCCCATTCCTGAAGTCTGCAAAACACGCCTGCTCTGCCATCGGGTCGCCAGTGGCAGGGTACTGCGACGGAAGTGCAAACCCCAAGGATTGCAACACAACCTTGTCTGAGTCGTCAAGCTTCTCACCTCCTTGTACCGAGTACCCGATAAGGACTATTCGCCGGCCTTCCCAGCTCAGCGTGAGGTGCTTCTGAGCCCTGGCCTGAAATCTTACGGGACCTAACCCTAAATCCAAGGTGGTTCCCAGCAGTTCCTGACCATCAACTGTCAAGCGCTCTTTGCCGTCATCGGATTGCACCCAAATCCCACCACCCGAAAACCGGTTTAGTGGAACAACTAAGTTTGGGATGAAGGCATTCTGGCTATCTGCATGCAATGAAGTCTGGTTGTCAACAGACAGCAACAAGGAAGTAAATTCGTGCCCGGGATGGGCATGCCGCAGAATTCTCGCTAGTGTATGAAGTTCGTCGGAGTTTCAAAAAGGTTATCAGCATCTGGGGATGAATCCTGTTGCCGGGCCCCTCGGCCCGGCATAAGATATGAGCCACAGCTCATCGTGACGTGCCCGGTTTAACCGTGCACCTCGAAGCATAAATCCCCCAGTCTGCTTTAGCCTTGAGACACAATCGACTTCAGAGCAACTTTCGACAGCGGACACCTGGGCACCTCCACGCGTACAGACCAGTGGCTAAGCTCGGAAAGCGATCCACGGCTCGGGGCGTCTGCAATGTTGGACGCGGATGGCACACGTGCTATCCATAAATAGCACGGTGAAGCTTCCTGCGGGTTTTCAAGGATCATAAGAATTTCCCGCCAAATCGCGACGGATGCATCTCCTTTGACAAGAGTATCAAGTGCTGGCCAATTGTCGACAAACAATATCACTCGGCTGCCGTCCAAGTGTTTGCGCCAATGCCGAAGAGCCAGAATGGCGCCGTAAAGCTCCACAAGACCTATGACATGTTTCTTGCCATCGGATCTCCAATGAGACAGTACGTTTGCCGGCACCTCGCATCCGAAAGCGTAAACGTTGGGCTCATTCGGTTTAAACATGACCGCCCCCACAGTAGCCGGTCCGTGATCAAGGTTATCATCCTCCAGTGCTCCGTCTGTGAACAGCAGAATCGGCTTTTCTTTCCACCCAGCACGGATGACACGAGGCTTTCCATGCGTCAATCTTTGCTGAAGAATCTTAAGCGCTTCGATCCCGCTGGCATCAAGGGAGACCGGAATCCTGGAAGTAAACCCTAAAGACCTAAGGTCGTGCATGGCCATGCGCCCTGCTCGGCCCCATATTTGGCCGTCGGCGAACTGGAGCTTGCCAATGAAGGACGGCAGTCGGCAAGGGACTAAGGCCTTGTCCCTGAGCACTTCCTCGATCACTGCATTAAGCTCCTCACACCGCGACGGCTTGTTCCTGATGTTGATTAGGCCCTCCGAGCTCTGGGACACATCCAGAGTAACTCCCAAGACTTCGACATCCGAAGAGAAGGGGGTGCATGTCTCCTCTGCAAAGTCAAACCCCGCTAGCTTAAGGAAACCCTTAACTAAAGCCGAAGTTGACGTGGCCACCAGCGAGTGAGTCGCCATAGGGAAGTCGTCGAAGTATGCTGACCAGCACGCTCCCAAGTGGCACCCTAGGGCATGCAACAGCAAACTGACCCGCAGAAAGTGGTACACCGAGGCCAACGCTCCGAATGGAAGCGTGCGCATGACAAAGCACGAGATGGATCCTGTCTTGGGATCCTTCAAGGTCACCACACTTTTGTCGAAGTCGCAAGGGTTCAACGGTAGTTGTTTGTATGCTGATTTCAAGTCCAAGGTGGCGACTTGCATGCTCGCCCCCGGCTTCTGCCAATCAGGATGGACGAGACCTGTCAGTCTCTCTCCGGAGGATAAGGTAAAGTCGACTGCTCCTCGCTTCCGGTAGAAGTGGCACAACACGGAAAGAGACCATAAAAGATGGTCCATCGCCTGAAGCACGATTCGCTCGCTCGTAGAGCAGGCTTGGTTTACAAGATTCTCCTTGAAGTCGTCAATCGGTCTCAAGCGTCCTTTTTGCACAACACAGAAGCGGCGCACCGGGATCCATGCCTCGAATCTCTTTCCAATGTCTCCTGGGGTCATCGGCCCGTCCAACCACTTTTTCTGGGTAGCCTCCTGAAGAGTTACATCGTACAGCTCCTCGGCGTTCTCGTCAAGAGGATCGGATGACACACGTGCTAGGAGAGAAGCTCTGATGCTGTCTGCATTTTCCATCAACTCGGATTCGCTGATGGAGGCGAGGTACCCTCCTTCCCTGAACACACCAGAAGGGCTCAGGCACCCAACCAAGCGAAAGCCTTGGCGCA
This sequence comes from Symbiodinium sp. CCMP2592, assembly GCA_905221615.1. Taxonomy (NCBI): domain Eukaryota; class Dinophyceae; order Suessiales; family Symbiodiniaceae; genus Symbiodinium; species Symbiodinium sp. CCMP2592. The sequence continues at coordinate 572,915 of CAJNDT010004346.1, read as the reverse complement.
TCTCAGAGAAGAGACCCTTGTCGGGCCAGTCTATTTCGGCCGCCATCTCCTCCAGTAGCGCCGTCCGCTTGTTGGCGAGGATCTCCTTCACGGACGGTTGCATCTTGGCACGGTGAGCGTGCTCGACTGGCGCCAGCTCAGTCGCTCTGGCCCTCCACTTTTGCAGACGAAGAAGTCTCAACTTGCAGATCTCTGCAGGGGATTTTGTCAGCTGCTCAAACAGGGATTTGATCAAGTAGTCCGGCAACTGCGCAAGAGAGTCAAAAGGATGATATAGCAGCTTGGCCTCTCTGACGAAAGACTCTGGGCTCCTAAAGACCCCGAAAACACAGAAGAGACCCTTATTCCCCCTATTTTCGGAACGCAAGAGCTTGCTCCCTGCGGGGACACCGTGCACATCCTGCGTAAGACATCGCTTGTGATTAAGAGGCGGGGCCCGGGGCAGGAGGCGGGATAGAACTGCAGCGTGCTCTGACAAGAGCTGTGGGTGTAGGCGTCCTCGCGGTTGCTTATGGGCTCGGGCCAAAAGTGGCTGAGCCGAGCCCAACACGTAGTTGAGCCTGGCAGCCTCCGACTCAAAGACATCACACAAGGCCTGGCACATGGCCGGAGGATAGGCTGCTTCCTCCGCTGTGGCGAAGGTGTCATCAGAAGTAAGGCCCCACGTTGCATGTTGTTTACAGCCTGGGCACATCAGAGCCATGCGAGAGATGCCCGAGCTGCTGCACAAGAAAGATGTTTTCTTATCTCGTTCGCTGCCGAAAGCGCAAGCCTGGCAATGCGCGAAGAAACCATGAGCCAAAGGGTACGCAAGACATGGCAACTCCCAGAAGGTGCTGTTAGTGGGATTTTCGACGCACCAAGGCACAGAGTGCTGATCGCACAATTCAAGAAAAGCGCATAGTTGCTTGTATATGGCATTGGCAGCCTTGAGCTTGACACAATCTCTGGTGGAGGCCCACGGGACACCCCACGGATGTGAAGTGGTGCGGAGCACTGGGGGGCCCGGGCGAAAGTGACGAGCAGCACTGCAAGTGCCGCAAGGCGGAGCCGCAAACACCATGGCAACACGACGGGATTTGATGACAAACTTGAGGACCTCCCAGGAATGGCTCTGGGTCAAGTCCAGATTGACCATCTTGCACTTAGGTGTGTGGCGGTTGTGAGCATGATCCACGGGCATGATTGCAAAGCCGCGGCTGGCGGCTGTCTGACTGAGGATGGCGGACCCGGCGCACAGCTCGATCACTAGAGGCCCGTCCGCAGGCAATTCAGCGGAGGGGAAGGCCGGACTCGGTTGAGTCAACGGCGCCGAATCAGTGGATACCTGAGGACACCGCAAATCGTAGCCTTGCAAAGGGTACGGCTTCATGGTGGGGCCCTGCTGGACATCACGGCTGGGGATCTTAAACCCTAGGGAGGTCAAGAATTCCCTATCATCGGAAGCTAAACCGGAGAGATGGCCCACGGTAAACGCAACCAGAAGAGATCTGGAGCCCTGCCACGGCAAGGTGAAGTGTTTGCAATGCTTAGCATCAAAAGCCCAAGCATGAGTAGCGCAATCAAGTTTGAAGCCTGTCCATGATGCATCTTCGTAGAAGGTTTGATCTGGACCCTCAGGATGCACGACGAAGATGTGTCCACCTGAGAAGAAGGACAATGGCACAACTACATTAGGCACGCTGCTATTGAAGGAATCTTGATGCATTGGAGCTTGCAAGTTCCGATGCACAGACACAGACGTGAACTCGCATTGGGGTGCGACGAGTCTGAGACACGCGGCAAAATACTTTGCCACTGCTGGCATGCGTCGCGTGTTGCTGCGAATAGCGGTGACTCCTCCTCGGTTGCATGCACCGACAGTGATGGCCTTAGAGTCGCCATCGGATTCCAGCCAGGTCCGAGTATGGTCCTCGGAAGGAAAAGCGTCCAAGATGGCCGCTATGTTGTTTGCACTGAAGTCTGAAGATTGTAAAAAGTGACTTGCCAAAGACTCGCAAAACGCAAATGCATCATCTAATTTAGCCGCCTTACGGGGCGGCTCCGGGGGAAAACAAGTAGAGTCGTTGAGCGACTGTTCAGCTGCTGGTTCCATACCGACAGTTGAGCCATAGCTCTGTGTGACATCTAGCCCACCGTGCGCCACTGGCGATGGTGGGTCATGCGCGCTCGTCTGACTCATTAGTCACGACGAGGGCGCTTTCTTCGCGGGGCAATCCTTGGCTGGGTGCCCTCTATGGCATCCTTTGACTGCACACAAGTGCAGTCCTCTTTCACACCTTTGGTTGGCCACTGCTCGGGAGCATTTCCCTAGCGAATAATCGAAGCATAAGGCATGCCCCTTAGGCGTAGCGGCCACGCACCCGAGTGCGAGGAGCTCTGCCGGGACTCTGGCATTGGTTGAGCCCTTGCCGGCGCCCTTACCCCCGCGCCCGCGGCCCTGGCCCTTGCCATTGCCCTTATGGCGCTTGATCGGGGGCTCATCTCCTGAGGAAGCATCGCGGCTTGCTCCTGAGCCTACTGCAAGAGGCCTCGGAGTCAGCATTGAAAGAAACTCAGTGCTCTCAAACACTTTGCGGAAAGCGCCGTCACATGGCCGTGATCCTCCTGCCTTCACCTTGATGCCGCCGCGGGTGTGTTCCGCGAGCAACATGGTGAATTGACGATCAGCTTGCTCAATCTGTTTCAAGCTCACCCGCGCATGATTCGGAGGAGGGTCCATAAGCCTGAAAGACATGTACTTTTCAAGCAACTCATCGTGCAAATGGTACGCCAAGATGTTCGCCTGTTCAAAGGCTAGGCCCCTTCGCACTAAGGCGTAGCGAACCATCATATCAGTGGACACATCACAAGGAGTCACGTTGGGCTTGCTGGCAATCTTTAGGCCGCCTGCAGAATCCAAGGTAAGCGAAGCATCCTTCTTGAGCCCTGTAAGAAGCTCATGCTGTCTGCTAACAGAATGCTGCCACTCCACATACTGGAGTCTGTCAGATTCGTAGATCGCCACAGCCCGATCAATCAAGGAGTCGCCTGGCTCCATATTGCCCCTCAAGTCAAGACCCTTAAGTCTGGACTGCTGCTCCCGCAAACGTTCGGCCCTGTCTGCTGGAGCTAGTTTCTTGATCGATGAGTCTTCTGTTGCTTCCACCTGCGATCGGATGTCGGATGCAACAGTTGCGTATGCCTCGGCGAACAGACGCCGAAAGCAACTCATCTCCTTAAGGGAAGGCGCAGCACCGAGAACCTTGGTCACCAGGTCGGTGAGAGGTTTCTCGTCTGTCGCCGACGGGTTGAAATGACAACAGAAGGCGAAAGTTGCCATCGTTGTCAGTCCCTCCGCCTCAAGCTTCGCGAAGCTCTCATCAGAAACTCCAATGTCCTTGGCTCGCGCCTTGAAGACAGCCGCACTCTCTCCAAACGACATGGCTCTTTCTTTCTAGACTGTCAAGCTCAGACTAGGGCCCAGCACGCTTTGCAATCACTTTTGTCATCGGCAGCTCCCTAGCGCAACACACAATTCACGTGACAAGCATCGCTCAAACAGCACTTGTAGTTCTGCACTTCCAAGACACAAGCAGTCACTACGAGATCGCGCTGGTTATTCATCCACGACCAAGGTGACATTTGCATGTTGCCTTTTCTCAGACCCCGCGATTTTCGCCCACGCGTGGCGTTGACTCCTGACACGGCTTTTGAACCTCAGGAGTTTGGAAAGCAGGTGGCGCATGTAGGATACATAAATCTTGGCGCCTCGCTTAAAATCTCAAAACGCACTGAGATCGCTCTACCGCACTTCAAGTGGGTCCCGGCCTCATCTCTCACCTTGTGCAAGAACCTAGTCTGTTTGTGACGAGCCCAAGGCCCGTCGCCGGGCTCGGGGCCCCACTGACCGGCGATCTGCTCCAAGGCCTGCTCCTCGTCACTCACGGGGGCCTCTTCCTCATCATCGGACGCCTCGCTAGAGCTCGATGATATGGCGTCAGCCTCCTCCTCATTCTCAGGTGGAAGCTGTGGATCTGCAAGATTGGCTATCATCCCACTTCGAGTGAGATCCGGCTTGAATCTACCGGCGGCAATCTCGTCGATTACCTGGTCCAGCTCGCGCAATGGAGCCGCTAGTGAATCCCTGGCATAAATGATTAACGACTTGTCCTTACGCGGCACGTGGTAACCCAGAGTGCGACGAGGGCCGGCCGGCACGCCTCTTTTCGCCATCCAGGAGAGCGGTGTACTCTTACAAGAGTGGGTCGCGATCTGGACGTCGCCAGATGCTGCACTCGCGCCAGGAATCAAACTTCTCAGCCAGGCGCCTCCACTTGAGACCTTAAGCGGAAGTCTTGTCCACCCGCCTCCGGTTGCGGGGCACGGAAGTGTAGGATAAGAACTATCGAGACCCTCTGCCTCTCGAAGCTCAAGCCATGCTCTGATCCAAGGCCTACCTCCTACACATTTCAACGGAACAGCGATGGGAAGAGAGCGGATCTTCCTTTCAAGCGACACCGATGTCTTGGTCCTCTCGGCTTGCCCTTCAAGGTACCCTGATTCCACGCCATCAATCAAAGCTGAATCAATCGCGAAACCTGAAGAACGTTGCATGTCTGAAAACCGTAGGCGACCATATATCATAAGCAGAAAACACCCAGCTGCGATTCGGTCCATTGGCCGCGCCATGAGGCTGAGCACGAGAGCTTCGAGTCGCTTGACTTGCTCCACGGTTAGAGCAGGCCTGCGCTTAACTGCACACCTCGTCGAGTAATGAGCATTTGCAAGCCCTACGATCCTCCCGCTGCTCAGGGCTTCGTCCAACACGATCAAGCCTAGCAGATGTTTGGCGAAGCTGAAAGCGATAAGCAGCGACCTGAACGAAGTCGGGGCCGCATTCGGATTTGCCTTGAAGTAATCGTAGAGCTGGTGCTCTCTCACAGGCAGGCACACTACGAACTGAAGCTTCCAGAAGTGCACGTATCTGAAGATGGGTCCCACGCGTTGGTGCAAGGTAGCTGTGGCTTTGTCTGCAAGACAGTCCTGCACACTTTCCACCAAGCCTCCTGTGGCAAATTTGGGATCGAAAGGCCCCATGGCTTGCTTGGCTACACCCCAGGCGTTAAAATCCAAGGAAACAAGCGTAACCCACTTCTTCAAGGCACACTTCCTATTAGCATCCAGGGCCTTAGACCTTAGGTGAGCATCTCGGGCTGACAATGGCTTCAGTCCCGCTGCAAGGAATGCTGACTGCGAGGCTCCAAGATCTGGGCCGGAGCTGGAAGAAGCGGCCATCGGCCCTGGACCCGGCGCTGGGGGCAAGAGCCCTGTCGGCCTAGGCAAGAGGCAGCTTCTCCTGAAGAGCGAATGCATTTGTTCTGGAGGGCTCGGGAAGATGCCTACCGATCTCTTATAAGCATTCCAAGTATGAGCTGCATGAAAGGCCACTGCCCGACTGTCGAACGGGGCAGATTCATCACCTTCGCCCATCTTTCAGCTCTGCTGCCATCTGCCGCTGTCGGCGACAGCGGCGTGCACGGTGGGCTAAGCCCAACGTCGAGAGAGGGGCCCTGGTTCAATGCAGGGTCCTGAACCTCAAAAGGCCCCAACAAAATTTTGTTTTCCTCATTCACACTGATTGAGGAAACTTGAGCCAAAATGGCTACGGGATCCTGTTGCCGGGCCCCTCGGCCCGGCATAAGATATGAGCCACAGCTCATCGTGACGTGCCCGGTTTAACCGTGCACCTCGAAGCATAAATCCCCCCCAGGGTTGGGCGGGCGGGACAAAATTTTGTTTTCCTCATTCACACTGATTGAGGAAACTGGCAACGGCATGAGATCATGAATAATTCACTCAGCAATTCATGGAAAATAAAAGATCATGCAATCAATACTGGTGTCCATGAAAAGCAATCCAGTGGAATCAAGAAGAGTGCATCGTCTTCTCTTTTTTTTTTTTTGAAACCGCCTTCCCATGGAAGGCTGTCCGACGTTTCATAAAGGTATATCGTGCGCGCTCGACAGAGTTCATCTTTGTCGTGCTTGGGAAAGCTTTGCAATTTCGCCGCAATCCCACCTTGACATGCACAAAAGCACCGCTATGGAATGCATTGCAAGAAATGTCAGTGTTGCCCCGGCGTTCGCCGGTCAACTCGCCGTGTGGCAAGAGGCTAACGAGCTCTTCAATCTCCTCTGGAGTGGGCAATCTGTCAGCCTCAAGCAAATGTTGTGAAAGGATTTCAGCGGAGGCACCACCGGATGCATCAACGCTCATACCCGTATCGGCTCTGGTCTGAAGCGAGGCGGAACCGAAAGGACCTGAGGCACCTAGTCAAGAACCTCCTGCTTTTGGACAGTTGCCGTAATAGTGCCCAGATTTCAGGCAGCCAGCACGGCAGCATATGTGCAACCCTTTGTCGCACCTTCCTGATGTCACTCTGCGCTTGCATCTATTGAGATTATAATCCCAACAGATTGCGTACCCTTTAGGCGTGAAAGATAACCCTCCATCCGCAATCTCCTTAGGCATCGCAGCAGTGATGGCAGTGGTGTCTCGCTTTCCTTTGCCACCCTTATGACCTTTACCTCCCTTGCTATTTTTGCCATCGCCCTTGCGGGGTGTCCATGCGGGGTCGGGCCTTGGCACTGCTGCAAGAAGGGGTTGCATTAGGTGTGCCACATCTGGGTGATTACGAGCTGTCTCGAAGTGCACATCACATGGTCTACCCGTCGCCTGAAGCTGTATTCCCTCTCGGGTGAGCTCGGCAAGTTTGATGAAGAATTGTCTGTCGGCATGGATGACCTGCTGCAAGGAAACGCGACTGTACCCTGTCGGAGGTTCTCGGAAGCGGCATGCGAGCAGTTGCTCAGTCCAGGCATCATGTAGTGTATAAGAGATGATTCCCGCTTGCTCCATCGCTAGGCCACGCCTAGTAAGAGCGTACCGCATGAGCAAATCAGAGGAAATGTCTGCATCCATCTTGTTGTTCACCAAACCTTTGAGTCGAACATTTCCCCCGCTTTCTACGACAAGATGCCGGTCCTCCTTGAGCGTGGCCTGCTTGATTTCGTCTTCCTTAGAGGTGCAAGCTGAAAGCTCAACGTAGACAAGCCGGTTTTCCTCATAGATCGCCACGCAACGATCCACGAGTCGATCAGACGGCTCAAGGGGGCCTCGGATACTTATCCCAGGCAAGCGTTTCTGTTGCTTGGCCAACCGGTCGGCTCTGTCGGGCTGAGCCAATCTCTTGACAGGCCCGTCCTCAACACGCTCCACTGACTGCTTCAACTCAGCCGAGGTGAGCGAGTAGGATTCATGGAACAAGCGTCGAAGTACTGACAATTCTCCCACGCTACCACTCCTACCCAGAAGAGTTGAAATGGAATCAAGAAAAGGACCTTCATCCTGAGCACCAGGGGTGTATGAAGACGAAAAAGCAAACTTGGCCAATGTGTCAATACCCCCGTCGATGATCTTCTGCAGGACAGCCTCAGCAAGCCCCAGCGCGATGGCCCTCGCACGGAAATTTGCGGTGGAATCGGTGACCGACATTGCAACGACTACACCCTCCACCTGCTCTGAGACGCACACTTGCTCGCGCAGTATTTACACTTCACCTCTGCAAACTGTTGCTCTACAGCACCTCTGCAAAAGTTTAGCGCTTCTCTCGGCATTCCGCGCGGCACACATCACAGGACCCTGTATTTGTTGCATGCCATAGCCTCGACGCTCAAACGAGACAAGACTTTGCGATCCATAATGACCCAAGTCACTGTTAAGCACGTCAACACAAAGTCTTGCCCCTCGCTAAGGGCCAATCGCCCCGGATCCAAGCGATCCTCTAGCGCTGCACTCATGTATCCAAGAAGGACCCTCACGATCCTTCAAGGCCATCAAAAGGTATTTTCGATGCTGTGCCCAAAGTTCCAGCTCGGGCCCGAATCAGCCGACATGCGAGTGGAGGCACCAGCATTCACCCAACCCGAGCCCGTGCCAGCTCCGGGTTGGATGTGGCAAACCCAAACCCACTCCGGTCCAGCCCGAACCAGCTCTTATCGGACCGGGTGGCACTTCTTGCACAAAGGATGCAAGAAGGAAACTCCACTGTCCATCTCAACGTAATTTGAAGAGATCTTTGTTCCACATGCAAAAGTGGCACCGGCCTCGTCGGCCACAAAATGAATGATCCTCGAGAGTTTGTGCCGGAACATGCGGCGATCACTCGCAGCGCCCTGTGGCCTCCACGGGGCTCCAATTTCCTCCAGAGCCCGTTCCTCGGCTCCGAGATCGCCAACGTTGTCCTCTTCGTCCTGTGAATCTTCCGACTCACTGACTCCGCCGTTGGACTCATAGTCGGGAGGATCACCCTCTGTCTCTGCTGAGGGCGCAGCCACCTCACAAGGAAAATGTCCGCTCCGAGTGGCATCAGGCCTGAAACGATCCTCCCTGATTTCAACAAGGACTCTCTCCAGAGCTCGCACAGCACTCGAAATCTCATCACGAGAGTAAAGAATGACCATCGCAGCAGCTCGGTCGGTGTGGTAACCGAGGGTACGACGCACCGCTTGATCGATACCAAATTTACCGCACCAGCTGAGGGTAGTGCACTTACACGAATGAGTGCCCAATTTGGCGAGAGCCCCATGATCAAAACCTCCTTTGCTCAAAATGCCCTTAAGCCAGGACGCAGCTACAGTGGCACTCGGTGGGACGAGAAGCCATTCTCCCGAAGCTCCTGTACCAGGGAGCAGCGGCACACCGCTGCCCGTCGGCATCTTGTGAACCTCCCGGAGCTTCATCCACACTCCTGCCCAATCGAGTCCTGTGACACCTAAGCGTGGGCAGACCATGGGCAAAAGCATCGTCTTTCTCTCGGTCGTGAAAGACGTCTTTGATCGAAGCACCTCTCCTTCCAAGTATCCAGCCACCTCAGTGGCTAGACCACTCGGAGTGTCCAACTGCAAGTTTCCAAGGTTCATCCCGTCTGAAAAACGGGCTCGCATGAACACCAAGCAAAGAAAGAAACCCGCGCAGATTCGATCAATTGCCCTGGCAGTCGGATCGCAAACAAGGTTCTCCAAGAAAGCTACCATAGCCACCGTGAGTGGCGGCCTCCGAGTCTTCTTGCGCTTTGCAAGGTAGGTGAGCCTCGCTATGCCAATCACCCGACCGCTGATCAAGCAATCGGCTCCACCTGTGACACCGAGGACGTGCACAGCGAAAGATATGGATACAATGAAGCTCCTCAAGAAAGTCGGAGCAGAAGAAAACTCGCAACTCTTGCAAAACTCGTATACCTGCCCCTCCTCAAGTGGGAAAGGATCCATGTCGGCCTGAACACTCCAGCGGATATACCTAAGCATCGGACCAGCCCTCTGATGCAGAGTACCAGCTGCCTTCCCAGCAAAAATGTGACCGAGGCTTTCCAAGATGAGTGGTTCAAGTCTTTGCTCACCCCGAAGACGCCGGCCAATATCAAAGCTCAGAGGGGAGTGCATAATAATCACACCCCACTTCCTGATACCCGCGACCAGCTCTCGTTCCAGCTTGTACTCCCACGAAATCCCGTGCCAATGTTTAGCCATCTTCAATGGAGAGTCTCCCGAAACACCCGGTCTCTTGGCCTGACTGACGGACCCGGAAGATGCCGCTTCAGCTCGAGGTCCTGCTATCAGCGGCAACGGTCCCCTTGCAGCAGGGAGACGAAAAACTAAGTTCGTGGGCTCTCCGACTGTCTCCCACGTAGGTCTGAAAGACGACTGGTGACTCGATCTGATGCAAAAGGACAAGTGCGCATCAAGTGCAGCGGCATCCACAGGCACGTCTCCCATGTAGGCTCACAAGGATGCCCTGATCTACTAAGAAAGTGCGCCTCCGAAGCCACCCTACGCTACAAAGAGTGCTCACGTAACCGTCAAAAGAAAATATCTACCGAACTCAAGAGCGAGCCAAGTATGACCGGGTATTGAGTGCCACAGCAACTTCACACACACCCATGACCGAATGATCAGGCTTCTCACAGTGAAAAAGAAAAATTTTTAAGCCTAGATCAGCACTCGCAATAAGGCGTGAGTAAACATGAATGCACTCCCAAAAGTCACACACGAACTTTTCTTATCCAAGCTACAAGCCATCCGGACCTCGGACACCCAGCCAAACCTTCGAGGACGGCAGGGCACCCTTGCCCTTTGATCAAAAATACGGTGAGGTCCCAGGTGCTTCCGGATGCTCCATGAGCTCCTCCGAAGGAGAGCCACTCCTGATCCATCTGCCGCGGTCAACAGGACCACACGGCGTGCACGACCTAACAGCACCTCGTGTTAGGAGCACTAGACCTTCTAGATGCACGCTACTGGCCCCAAGGCTTTCCACGGCTCTCTAACCGCACACCCCCGTCACGAACTTATGTCGAGACGGTTTGGCGGTCCCGCCCCCCCACCACTTGAGATGAATGTCACGGATAAGCCAAGCATTCAGAATGGCACGACACAAGAAATGGTCACACCAAAATACCGGTGCTTAGGGTGAGGTAAAGCACACGGGATAGGGATTAGGGTACCTTTTGGATTTTTGCAAGCTCGCCACATGTGGCTCGCCTCGCACGCAAAAAGGGGTTGGTAGACAAGTCTACAACTGATCATCGCAACCAGAACACGGAGCAGCAGCGTGGATGATGCCCGAAGAAGTCTGCACCCATACCTGCTCTTCCGCTGCAAGATGATCTTTGTCTGCACCAAAAGTCTCCGCTTTACTCTTACCGGATTCGGAAGAAGAAGAGGAAGACGATGATGAATCGATGTCTGAATCTGAAGACTCCTGGCGTGCTGACGGTCTGGAAGAAACCGCCATTCTCCACCGGGAAGCGATGATGAGCCGGTGACGATGAGTATGACAAAACCTTAGGTTCAATGGCTTGTTGCGCAGCCGGCTGTTGCCCACCGCGAGCCTGTGGGTTCAGCGGCATCCAATCTCTACGAACACGATCCCAAAAAAGCTGTTGCAGAGATAATGCCCCGTGAACATCATCCCTGCTGTAAAGAAGAACGCAGCCGTTCTGCCCAGATCTGTGGTGCCCTTGAAGACCTCGTTTACGGAATGAAACCTGCAACTGTGCCAAGGCTGCCAGAAGGCATGTTTTCAGTGAATGTAGAGTGTATGAAGCAGCTTCTGTAGGACTCATGCCCGCCAACACCAGAATGCCCCTGAAAGCGGAGAGTGCCTGCGCGTAGCTCATAGGCTGCCACTCCGAGTCACTCGAAATGAAGAACAGGGCATCCGGGACTGTCTCCCCGAAGCGCGAAACAATCGAATCCCATTCGGAGCCCAGCAAGAAAAGGTATTTGCAAACCCAGCTGTGATAATAAGACCCTGAATCGCCGTAGTACCCACAGGACACGAAGCCGAAGGGCATTCCTCTCCGAGAAGACTTCGTTCGGTAAGAGATAGCCCGGACATTATCTTGAGCATTGAGCAGCTTGAATCGATGTCCATAAGATGTGTTGTGCGTCAGAGAACCGGAGGCTGGCCGAGGCCGTAATAAGAATAGCCCCCAAGAAGAGTCTAAACCCCACCGAACCTGATTCCAGAAGCAGGGCCCTCTCACAATAGGCCAATACGAACAGCGGAAGAGGGAGAGCTTCCCTTCTATCAGAAGTAATGCGAGCCTCCACTCCAACCAGAAGGCCTCCGTAGAGATCAGGCAGAGCGAGCCCAAACGTCTTGGCCGCCCAGCGAACTGCCTTCAGCCCATTGGTGACATGTGAGCCTGACTTGTGCATGGAAAGGAGAGCATCGACCACTTCCAGTTGTCTGATAGCTGCCCAGTTTGCATTCAAATCCTGTAATGTGCCCAAAAATTTCAGCAAATGGGAAAGATAGCGAACCAAAGTGCTTTCCGAAACTGACTTCAGCAGATTTTGCAACAGAATGGACGCGTGTCGAGACTCCCCAAGCTCCTGCAATACCGATGAGATAGTCTGCAACAATGGTTGAACCAGGGCCCACATCTTCAAGCACTTCTGCCAAACTTCGGCATGCAACATTGACGATGATTTGAAGCCCTCATTCCCCCGAGCGCGGGGGCCACCCGACCCCACGGCCGGTGCAATGAAAGGCCTGGGAAGAGAAGCTGCCGAAACTCCACAAGATGAAACCACAGCGAGCTCCACCGGCGCTGGATGCCTAATCGGTGCACTCCTGAAATAATCCGCAGCCCTGCGAGGGGCCGGAACAGGGGCAGGGTTCTCCCTAATATACTGCGTCGCCAGTCGAGGCCTCACTGGGGGAGGTGACAAGGGATTGGGCTCAATAGAGACCCCACGAGGTCGCCTAGCAGCTTCTGACAGTCGCACCGGACGCATGGCCCCCGAAAGTGACGGCCGACTCACATGCTGCAGTGGCATGATTGGCTGCACCGCTTCACTCGCTCCCTCTGAAGATGGCCCCATTGAACTCAAACGACACCAAACAACAGCCCGACCAGGGCCCCGCTCCACGATGCGACGAGAACCACCTGGCAGCCGGGGCGGCTAGGAAAGCGACATGTGGGAACACAGTACGGTAGCTACCAAGACTGACTGATTTGCAGAGTTCAGGCTACCAGCGAAACCCAAAACTCCTGTAAACAAAGCCCAGCACGGCCTGATGCAGAGCATGAGGGGACACCCCTCCCTGCTGTGAGCGCTCCTAGATACTAGACACCATTGTGCTAGTGCAAGCATTCAGCTTAACGTCAGATTCTGAGGTCCAGCATGTGCAACACCTGTCGCATGGTGTAATGAACCGCATGATGCTCTGACCATAATTTTGGCTCTCACAGCCCTTTGAGCCCGCCAAGCGCGGAAAACCAAGGAGTTTGCTCACCCCAACGCAAGAACCAATCAAACTTGACTGGCACGCCTAAGTGCAAAGCGTGCTCGCACTGCACCGCATAAAAAGTCCCACAGAAGCTTCTGTGATCGCCGCGACTTTTCGCAAACCCCTCGTTGCGCCGGTGCTTGGCAGCAGAAAGACCGCCCTGACCTAGCTAAAGAGCGCCGAGACTGCCACCTTCCAGGACGGCGGTCGCATAGCCCCCCAAAACTTAAGATCTCCTTGCCGAAGAGACCATTCTGCCCTCCAGCAGATATCATAAGAACGCCAAAATGGACCAAAAAGAAGCGCAAGCAGCGAGCCGAGTTGCCGATTTGCATGGCTTGGGAGCTGAGATGTTATGCAAACCGGCTGGAAGTCGATGAAGCCTTAGGCAGCACGACGACGGCGCCAAGAAGCAGCAAAGCGGCGAGAAAACTTGCCCTGCAGTACCAAATGAAGAGTACGGCGGTAGTTCCGCAAAGCAAAAGCCTCAAGACTCTCTGAATGGTACAGCCGTTGACCTCCAGATCGTAAGTGGATGGTAACACCAACCACATGCCACGCTGGCCAGATCCCACCAGCCTCCTGGCATGTCGCTGCCGCAGAATTAAGTATCGACGAGAGCGGCTGATCGCTAGCCCAGGAAACGGAGCGTGTCAAAATGCCGTCCATGACAACCCCAGCATCACCAGCAACAGGAGGGGCAAGACGCTCCCTAGCACGGAGCTCAGCTGCCCAAAGTTTCCCAATGGCCTCGGCCTGGCGAGCCTCCTGACAGGGAGACTCGCAAACAACCAGCTCATCACCAGATGCATCTGCAGCTGAGAAGACATCCCCTCCAGGAAAAAGGTCAGAATGACGATGCTCATTGGTGTCGCTGGGCGACGACACGTGGCTGCGTGCCACCCGATCGGAGCCAGCACCCAAATGCTCCTCTGTAGCGCCACCAAAAGTACCCGAACCAGTATCTTGCAGCAAACCTGGAAATACATCTGAGATGAACCCAGCCGCCGGTGAATCCTCAGCAGAAGCCATTACGGATCTAACGCCCCAAATATACCCGCTGCAATCGTCGGCGATCTCCTTCAGCTAAGTCTGAAATGGACAGCAAGAGCACCCGCAATGTCCGACAGCAGTTCTGCAGAGCACCACTTTCCGAGAGGCCTAAAGACAGCAGAATGAAGCTCGACGTCCTTGTCCCCCCAAAGAACTGATGCAATTCCAGACCCAGCACTGCCGATCTCCAGCCCGTGACCTCAAGGCCCTCGTGCAACAGCACGAGTATCAGCCTCCTGCGAGGCACTGGTGCCGCCGCGCGCATGGACGACTCCAAACGAAGCCCTAGTCAGCTGAATGTACTGACAATTAAACATGATCTGTGTGCCAGTGGAAAGCAGCTGTGCCGACTACACAGACCAACCGACATGAAGCAACATCTCCTAATGCTGATCCATGTCAAAACGCTGAGAAAAAAGTTGAGCTCGATCTGGAGCCGCCAAGCTTCAGCATTCGAAATGCATCACCCTGCTCCAATCTCATGAGAAGCCGCATGCAAAATGAGGGAATACAAAATTGGAAAACCCGGACCGCAAGGAAAACAAAATGGTTTGATATTTAAACAGGATCGAGTAAACACGATGGCCGTGGGCACACCTAAGCAGTGTTCCGACGTTCGGAGCTTGGTAAGTTGGGGGCCCTGGAGTCTACGACCGGGCTTTGAAGCTTGGCGCTGAGAGGCTGATGCAGAACCTGCAGGCACACCCAGGTGAACGTGAAAAGGCTTGCACTGCTTCAGCATTGACATGAAGACTTCACGGCCTGCTTCCGTGGAGAAGTCCAGATTGGCCGTGGGGACCATTGCCCCAGCAAGCTTAGCGTCAAAGGCGAGGACTTTGAATCCCTTCCGAAGGCAAGCTCGAGCGAAACCCCCGGTGCCTGAAAAGATTTCGAAGATCCACGGCTCATCAGGTCGTGGGGGCTGCGTTTGCTCGGCGATCTGTAGCGGAAAACCCAAGGAGGTCGGGGGCCTAAACCCTAAGGACAAGAGGGAATGTGCCGCTTCAAGGGTGAGCTTTGACAGATCGGAGACGCAAAATGCCACAGCAATCAGCCTGTGGCCTTGCCATGGTTCAGTGCAGTGGCTTCGGGAGTAAGCCTCAAAGGTGATGGGTCCAGCGGACACATCAAGCAGCTCGCCAGGAGTCGGTTTGCCGTTGATAGGACGGAGCTCCGAACCCTGTTCGCACTGGGCCCAGATGTGGCCTCCAGTGAACGATCCGATCGGAATGACACCTGTGGGGGACTTATGATTCTTGGAATCAACATGCATTGACGTACCGGAATTGCAAAACAGGAAAACTGTAGTAAAGAAAAGGTCTGGGAGCTGAGCTCGGACAAAAGCTGTGATGGCTCTGGTCGTTTGTGGACAGCTCTTACACTCTCCACGCAGACCCTGAAGCCCTCCCTGAGAAAAAGCCCCAACTCCAAAATTCGGTTGCTGAGTTCTGGCGTCGGGGCGTAGAAATCCATCCGCAACGAGATGTTCATGCAACTTTTGCAGATCAAGGCGGGATGGTGGCGCATCGACTGAATTAAGTTTCTTTGCGAAACACTCCGAGCTCGGAGCTCGGCTTGCACGTTGGGCCAAGGGGACTGCCTCAGGAGCTGGCCCATCCCCTGATTGGCCATCTCACTGCATGCCATGCGTGCACTCACTGTACGGGTGATTCTTATTGCATCCTACCTTCCAGCACTGGTGATATCCTTTCGGGCACCTGCCTTTAACCACCTTGGCCTTACAAGTGCCCAAATTGAACCCAAAACAATTTGGCCGGTTCTGCGAGTCTCTGGCGGAACAACCTTCAGGTATTTCAATCCTAGGTGCACGACCCTTGCCCCCGCCTTTATTGCCTTTATCGCCCTTGCCTTTGACTTTCTTGGGCGGTGCATCATCATCGCCGTCCTGGGGCCTCTTGGTCGGATGGGCCGGTGGAGGCGGTGAGAGCAAGGGTGACAAGAACTGAGTGATGTCATGCGACACCGACAGACGCTTCAGCTCAGAATCCAATGGCTTAGCAGCACCTACCGGTTTCTGAAGCTTGCCCTCAAGGTTATTGGCTGCACGGATGAAGAGCTCCTTATCGGCTGCTACGATCTGCGACAAGGAGACCTTGGTGTACCCCGTGGGAACCTGACGCTGGGTCAACTCAAAGATGGAGTTAACCCACTCCTCCATGACCTCAAAGGTGCACAGGTTGCCCAAGTCTAGGGCTAGCGATCGGCGAAAGAAAGCCTGCCGAAGCGCATAGGCACCATTCGTGTCGCACACCGGATCGGGGGCCTTGGTCCCGAGCTTAAGGTTGCCCTCCGGGTCAATTTGGATCGATGAATCCTTCTTGGCTAAGCAAGCTCCTGGGAACGAGAGGTCCACCTGTTCATGGGCAGGTAGCGCAAAGAATTGTTTTCCAACATGTCGGTGACCTGGTCGATGCTCGCATGGGATGGCTGATTTGATACGGTGAAGACAACACCTTTCAAGCGAGCTTGCTGGGCTTCTTGTCTGGCCAGCCGTTCGGCCGTAGGAAGTTTCTTGATGGTGTTTTCCGGCTGGCCTTCAACTCGGGTCCTCAAGTCCGCGATGTTGAGTGACTGGCTCTCAAAGAGGAGTCGCCGGATCACAGAAACTTGAAACGCAGAGGGCCTCGGGTCCACGACCGTGGCCAACCACTCATCGATGGCCTCGTCTGTCAGGGCCTGAGGAGAGCTCGCAGCAGCAAAGGCAATTTTTCCGAAGGTGTCGTAGCCTTTTTCTTTGAGCTTCCCATACAACTCCGGTGTCATGCCGATGCGAAGACACCTTTCCTGAAACGCTGCTTCGGAGTCCAAGGTGGCTGACGTCATGGCTGCAAATGAACGCGTTAAACACCCGATCTGTGATCTTTGACCAAACACGTGACGGATGATGTTTTGTTGCATTCATCACTGGCCGTCTGCTGTGAGCCACGGCCGCAATATGGGCAGCTCAATCTTCCACCCGTGCCACGAGCCAACCCTGGCCGGCACAAAGTGATACGGTCTTCAACCATCAAGGTCAGCCCCGGGTGTCGCGCGACACCGGCTGACATTTGCATGTGGTGACTCGGACTTACAGTCATCACCGCGTTAATCAATCCCAGCGCTTCTCTCTCAAGCCATCATATGTCAAAACGGAAAGCTCCGTCGTCAAATATGTCACGCGGGCCTCGGGTGAGAAACTCACCGGCCCGGAACCCAAAAAGGGGTTTGTGTGCCCAACCTTGCGTATCAGCCCTATAAGCCATCAGCCCGACAGGAGTACATGTACGCGGCCACGGGCACGAATGCCGGCCGATCAGCATGGACTGTTTATGGACTTAAGAGGCTCAGACAGATCTCGGCATCACCAGGTGGATTGCAAACATACGTTCCCCACGGCTTTTATCCGCGGCGTCCGGACCTGGTCAAAACTCCGATGCTCGACGACACTGAATACAAGGCTCGGGTTCCTCTTCGTCTTCAGTGGTGAAGACTCTGTACCTTGAGGTGACCGGCCTCCCGCAAAAGAAGCTTGAAGCATCCCTAAGTTTGTGTACGATGTTTGACAGGGAATGGATCATCAGCTGGTCGGCGGTGCACTCCGTAAAGGGAAGCCTAGACCCGGTAGCCTCCGCTGGGCGCCCGAAGAATTCCGCCTCGGACTCAGCGGACCTCGAAGCCAAGGACTCCAGCTCGTCGGGTTCCTCGTTCGGTAGTGCCGGAGCGTCTGGCTCCGGGCGGCTGAAATGTCTCGACGCTACAGCTGCAACCCTGTCAGAAGTCGACATGTCGGGATCGAAGTCCCCAGCCCGGATGCTCTCGAAAAGTGCAAGGAGTTTCCCAGCGAGGGAGATGTAGTACTGGCGGGAATAGATGAGATTAGATGAGCCACCACGTTTGAAGTGGTGCCCGAGCAGCAACTTCTCCTTGGCACTGAAATGGACTGTGGAGCTCCATCCACCCATGAAAGTAAGGTAGCCTTCAGACTATGTGTACCAATCGATTCGTCAGGAGAGGCCCCCATGCCAATGGTAAGAAGGAACTCCTCAAGGAGGTCCGATCCCTCCTCCGAACTCATAGGCACCGTGGCCCAGCAACCGGCACGCTGAGACCAGGACGGAAGGCACCCCGCTGAGAAGTCAAGGCCTTCAGCAGCACGAGCCTGTAGCCACAACTCCGCCCAAGGTTGGCCGCTTGCCCCTCCAGCCACGCATACGTAGGGCAGAAACTTCGTTTGGGCGTCAGCCGTCAAAGAAGTCTTAGAGCCTAAGCCTGAAGCAATAAGAAGTTGCCCACGGCCTTCACCTATCAGCTCGAGTTTCTTGACTTTTTGAGCATCCGCCCACCGGCAACATGAATGCACGCAGAAGAGCATGAGGCCGAGCACGCATTGCAGCCAAGTTGAAGTCTTGGTCATAAGCTCCTCCAAGGCTTTAACCCTCGCATACGACAAGGGGTCTCGCTGCTTGAGCGGCTCCTTGTTAAGTCGCATGTCTCTGGCAATGCCCCGCACCCGTGATGATAGAATGACATCCAAGGACATGAAGTTGAGAACAGCCACCCCGTGCAGAAACCCCAGCGCTTCCACAAAGTGTGAGGCAGTCGAGGCCTTGGCATCCGAGCTGCGAAGCTTGTTGAAAATCTCGTAGGCCTGGGGCTCGGTCAAGCGCCAGGGCGACTCGAAGCCTAGGTCATAAGCCATGATAGCCAAAGATTGCAGCGAGAGAGCTCGTTTCTGAATTGTTGTGGAGGCCTTGGCCCTAAAGGCATCCGCCAGACTAGCTGCGATCACCTCGTCAGGCTCCAGACCCAATCCTTGTTTTAGCAGGCTTGCCCCAAGGCGAGTCGCTTCCGGGTCTAGCAGTATCAAGACCTTGAAGCGTTTCAAGGCCCCATCTCGAATGTCATCATCACTTTTGGTCAATCGAACACGCGTCAGGCGACGCACCACAGTCCATGGAATTTCACTTGCTGCTTCCGGTGCAGGCTCCGACGAAGACGCTGCCCCCATAAAGACTTCCCTCACTCCCACTGCAGGCACAAAATTGAAAATGTCATCGTAGGACTTCTGAAGAAATGTCTTGGGCTGGCTCCAAGGCAGCGAGGGCAGGTCGAGCCGTCTCTTCTTGCAGAAGGCCACCGTGGCGGCCTGTCTCGCATCATCATCAGCAGCAGCACCACACAACCAAGAAGCCGTCTCCCCCCCCTGAACAATATCAGGAGGAAGGGCTCCACGAAGTTCTATCGGAGGATCTGTCTCTCCTACCTGCGAGTACCATTCCCTTTCCTCAGCAAGGGAGGGTTCGTAAGCTAAATCAGAAGGTTCCCTATCCAACAAGGAAGGATGTGGGTGGCGAGACTCCCAAGATCAAACTCTGAAAAACCCCTCTCCTCAGAGAATCTGAACTCCCGAGGGCTGTTGCCCTCCTGTTCCCTCGCATGTAGCAGGTTCCAAGGGGAGCCCGAGCAGCCCTGATCGAGGTCCTGGTCTTCGTCACTAATCTCAACGGATTGGCTAGGCAGATCCCCAACCGACACCCTGAAGTCCCGAAGTCCCCTAACACCCCCTGGCAGAGACTCGGGACTGGCTGAAGGCAGGTCCCCCAGCGACAAAGGAGGCTCAGGCGGGAAAGGTGCCGGCTCAAGCGGAGTGGAGACCTGCTGCAAAAGTTGCCCTGTCACAGGGCAAGTCACTGGCACCTCCTGAGGCGCCGGAAGCGTCCCGTCCATCTAGCACCCCCAGCGTGGGGGCACTGTGCACGCAGCTAAAGCCTTGAGATTAGCACCTGGAGGCTTCTAGCTGGCACAATACGGGACTGTAGAGGCCTGAAAAGAAAATTTCTTGCCTCTCACTTTGAGCAGACTCGCGGGTAAGATAGAGATCTCCGATCTGCCATGTCAAAGAAATGAGGTTCATGCAAGAAATGTTTTCCAAAAACCTCCGATGTAAAACACGGCAGCTTCACTGCCTGTCAAGTTTCCAAAAGAAAGAAAAGTCTGCAAGCAGAAAATGTTCAGCAGTAAACCTCCGCCGGAAAAGTCACCCAGAGCAACAGTGTAGTTGAGGGTGCCGGGCTCATTGGATGTATCACGATGGACTTTTAGCACCTCGTTGTGAGAGATGCATAGAGAAGTCCATGTACCCAATGGAAAGAGCATGCATAACCAAGCATTAAGTCGGCACAAGATGTGCTGGTATTGGAATGTATGATGTGTCAATCCAAAACGCACCGACTGAGAGAAACCACCGAGGTTAAAGTAGGCGGCATCTGCACGGTCCCCCTCAATAGCCTGCCATCTGTACTTCACAGTTGTTGATGTAAAGGACTGCTGAAGCAAGTCAAGAATGTCAGCATCAGAGGTAGATGTATGACCTGCCGATGGAACAGGTGAGGGTGCATGTGTTGCAAGCCCGGAAAACTGTCCCTCCACAGGTTTCGGGCTGTTTCAGGACTTGTGCATGTAAGCGGGATGATCCTTCCCGCAAGGTCGGCCGCCAACGTCAACAGCACAACCATGTACGAATGTACAGTCATCCAACTTGCAACCAGAACGAAGGTTCCATCGCTTGCACATCTGCTTCTGAACTCCGTTCTCATAAAATGAAACCATCCACTTGGGGCCATTCTGGTCGCGGGTGTCCTTCGATTTACCATTCTTGCCCTTGCCCTTGCCGCCTTTACCCTTCGGGTGGGTTTTTTCAGGCTGAGGTGTGTTGCCTGACCCGGTGCTGGGCCTCCTGGTTTTCTGAATGAAAACACGCGGCTGCAAGTGACTCTGCAAAATGCAACGGACTTGCACGATCTCGTGCAATGCATCATCCATGCACCAACCTTTGTTCACCAAATCGCAAATGCATTTCCAAGCTTCGCGGTCCGCCGCCTACATTTCCGTGACGTTAGGGCTTCGCAGCCCTGACTCCGGTGGCGGACGATGGAATGCAAGCTTTATGAAAAGCTTGTTGTATGCACGAAAGGAGCTGAGGTGACCGATTTCAAGCAAACAAAATGCAAAGGCGATCAAGTCTAACAAATGCGAAAGGAACATTTGCGACACGCCAGTATCAGCTATATCCCTGCAGGGGACGTCGTCAAAAATGAAGTCGTCGAGACGTGCGATCTTTTTCGGTCTGGATGATGTAACGTCTTCCTGTTTCTCTTCGCTGAGTCGAAACTTCCATGGAATGTAAGAATAGTGCTTGTCCTGCACTTGCTTGTTGCAGGATGCAAGTAGCCTTGACGAGGGCATGCTGGATGCATCGAGAATTTCTGAGGGGTAGGAAGCTTCGAATGTAGCTTTCATGGCATTCACTCGCTCAATGCTCAACTTCGCAGGAAAAGGCTCTGTCCACGAAGATGTACTGAGAGCTCCACTGCCAGATGCAGAGGGTGCAGACGTGGCTGAGGGTGTCGCCGAAATAACCGAAGAAATGCAGCGATGATATGCTGCCTTCAAGCACGCCAGAGTGACAGTGGTAAGGAGAGCCTGGCCCGGGGCGTCCAAGACATCCTTGATGCAATCCGGCAGAGGGTCCACACCTTCGCAAATGCAAGGAAAGGAGCGGACCGTAAGTTGCGAAGTGAGTTGCCCTGCAATGAGATCCGGAACTTTTTCCTCTTTGAGGATTTGTTCCAAGCTGGGGGACGACATACTCCCCAAAGAAATTGACCTGGCAGTGAAGCAAAGTAACGGCCAAAAGATGCACTGACCTCAGGCCTGTAAAATGGTGCGAATGCACCAGTCGCGGAGAAAGCCAAGGCTGCACTCGTGAACTCTGCAAAATTGGTATGTTCTACCAGAGAGCTTGACAAGCACAGATGCAAGTGCCTAAGAGCATGTCATTCGTGCAGCAGATGTACGAAGTGCTGACTCCAGAAATGGTCGTGACATGAAGTCCGTAAGCATGTCGAATCATGGCAATCGCTGGGGCCAAAAACGATGCAACACAGTAGTGTTGAGTACATGAACCGTAAAGGTCCGAACCCAGCAGATGCAAGCTGAGAATGCAAACAGACCGGTCAGAAAACTCTTTTCACTCCCTCGCTGGGAGGTCAGCTGCGGGCGCCGAGGTGGCTGCCGAAGCAATGGAGGAGACATGAGCCTACCTCCTGGGCCGTCATTGGAAAACACGAGCAGCCCGTTTTTAAAATGGAGAAAAGTGCAAGAATGCACACTGGAGGATGCAGCTAGTATCCTCCTCGACGCCACCAGTTCCAGCTGTCGCCGTGATTCCACTGATCATCCCCCCAGTCTTGGTCCCAGGATGTGAGACTCTTTGGAATGCATGCGTGCACGATAGCACGCCTTGCAAGCATGGCGGGTGGAGGATGCAATGAAATGGCTGTCATTGGGTACCTCGGAACTGTATCCGCAGAGTGCAATGCAACCATCAGTGTCGCACTCGGAGCGGCAACATACAACCTGTCGGGTTGCCACAGGGCATTTGTGGCCACCCGTGCCCTCCTGAAGGAATGTAGGGCTGTGAATAGGCTGTATCGGTGGAGCCGGGGATGTAGTAGCAGCTGCCGCCGGCGGGGATGTAGTGGGATCCCCTGCTGTTACTGTCCCCGAAGGGGGTGTCTTGGATGCATCCGTAGTGGAAGGTGCGTCCCCAGCTGATGCACCGGCCGACCCAGCACTCGATGCATCCTTCTTCGTCTCCTCCGGTGGAGGTGCTTTGCCAATGGAGGTCTTGTCTGACTTCGGAGGAGACGATGTAGTGGAAGATTGCTGGTAACTCATGGCACTGATCAGCAACAGCTTCCTCTGGCCAGCCGCCGGTCCGCCCCTAATGCAACTGACGACTTGGTGGACATCGGAATTGTAAATGAAGCTCAGGGCTTTCCGAACTTCCTCGGTGTCACGGATGTTCTCCATGATGCAAAATTTGGCGGAGTAGCAAAATGCACTGCTCAGAGGGAAACTAAAGTCAATGGAAACTTGAAAGTGTGACAGCAAGCCATGATAATGCAATTGAGTGACTGTACAAGCTGAAAGTAATCATGAAAGTGCAATGTCAGTCACATGATGCCTGCCATGCAAATCTGATCGTCTGAGCACTCCACTGCAGAGGTATGCAATGCAAATGCCCGCACTTGCACCAAAGAAGGAGTATTAGCCAGTGATGAAAACACTCGCAGTCGCGATTGCAAAGAAATGCAATGTTTTGTCAGGCGCCCGACAATGTCACGAGAGGTTCGTGAGAATGGAAATGCAAGGCTTTGACTTGCAAAATCGCGAGCCCGCAGGTGGGTGCGAAACCAAATGGAAGGTTCCCCGGCAGCCGCAAGCCGGTTTGCCTTCAATGCAAGCATGTATGATGGAACTAGTGTTTGCACTGAGGAAAGCGATCTCCTCAGCCTCGCCCAGCTCGACCTCCGAGCTGCTCGTTTCAGGTAAAGCAGATGGAACCACATCCTTTACCGGAGCAGCTGATGCAGACTGAGCTGAGGGTACATCGGTCGAGGGCATAGAGGGCGGTGGAAGAGTATCCAACCTGAAAAAGACAGGCAATGCAGCAGACAGCACTGTAGGTCCGGAGGCCACTGCAATGCCGGCTCAAGAGGCATAAAGGTGACCCCACGCATTAATGGAGTTCGTGATCGCCAGCCTCCTCTAACTTTCTCAATGAAACTGTCCTGAGCCAGAAGTAATGGAGAGACGTCGTCTCGCCCATATAAAGCACAAGAAGCAGAATGCTTGTGGTGGCCCTGAAGGTGCCTTGATTCAAGCGACATGTTCAGTTGCCTGAAGAAAGGAAGCAATGTAACTTTCATGGAATGCAATGTATATTGGAGTTCTTGACCCGATGGCAGCTGGTTCCACATGACCAGCAATCGTCTGAGCCTCGAAAGGCACTCTGCGTAAGTCAAAGGTCTAATGCACTCCTTGTCCAGCAGGAAGAAAATGTAGTCCGGTATGTCCGAAGGATCTGAATGTAAATCCATAAGTTTCTCAAGAGCCACAAGCCAATGCAAAAGCCAGCATTGTGTGCGTGGCAGCCGCAAAAGTCCTGAGAAAAGGCAGCCGAAAGCCATAAATTTCTGTGTTTTCGTTCGGTAAGATGCACCTCTAAAGCTATCGAAGTCAATGTACAGATCCGACAACTGAATGTGTTGAGAGTCGCCAAACCGCAAGCTGCACCAAATGCAAACTAGCACTGATCCCGCGAAAGCAGTCTCTTCCAATGTAAAGTGGCCGCACACGATTTGGGTCTCCAGCCACAGTACGAAGGATAATGAAAGAGGTAAAGCCTCTTTAGAGGCACCTTGCGATTGCCATGACCTGGCATGAAACAAGCCATCGTATAAGGCAGGAAAGCCCGAGGGTTGCACTGTGGAAGAGAACCATCGTACCGCCTTGAGCACATTGATGGAATGTACCGACGAGTGATGGCTGCGAGATCTCTGTAATGTATGAATTGAGTCAATAAGCTGAACCTGAGACAGTGATGTAATGTCAAAACCCAGGTCTCGAATCGTATGCAACAGCTGCCACAGAATTGCAATGTATCGCAGCGCCGTCGTGTCCGACACTCGGCGGAGCAATTGCTCCAAAAGGGAATGCTTGTTAGAGCTGTGGAAAATTTCACAAAGCAATGCAGAACATGACAATGCAAACTCGCAGAGTTCCGACCACAACTGAAGGGCCCGTGACCACTGAGTGGAATGCACCTCGGACTGCTTGACCACCTTGT
Source organism: Symbiodinium sp. CCMP2592 (assembly GCA_905221615.1). Taxonomy (NCBI): domain Eukaryota; class Dinophyceae; order Suessiales; family Symbiodiniaceae; genus Symbiodinium; species Symbiodinium sp. CCMP2592. Next base: position 548,329 of record CAJNDT010004346.1, on the reverse strand, counting down.
TGGTGGTGCCTGAATGAAGGAGATCAATGCCTCTCTTAGCACCAGGACCTTTGGTCGGCAATGGTCCAAGCGGCAGATCTGGGGCCCCACCAGAAGGGGGTGAGGACCCTGTAGCCTGAGATGGAGGCGAACTCTTCGAGAGAGCCCCCGACACCTGAGAAGCAGAATGCAAATGATCAGATGGGTACCGAGCATACGCCCCTCGAGTGGAGGGAACCGGACGAGGCTTGGGCTCAGTCTTGGGCACCCCGATGGAGGCCCTAAGCGGAAAAATCGGCCTCGATTTTGCGTGTTCCGTGGACCTGGCACCCATGGGATGCAAGATTGTAGCTCGACCACTTCCAGCACTGAGTGTGGCTGGGCGAGCTAAGGGAGCCGGCTTGGGATGCAAAGCAGCCTCCATCTGAGAAACGGAATGCTCCTGTTGCGAGACTGCCGGCAGCAACGGTGGCTCCACCTCCCTGTCAGTCTCCTCAAAAGAGAGACGGCCCACACGAAGTGGGGAGAAGCGAGATGATACCGTAGAGCAGAATGCAGGAGTCTTCTCAGGCACTGGCGAAATCACATCCCAAGAAAAGGAACCCGAATGGACCGCAGAGGCTGCCACAGTCTGTGCCAAAGAAGCTTCCAATGGATCTACCAGCTCAAAATCAGGGTCATATATTGGTGAAGGGGGTCGTGACCCAAATGAAAAACCTTCAGGGTCCAGCTGTGGCCCCTGCAGATCATCAAGTCCAGCGACGACCACCTCAGGGAGTAATGGAGCCTCATGATCAGCTTCCTGTGCAGATAAAGCCAATGCGGGGTGCAATGGATCCACCTCCAGGTCACCCTGAGAAGAAGCAACCACTGCATCAAGAACAACGGCAGAAGGCGAGGCCTCCAAGGTAGGCGAACATTCCTGCTGAGATGCGCTTGACAATGCAACGAGTCTGATCAGAAATCGCAATGTCTGTTCCAAGTGAAGCAGATGCATCAGTCTCAGGCACTGACGAGTCACTCACAGGCACTGACTGATCCATAATGCAAATGAAATACCAAATGCACTGTAAAATCGCAAATGCCAAACGGCCTGAAACCATGCACTCCTCCCCCTATCGCGAGCGGGAGAGGAATGAAGTGGAGCTAAATCCACAAAGATTGGGAGCCTCCAGAACTGTTCTAGAGGGCTTACACGGCGAGGCCCGTTAGCCTACAAAAGTTTCTGCCCGCTATGCAGGCGAACTGGCAGCTGCGAGCCTGCTTGCTGCAATGCACATGGAATGTCATGAGTGCAGCAAGCATGCAAAACATTACCAAACACTCGTGAGCAAGCACACATACCCCCACGCCTTTGTCCTGCATCTGAATCAAAACACCACTGACGGTCTCTCGCAAAGCCCTCACAGCACGCTCTGCAACTGGCGCATGACGACCTGCGGCAAACTGTTCAATGGTTCCTTGGTACACAGGAAAACTCTCCAACATGGTTTGCCACAAAACTCTCATATACCCTTCAGCATCGCAGGTGAACAAGCAACTTTTATTGGCAAGCCCAAAATGCATCATCCACTGTGACATGCCTGCAACAATCAACTCTCTGGTCAGATCACCGCTCACACAGCCAATGGCAAAAGACCTAGAGTGAACCATGATGAGAAAACGCAAAGAGCCATGCCAAAACTGGTCGAGTTGAATCTCGTGCTCGTGCACCTGGCTCCTCCGTAAGGCTGGCTTCAACCCTCGCGCTCTCAAGCAAACTTCACAGGAACTGCTAAAAGGCAAATGCGACCGCAACTCATGCTCGAACATGCTGAAGTTACCTAGCGCTTCCTTGTCGGTGGCAACCCACCAGCAATCGCTCGGCCCACTTTTTCCATCATCCAAAACGTCCCGGGAACCTACACTCAACGGTGACGGCTTCTCCCCAACGGCGACCTCGATCTCCGCTTCGGAACCCGCGGCGGTGTCGGCAACCTCGGGCCTGGGCGGCTGCCCTGACTCATCTCCGCCTGCACCTCCGGCGGCACATTCAAGTTCACGAGGCGCTCGCGGAGGATCACTCTTGGTGGGGGCCGTGGCAGAGGAAGACCGTGAAGGCCCCAACCCTCGGTCTCCTTCATCTCGGCTGGCTCCCTTGAGCTCGTGGCTCCCATCTGGGACACCTCCTGGCCCGCTCCCGTCACTGACCTTGTCGGATACGGCAGCACGGGTGGCTTCGGACGCGGCTTGCTCTTGGGGACTCGGACCTCTGGTGGCTTTTCCGCAGTGAGGGACTCGGTGGGCCCTTCGATCTCCTCGGCCACATCGGCCGTCTCCTTCGCTACCCAGGGGGTCTCGGTCTCCGGCTGCGGCGTCTGCTTCTGATCCGTCGGCTGTGGCGTCTCCCTGTGGTCCGCTGGGCTCTCTGACGGCTTCTGTGGGGAATCTGAATCGCTGCTCGTCGACCGCGAGGTCACAACACTCCAGGTCCTGTTCACGATCTCCGTCAGCTGCCCGGCGAAACTGCTCAGCAGAGTCTGTGCTGGGCCCTGCGGGGTCACGCCCGCCTGGCTCTGTGCCAGGCCCTGCGGGGTCACGCCCGCCTGGCTCTCCACTGGCTCCTCCGGGTCCGGGGTCGCCTCCAGCTCGTCGTTGGAAGCTCCTCCCCAGTCCACGTCCATGTCGAGGCTCACAGGGCACCGAGTAGCACCAACCGACGTTACCGTAGATGCAAGTCCCTAGCACAACATGCTTGCCGTCACTAGTATCTAGATTCACGTTGACACCGTCAGCATTTATAGCAACCTGCCACCCACGTTGGGCCATTTGGCCTGTGGACAAGATGGCATGCGAGCAATCAGCAGCAACAAGAGCGGAGAGGCGTGCACTCACTAGGCTTCCCTCGACTGTCACGAACAAAACCTTTAAATCAACTTTCCTACGCAAAGTGATCGGCTCACCTGACGCAAGACTGCACTGAACACTCACAACGTGCTCCTCCAGGATCTGCACATGGCCGCTGGACAACATGCCCTCACCAACCAAGTGACTTGAGGCCCCAGAGTCTATCAACCAAGCCTGCTGGTCTTCAAAGGAAAACGTGGAGGCCCCAATCATGCTAACCTGGTCGACAACATGCTGTGGAAACAACTGTCCATGCTCAAACTCGCCCTCGTCACCGACATGCTGGTTCTCAAATTGCACATGCCGACGCAAAGCTGCCAACCGACCAACTTCATGCTGTTGTTGTGGTTCAAGAAAACGATCATGCAAGTGTTGCTGCTGCGTTGAGCCCCCGACCCTTGCGAAAAATTTTAAGGTATGGGGCTGTGCTGTAAGGTATCCGGAGATTTGGGTATGAAACCTTGAAAACCATAGCAAATGTGCCTTCTCGCCAAAGCTTAAACCACAAGCTCCGAGCTGCGCTGGCATCCCAGCTGTTGGCGACGAGGCACGAATCCCATCTCTGCTTATTGTCCTATTGTGATTGCATAGGAGGTATCATACGTGTCCATTTCTTCATTCTGAAAGGCATTCGGCAGGATTCTCTGGAGCTTTCCATATACCGAGTCTGGCGATCTGGTAAGCTCTTCTTTTCCAGAGTAGCAGCCAACTCTGTGTGCTTGAGGCAACGACGCAGTGTGAGACTTGACAACCAACTCTGTGCGCTTGAAGCAGCGAAGCAGTGTGAGACTTGACTTGCTTTGCACGGTCCCATTCCCAAGCCGGCACGACTTGTTTGTAATTAAATTGAAGTTTAAGCTGAGCATGGGACCTGAGGACCTGGGGACCTGGGGACCTGAGGGCCTGAGCGCCGCTACGGACCTGCCGCCACTCACTTGCCAGAGTTGCCAGACCTGGCGGGTGGTAGATCCCAGGCAGACAGCGGTTTTAGGGTTTAGGGTTTAGGGGTTTAGGGTGGGCAAGCGGCCTTCTGTCCAAGAAAGCAGCCAGCTTGCCGTTGAGCGTGGGCTGTGTGGATCCAACCCACTTACCTGGGTGGGCTCGTTTTTAGTTTGGCGTGGTCTTGACCCTCCGTAGCCGAACATGCATGACTGCCACTATAGCTGTTCAAAGATGTCAGCCAAGCTACATCTTTTCTGGAACGCGAAGTTCCTCGGTAACGGCTGCTTTGTTTTCAGAAGATGTTGTGTTCCGACATGGGCCACCGAGTTGAACCTTCAATTCCTCATAAGGGGTAAAGCCAAGCGTCATCAAGCATGTGACTGCTTGGCATGCATTCCAGGGTATCATGGAGGCCTTCAATCCCTGCTTTAATTTCTCAACAGGTCTCGTGTCGGCTTTGCGAGCCTTCAGAGCCAGACGATGCTCCTCCAAGTGGCCCTGGACATCTTCCAGCACTCGGGATACAGGCTTTCCGCCACACCAAGTTCGAAACACACGAGCATTTGTTCCATTCCAAACGGCCCCGCCATCATCGTCCGGGCCCGCCTCCACCCGACCGAGCCACTGCAACGTGGCGAGGATATGGACAGGCATGAGATTAGAGGCCTCGAAAGGGATGTCATCAAGCCTTAGATTCCCATGACACAACCGGCGCACAATCCGTACCGGTGCATTCTTGCTGACACAGGCTGACATATGTTGCAGCAATGGTGCACATCTGCAGAGACCGTCCAAGTCTTGGACTGCTGGCCTTGGAAGTGCTTCGACAGCCTTCCATCCACGAAGATAGCTGCCAGCGCTAAAGCATCTGCAAGGCAGAATCGTTGGATGTCTTTGTTCTGCTGGATGACAGCTTTGGCCTTCTTCTTCTTTGTCCCTTGCTTGACGTCGCGCTTCGCAGCTATCTTGTTTGCCAGGAATCTTTTCCGTCTGCACACGCCCCCTGTTGCTTTGAAGTACTTGACAATGGTGGCTGCCAAGCAGAAGTTGCCTCGCGCCTTCCACAAACGGGCTTCGCTGAGGAAGAACAATGCCAACCTGAGTGTTGCTGCTCATAATAAACACGACAAAGTGTGTCTGCAGTTCGGTTCGAAGACAAGCCACTCAGTGCTGCGGCAAAATGTTGCCAGGAAGAGGAACCCAAGTTGTTCCCAGCAAGGCAAGCTCTGGAAAGCCGCCGTCCGCTGCAGAGTCTTCAAGTGCCGGCACACGGGGTCGTTGCCTCGGCCGGCAGCAACCTCCCGACACTTACTCTTTTGCCAGAACGGCTACTCAATCCTGTAACACCAGCCTAACCTCCAAAGTCATACATACCCGTATCAAACAAATTCATTTAAGCATGTACAATTCAACCCGCAACAATGGAAAACAAAACAAAACACAGGCCCCAAAGCCCTCGATGTTCAAAAAGCGCACACCATCATTGTCTTCGTAGCAAGAAGCACTAGTCACGTCAGCAATAAATTTGAAACCCTGTAGTAATAGCAGCAGAAGCAGTGGTATTCGTCGTCATCGTCGTCGCAGCAACAATGGCAATACCAAAGTAAGACTGATGACGTCGTTGCAAAAGACATGGGCACATGCCATGTGCTCCGATGCTTGCATGATGTCATGTTGCACGGACTTGTCCGCTTGACTTGTTCAGTGGTTCTGAAGCGGACCGTCTCAACAATGCATCCCTCAACCCTAAAACCTAAACTATAAACTCTAAACCCTAAACCGGTAGGAACACCTGCAGTCTCACCTCTGAGTGGTTAAGGTCTATAGAGCTTTGGGTTTCTGGGATTTTGCTGGTGCGTGTTGGAAGGTCCATTTCGTTTCGGGATACAGCTAAAGCTTTGCAGAACGAGGCCTTCGGGAATGAAGGACCTTTTCCTGAAGAATTGATTCTGCAGCCAAAGCACTATCCTTGGATACCGCATGCGTGAAAGAGCCACGAAATGCCTGGATGACAGTCCAGCCAGGGCTGAAGAAGGGGTTGGCAAACATCATGACCTTGTAGGCCAAGCTGTCAACTTTCACCTTCAGCACATGCAGTCAGGAAAGACATGGGCAACAGCACGTGCTTTGACGGATCCGGTCCCGAAACAATGTGCTTTCGAGTTGCTTTGGTATTCACGGCATTGCTACGGTACATGAGGTAGGCCGCCAAAAATGCCTGGGGCAAACAGAAGGGTTTAAAGGGTTTAGGGTTTGGGTGTCAAGTTTGGCACCGAGCACCGTCGGCACATCATCCTGCAGCTCCCAGTCGCGGAACAGAAAGGCCGCCAAGTTGATCAGATGCACGCCGGCCACACAGAGTTTCACGACCTTCCCAGACAGCGAGGGCTTCGGGATACCCTACCTCAACTATTCTTGCAATACATGCAACTCTCAGAGCTAGTTGCATATATGATTATTTGTGTCCGTTTCCCCAGCGAAATGACAGCTTGCAGGCCCTGCTCCCAGTCAATGTGCTCGCTACTTCCTCAAATGAATGTAATAACTTCAAAAACGCGAACACAAGAGGTTGAAGCACTGCCTGCATGGTCTGCCTGCAAATGGCCGGCCACGTGTGCGGCAAGTTGGCATGCTTCTGGACGACAAGCTTCCTGCCATGGTGCTTGCCCGAAAAAAAGGTTTCTTCACAAACTGTCAACCGGAACATTACCGCTTCGTTTCGCCCACATGCTGCGACTTCAACGATTCACCGAAATTGAAAAAGACTGGCCGAGCAACGAAAGACAGTCTTCCGCTGAAAGTGGTCGTGGGCCCGGCATGCCTGTCAGGTTTCTGGTTCACAGCTTGACTAAACTGCAAACATGTGTGACAGTGCCGTTCACCCAGCGGCGATATTTTGTCTCACTCAGCTTCACACGCATGGTCCTTTGGACCTTGGGACCTGGGGTCCTGTGTCAACTCTCCGGACCCCATTCCAAGAGAGCAACACTGAACTTCGGCTTTCAGTCGATCTGTAGAATTGCTCTTAGGGTTTGGAGTCTATAGGGCTTTGCAATTTTCAGAATCTATAACCATACCAGCATATACACTACGCGAGCCCAGATGTTCAGAAACGATAACAGTGGCAGCCCAACCCAGATGCCAAAGACAGTTCGGTTACTACAGAAAACAGACTTCATGTCCAAAAGCGACGACAGCTTCCAAGAAGATTGCCTGTGCGAGAACCTACTCGGTCTAGTTTGCCAAGGTTGGCGGGGAATTGTAATTTGCAGGGTGGGCCACAAGCTATTGGGGAATTGTAATTTGCAGGGTGCCGTTTTGCTGCAATTGGCGGGGTGACGGTTTGCCGCAAGCTACTGGGGAGTTTTAATTTACACGGTGGAGTTTTGCCGCAAGCTATTGGGGAAATTCAGCGCTGATGAGGGGCATAAGCAACTGATCATCTGTAGCAACGAAAGTCACGTCTTCAATGTGACTGGAAGCCTTTTAAGCGCTGCACGCAGGCTGGCCTTCAACCCCTGCTTTCAAATCGGCGACTGCTGGCCAGGGGCGATTAGCTGCCTTGGGATTGCAAGCTTTCAGAATGCTTCCCTGCAAATCAGCAGCCAACTGAAGCCGACTGTACAGCTGCAGCACCTGCCTGCTCAAGTTGGCTCGTTTGGCCTGATTGGGATTCGCAAAATGCGACCAATTGGCACACCACAGACTCAGTGTTGCTTTGCTCAAACCGTCGGCTTTGCCAACAAGTCCTTCCATGAGAGGCTTACAGGTGGCCACATAGAAGATGGTGCATCCAAAACTCCACTGGTCTACGGCTGGGGTCAGCAGTCGATGCAGCCTTTGAAGCTCCTTCTCCCCGTGAACGTCAAGTAGCTCTGGGGGTCGAAAAGGATAGGTGACATACTCGGTGTACCGCAAATCCTTCATGGCCACATCGCGCATTTCGGCCATGCCCATGTCGCATAGCTTCAGCTGCTGCAGCTGCCCACACCACAGTATGTTTGCCGGCTTGACGTCGAGATGCAAGATTCCTGCTTGGTGCAGCGCCATCAAGGCAAACTTCAGCTGGGCAACGATTGCAAAGACGGATCGTTTGGGCAACTTTGACCCTGTTCTCAAGATGCCATTGAGACAGGGACCGGCATACTCCATGGCAAGCCAGGGGTAGGGCTCCGAGGCTGCATCGGAAGCATGGAACACAGGAAAGAAGTGCAGGTCCGACTGGAGAAGGTTTGCAATGAGATGCCGATATAGCTTGATTTCCTGGGCTGCTTCATCCCCAGCGAAGCGGCCATAGAACGCTTTCACTGCCAGCTGCCGCCCTGTCTCCAAGCATTTGCACTTGTAGACCTTTCCGTACGCACCAGTTCCCAACCGGACTGGGCCTGCTCCAATAGACTCAGGTGACTCCAGCACGTACGGCCCGATGCACGCTGCCTTCGACACTGGAGCCTCCATCACATGAACAGGCTTCTGCGGACGTTGGCCGCAGAAGATGCCGTGTGCTGCCAAGGCATCTCGCTGTCGCACAAACTCTGCAGCGCTCTTCTCATAGTAGGGCTGCTTGCTTGCATCGGGCAGCCGGGACCAAACTTTGCCAAGGCGCTTGAGCTCATTCTGAAAAGCCCTTTTGGAGCCACCTTTCTGGACTGTGTTCTTCTCCATCACAAAAAGGGGGAATGCACGGCGCGCAGGAGGAGCAAGTCCTGCTTTCACTGCCGCAGCTCGCACCTTAGCTTCTTTGGTCCGGCGCACTTTCTTGCAGCACCTTGCAGCCTTTACGCTCGTCTTGCGAAAAAGCCGATGAGTAGGCGCAGACCCGCCTGCAGGCATGCCCTTCATGCGTCGCGATTGTCAGGGACCTGGGGACCTGGGGACCCAAGCTGCCTTGCTGTCCTTCTGTGAGCCACGGACAAAGTTGCATGCAACAGCAAGCTTCAGTAGGCTCACACTCAACTACGGCATTGAACAGGCAGATGCCGCGATTTTTGCGAGGCAGAAACTGTAGCGCAAAATCTGCCAACAAAGCTTGATCCTAGTTGCAGCATATCGCGGCCAGGGCACTTTCCTGCGACCTGGGGACCTGTGGACCTGGGACCTGGGAAAAACAGCTCTACGTCTGCCTGCTATTAAAGACGTGTGACGGCCAGGTCCAGCACGCTTTGCTGTGTACTCTACCCCTGAGTCGGACTGGCTGGCTCAAGCTCCTCCTCCTGATCATCCTGTCCCGCAGGAACGAGGGACTCCAAGATGTTCTTGAAGTGCTTGCGCACTCCTTTCGCACCCTCCTCGGAGAAGAGGCTGGACCCTTCAACTGCCATGAGGCCACAAGCAGCTCTGTCGGCCACTGCCTGCACCCAGGCCATGTGACTGCGGTTGAGACCTGCAGCTCAGGTCTTTCCAAGAGATGCACAGCACATGGAGCTCAAGACGAGTCAACTAAGGTCAGGACAAAGTCCATGGTACAACACACCCGCTCCCATGCAAGCCTCCATGAGGGCACCACTGCCAGCGGTGAGATCGAAGACAGCCTGGATCTTGTACTCCGTCAGCACGGCCGTGTAAAAGGCAATTGGCTTTGACTCTTGCCAAAAGAGCGGAACATCGGTGCCATGCACATCCTGCCAAGTCTCAGGTGAATCTGGGACGGTCTGTTCCAGGACCTTTGCCTTCTCTTCCTTTGAAATCAAAGGAATCTCCGACGTGGCACGAAAGCTGACACCGGAGTAGGTGCCCTGGTAGGTCGACGCCTCACCGCATGCATTGAAGGCCGCTTTCTTCTCAGCACGAATCTTGGCCCTCTGAACTGGGAAGCGGATGGTGATGGACTCCAACTTCCTGGCACCACAAGGCACACGTCGTGTGCGACCGGCCCTGGGAGGACAACCTCCCGAGTAAACGATCGTGGCTTCTTCAGTGTGCTGGAAATTCTGCCATTGGTCCTCCTTGGTTGCTTTCGTCGAAGCATGCCCTATAGACAGATATCCTGAGACTGCGTGCCTTCCCACGCCTGACCTGCGCACACACACACACACACACACAGATACATTCAGCGAAGGGTCGTTCCAGCGCCTGACCTCACGCATGCGACCATCAAAGATCATGATGAAGTCTTCCGACCCGCTGACTCCGGCACAGAAGTTGCAAACCTCCTCCCACATGGTTTTAGCGGGTGTGCAGCGAGTGCTCCAGGGCTCACTGGTGTCTTCTTTCACAAGATCGGCTGCAGCACAGATGAGGCGATGTGCGCTGTTCAGGCTGCCTTTGTGACTGAACACCTTCCCTGAGCCACGGAACGCTGCAAGGATGGCGTCCTTTGTCCAAGATGCTGGAACTGAAAAAGAAACGAATTTCTTCCTCTCTGCCTGAACGCTCTTCCATTGCCGTGCTCTGTCAGCCTCATCCGCATCTTCCGTGAGGTTGAGAGAAGAGAGCAGGCTCGGGGCAGGCACGGATCCCGTCATAGTCACCACTGACTTGGAAAATTGCCCTCAAACTGCGTCAACACAACCTGGAACTGCTTCACCAGTTCACAGCTGTCCTGCCCCTGACCATCTGCAGCCGCTGCAAGAGCCTGCGCAAACGTTGTAGTTGCTGTGGCCAAACTGCGGCAATCTTGAAGAAACTTGCCGGACATGACCTGCAGCAGAAGATCCAGCATTGAGCCGGTGGCCTTGTTGAACTTCTCCTTTACACTTGCCAAGTATGTCTGGGAGAGCTCAGCACAATCCACCTGATCTGCATCATCATCCTCCCCGATGGGGGCATCCATCTTGCTGTAGCCTTCACTGAGAAATTTCGCCCAGCAAACCTCAGGGTCACTTAGCTCGTTGAGGACTGCCTCCAACTTGGCTTTCTCTGCTTCCGGGAGCTTGCCACACAGCTTCCTCGCATGGTCCAGGACCTGCTGCAAGACAAGCTGCGGGTCATGTAACACTCGAAAACTTACTTGCATGGCGCTACGCTGGACGGACAGAGCACCCATGCCTCCAAAGACACAAGGCAAGCAGCCCAAAATCCCATGGCCCCGGTGCTCCTGTTGTGGCAAAGCCATTGCTCAGTAGCCTTTGAAAGTGAAATAATCCTTGTCCGAAATGCCAAGGTTAGCATCTGAACCATCCATGCAGCAAGATCCGGAGCACTCCTGGTTGCAGTCGCTGATTTGTTGGCTTCACTGATGAGCCGATGCAGTTTGCTGTACTGCGTGCTAAGCACATCTCTGCCGTACTCCAGGTCCAGCTGGAGAGCAGCTTTCTGAAGACCTCCGTGCGCCAGAAACGGCCGAAGAGCCACTGCCGCCTTGTGAATGGAGGCATTGTAGGCAGCATTGCCATATCGCAGGCTGAAATTGTCGCCTTCCTCTTGTTTGTCAACGCGGAAGACGGCGACCATGCGAGCGAACGTGAAGAACGTGTCCGAGAGAGCAGGACTGCCAAGCACTTTCAGATGTTCCGAGGCTTGGTTCCTCGCCAGGCAGGCCTTCGACTCATCCTCGCAAAGCCGCAGCTGCAAAGTCACGCAGCAGCCGCATTCCCACAGTATCTCCAGCATCTCTTTGTCCTGTATACATTTAGCTAAAATGCAGGTGCAACAGGGCAAGTCAAAACGAAGCAGGTCACAAAAAGACAAGCATTTGATGCTATGTCCTGCGCGTGGAGAGCCCTGAATAAGGCCACATACCAGGCCCAGAGGACAAACTGGCCTCCAGCCAAGCTCAACGATGAGTCAAAGTGCTCGTAGGCGGTAGAATCCTTGATGCGGTCGATCGCGCAGACCATCACGCATGGCCACAGCAGCCTTTTCCGAGACGTTTTTTGCTTCTTGGCGCCACTCGTACGGGAGACTGAGGCCTTGAAGACCACAGCCTTGCTGAAGAAGTTCTCCTCGAAATGGAGAAGGTTGCCCCAGTTGATGTCGTCATCAGGATTGGCCACTGCGTCCAAGGCCCCGGTGCGCAGCCAGAGCGATAGGCCACTGGCTTCATACAATCCAGTGGTTTGCAGTGAAGCCACGCACTGTTCAGGATCCCAAACACCAGCCTTGCCGTCACTATGGCATCAACATGGGACAGTCTGCACAAAGACACGACTTCCTACTGCTTGAGGCCACTTGACAACAAACTGCCTTGTAGCCAGTGAGGTCCTGAGCCTTGCTGTCTTTTTCGATCGCAAGCGGTGGGGTCTTGTGCATCGTCTTGGCCTTTGGCAGCTTGGATGGAAGCTCTGCCCGCACCTAAGCTAAGAGGATGCTGATAACAGAAAATGGGATCCAGGACTGCGCAAGACTCCAGAAGAGGCTGAGACGATAGCCCATGGAATGATTTGTTGCATCACCTTTCTGGAGGCCACCTGCACCCAACAGCTTTTGCTACTCTGATCCTGTGGCTAAAAAAGAAGCACTCAAGCTCGACGCCATAGCCCCTTACTAGGAGCCGGACAGTTTTCTCGTTCGGCAAAGACGGAACCGTCATGGTGCAAGGATGATTGGTCGGCTGACGCAAGAATGTTCCTGGTCCTGTGGGCCTTGGGACCTTGGGGCCTAAAGACCTGCAGTTGCATGGGTTCAGACAGGCAGTGTGACAATGTCGCAGCACCCTCGATTCGACTTGCACGAGCTTCAGTGCAATTTTGCTCCCAAGCTGTCATACCCGCATCAAGCTCTCAAGCAAGCTGGCTAAAGAGGTCAGTTGGATTGACACTGCTTCACAAAGAGGTGCAGTGAGCAAAACAATATGTTGTCAGGCTCTCAGGACAGCGAAGCTTTACGCAACGCCAGGGGCCAACCCGCCCAGAAGTTGGTAGCCATGGCAGAGTGCAAGGACTACTGGTTGGAATCGGAGGGTTTGCGGAAGTGAATGTGGCGGCGGGCAGTGTGCTCGACTCTGAACAACCATGCAAGTCTAGAGAGCACACCAATAAATAGATTTCGCAACATCGCAACGGCACAGGACAAGGCTGCTGTCCCAGTACATGCTGCCTGTTCATGTCACATGTGCAAACTCTCAGACCGTGTCAAGATAATTTGATGCAGCTGCAAGACACAGTTGCATGTGTTACACTGTTACACGGAGCGGACTTTTGAAATTCTCCAACTCCATCACGTATCAGCCTGCCGTGTGAACATCAAAAATCGGGACACGAGCAGTAGCAGCGACGACCTTGAGACGGACCTGGGGACCTGGGGACCTCATCAAAACAGTCAGTCGCTGCCTCTGTTTCTGCTCGGCCCTTGCTTGGGCTGGCCCCCGAAATTGAAGGTCCAGTTTCAGATCTTCCTTGCCAAGCAGACCTTCGACTCATCCTCGCAAAGTTGGAGAAGGGCTCAGCTGGACTGGCTCTCGGCCAGGGAAGCAAGCTGCCGCTTGACCTTCGTCAAGTTCTGCTGATCGACTCCGAGCTCCAGCTTCAGCTCCTCGATGCGGTCTTCCAGCTTGCGCTTGCGTGACTGCAAGTGCAGTGCCTGGGCTTCTTGGATGAACTTGCTCATGGGCTCCGCGTCCTGTGTAGATGTTTGCGTCATGCTGAAGGCTGCCTTGCGCAAAAGCAGGTCACCCGAATCGATCTTCTCCAAGGCCACCGAAGCTGGCAAAAGCCAGAAGCTTCCAAGAGGATGCTCGATCGGGGCCTTCTTCTGCAGCAGCTGTGGCGCACTCATCTCCAGCAGCAGAAGATGTTCGGACTTGTACGCAAAGAAACCGACGCCCATCGCTGTGGTGCTGGAAGAACACAATGGAAACACCGGGTCCGGGTGGACCTGGTCCATGACAAACGGGTTCTCACGCCCTGCAGCACTGAAGTTGCGGGCCAAGCAAGTCAGCACAGGCTGGGTGTCCTGCTTGCAGAGATCAACGCAGCCGTCAGCAACTGCATTGATCGCTTGAGGAAGCGGGATAGCCACGTAGTAAGTAAATGCAAGAGGTGTCTCAGGGCAGCCTGCTGCAGCAGTGCTTGGGTTTGCTGCCAGAGTCCAAGCATCAAGTCTCGGAAGCAAGGTGCATTTCCTGACTTACACAGTTCACGCAGCTGTACCTTGCAAAGCCCAGTCCCTCAGGCCATGGTGACATGTCATGATGCAAGCAAGCGGCTCCAAAGTCAGCATCCACTTGGACTTGTCCTGGAAGGGCAGCTCCTGGTAGGCGACCACCAGGACCGCACCACGTAGGCGCCGTCCTCAAGCCCCAGCTCACGACGAGAGATGGCATCTGCAATGTTGTCTTTGGTCTTCAAGTGCAGGATGACGTAGTTGGTGCAATTTATGGCATCTTTGAACCGCTCGCCGGCAGCTCGGAGATGCATCTTCACGGCCTTGTCGCCATCGGACGGGGCTCCACCCAACCGCCGGACCCGATCCTTGCGCGTCAGGATCATGGCCTTCATGGGGGACTCCACAAAGCCGGATGGGAACTGTGCCGATGTTCCACAAAGCGAGCGATCCTCTGCCAAGTCCCAGCCATATTCTGCTTTGAACTCTCGGAAGTCGGCCACAGTGAGCGACATATAGCCAACAGAAGCCCAGGCCATGGCACGAAGAATGCGCAAGGATCCTTATGACCTGGAGTGGGAGCCGTGGGACCTGGGTCCTGGGGTCCAGGAAGAATTGGCTTGAGAGGCCGAAATCCAAGGTCACGCAGTTCTTCAAGCTGCAAAAGGCATGGTTGCTTCCAGGCATCCTGCCTTTTGCCGGACCTTGACCCCAACCTCCAGGAAGATGTGGCCGTCGCCTGGTATGAGCAGATATCCCTTCAAACTCCACAGGGCACCTTTCAGACACCCCACCAATCCCGGAGCACCTTTGAAGGGTCCTTTGCAGAATTTGAAAGGTGCCGGACGTTGCAGAGAATGAAGCCTCTGAGTCAGAGCACCACGTGATGCTAGGTTTGCTGGCGTCTTTGTGTTGGATTCTGGCGGCAAAGACATCGCTCTTCCTACAAATCTGGATCACCAGTCGTGCCTTGGGCTCGGCCAGCGCAGAGCCTCGAGACCAGCAATCCCTCAAGCATTGCAAAGGAATATAATGGCGTCCAACTACATACACACACACGCACTGACTGCCCGTTCATGTCCCCTGTGCAAACTCTCAGAGCCGCGTCAGGATGATATGATGCAACTGGAAGACACAGTTGCATGTGTTACACTGTTACACGGAGCGGACTTTTGAAATTCTCCAACTCCATCACGTATAAGTCTGCTGTCTGAACATCAAAAGATTATGGACACGAGCAGTAGCAGCAAAGACGTACCTTGAGACCTGGGGACCTCATCAAAACAGTCAGTCGCTGCCTCTGTTTCTGCTCGGCCCTTGCTTGGGCTGGCCCCCGAAAATTGAAGGTCCAGTTTCAGATCTTCCGACGCTTGGTTCCTTGCCAAGCAGGCCTTGGACTCATCCTCGCAAAGTTGGAGAAGGGCTCAGCTGGACTGGCTCTCGGCCAGGGAAGCAAGCTGCCGCTGAGCCTTCGTCAAGCTCTGCTGATTGAATGCGAGCTCCAGCTTCAGCTCCTCGATGCGGTCTTCCAGCTTGCGCTTGCGTGACTGCAAGTGCAGTGTCTGGGCGTCTTGGATGAACTTGCTCATGGGCTCCGCGTCCTGTGTAGATGTTTGCGTCATGCTGAAGGCTGCCTTGCGCAAAAGCAGGTCACCCGAATCGATCTTCTCCAAGGATGCTCGATCGGGGCCTTCTTCTGCAGCAGCTGTGGCGCACTCATCTCCAGCAGCAGAAGATGTTCGGACTTGTACGCAAAGAAACCGACGCCCATCGCTGTGGTGCTGGAAGAACACAATGGAAACACCGGGTCCGTGTGGACCTGGTCCATGACAAACGGGTTCTCACGCCCTGCAGCACTGAAGTTGCGGGCCAAGCAAGTCAGCACAGGCTGGGTGTCCTGCTTGCAGAGATCAACGCAGCCGTCAGCAACGGCATTGATCGCTTGAGGAAGCGGGATAGCCACGTAGTAAGTAAATGCAAGAGGTGTCTCAGGGCAGCCTGCTGCAGCAGTGCTTGGGTTTGCTGCCAGAGTCCAAGCATCAAGTCTCGGAAGCAAGGTGCATTTCCTGACTTACACAGTTCATGCAGCTGTACCTTGCAAAGCCCAGTCCCTCAGGCCATGGTGACATGTCATGATGCAAGCAAGCGGCTCCAAAGTCAGCATCCACTTGGACTTGTCCTTGAAGGGCAGTTCCTGGTAGGGCGACCACCAGGACCGCACCACGTAGGCGCCGTCCTCAAGCCCCAGCTCACGACGAGAGATGGCATCTGCAATGTTGTCTTTGGTCTTCAAGTGCAGGATGACGTAGTTGGTGCAATTTATGGCATCTTTGAACCGCTCGCCGGCAGCTCGGAGATGCATCTTCACGGCCTTGTCGCCATCGGACGGGGCTCCACCCAAGCGCCGGACCCGATCCTTGCGCGTCAGGACCATGGCCTTCATGGGGGACTCCACAAAGCCGGATGGGAACTGTGTCGATGTTCCACAAAGCGAGCGACCCTCTGCCAAGTCCGAGCCATATTCCCTGTAGAACTCTCGGAAGTCGCCCATGGTGAGCGCCATATAGCCAACGGAAGCCCAGGCCATGGGCCACAAGAATGCGCAAGGATGCTTATGACCTGGAGTGGGAGCCTTGGGACCTGGGGTCCTGGGGTCCAGGAAGAATTGGCTTGAGAGGCCGAAATCCAAGGTCCTTCAAGCTGCAAGAGGCATGGTTGCTTCCAGGCATCCTGCCTTTTGCCACACCTTGACCCCAACCTCCAGGAAGATGTTGCCGTCGCCTGGTATGAGCAGATATCCCTTCAGACTCCACAGGGCACCCTTCAGACACCCCACCAATCCCGGAGCACCTTTGAAGGGTCCTTTGCAGAATTTGAAAGGTGCCGGAAGTTGCAAAGTGGTTCTGTTACATGAGTCTTCAAAGACAGGCCTGTAGATTCTCAACACAAACGCACACAGCTCGAATGAAACCTCTGTCAGATCACGACGTGACGAAATAGGTTTGTTGGAGTCTGGCGGCAAAGGCATCGCGCTTCCTACAAATCTGGATCACCAGTCGTGCCTTGTAAGCTCCTGAGGACACGGGCTGGGCCAGCGCAGAGCCTCGAGACCAGCAATCCCTCAAACATTGCAAAGGAATACCATGGCGTCCAACCACATACACACACACACACACTGACGGCCCGTTCATGTCACATGTGCAAACTCTCAGAGCCGCGTCAGGATGATTTGATGCAGCTGGAAGACACAGTTGCATGTGTTACACTGCTACACTGTTACACGGAGCGGATTTTTGAATTTCGGCAAACTCCATCACGAAAAGGTCTGCTGTCTGAACATCAAAAGATTCGGGACACGAGCAGTAGCAGCAACAGTCGCTGCCTCTGTTTCTGCTCGGACCTTGCTTGGGCTGGCCCCCGAAAATTGAAGGTCCAGTTTCAGATCTTCCTTGCCAAGCAGACCTTCGACTCATCCTCGCAAAGTTGGAGAAGGGCTCAGCTGGACTGGCTCTCGGCCAGGGAAGCAAGCTGCCGCTGAACCTTCGTCAAGTTCTGCTGATCGACTCCGAGCTCCAGCTTCAGCTCCTCGATGCGGTCTTCCAGCTTGCGCTTGCGTGACTGCAAGTGCAGTGCCTCGGCTTCTTGGATGAACTTGCTTATCGGCACCGCATCTTGCGTAGTTCTTTGGACTAAGAGTGAGGCTCCGATCCTCTAGGCCTACTATCCGGACTTCAAAACTTAACACCGACTAACTAACAGCAGCTGCCATCTGTCTGTGGTGTGCACATCAAGAGCGACAGCCAGGCAAGGCTTGTCCTCGCTGTCGCTCTTGAGCTGCACACCAAATCTTCTGCAGGAGCTGCGGCAAACTCATCTCCAGGAGTGCAAGATCTTCGGACTTGTACGCAAAGAAACCCACGCTCATTGCTGTGGTGCTGCACGAACACAACGGACAGACCGGGTCTGGGTGGACCTCCAGGACAAACGGGTTCTGACGCCTTGTAGCACTGACGAAATTGCGGGTAATACGTAAACGCCGTAAAAAAGGCCTCAGGCTGAATTCTGGCATGAACTTGCGGTGCAGCAAAGTCCAAGATGAAGCATCGATATAGGGAAGGAGTGTGCATCTCCTGCGCGTGGGCACGCCGCTGCAGCAGCTTGGAAGATCAGGGACCATCATCCCTGTAGACTACACTACACTGCAGGCAAGCAACTCAATGGTCAGCATCCACTCGGACTTGTTCTGGAACGGCATATCTTCAAACAGCGAGAACCAGGAGGAAACCACATAGCATATGTTGCCCCCGTCCAGCTCCTCAAGAATCAAGTCTCCGCGAGAAATTGCATCCGCAACGTTGTCGTTGGTCTTCAACTGAAGGATGACATAATCGGTGCACTCAATGGCATGATTGAACTGCTCTGCAGCAGCTCGGAGAAGCAGCTTCACTGCCTTGTCGCTGTCGGACGGTGCCCCGCCAACCTCAAGGACTTGATCCCTGCGTGCCCAGACCATGGCCTTCTTGGCAGACTCCACCCAGAAGCTTGGGAAAGTCACGGTCTTCACAGGGCTGTCCTGAAACAAACTGTCTAGATGCTCGCGTGTCAAACAGCTCAATTCAGCACGCGCGATAGCCGACAGACGCCCACGCCATTGGGACCTTGGTACCTGGAGACCCGGAAGGCACTGGAAGGTGCGCTTGATATGCAGTTATACAGCTACAGCTTCAGGTCCAGAAGACGAAACTGCTCAAACACCATTCAGTCTGCAAGAAGCACCCTTCAGACGGATTCTTCTCGGTCCGGCCAAGCTGAAGGGTCTCCCAACACAGGTGAAGGGTCGGTTATATAAACTCAACATGCTCCCTAGGTATCCCACAAAAACACACAATGACCCTTCATATCAGGGGAATGACCCTTCAGCTGGATGGGAACCATGGTTGGTACGCGCCAGCTCTGGACTCAGCAAGCCTACAGCTGAGCTCTGGCAGTCCTATGAATCCAGGTGACGAAGTGTATTGGCCTGGGAAATTCCCGCTACCATACACCCCCGGTTGGCACCAACTGGACGTGTAATGACCTCTCTCCTTCCATGCAGCATATGCTTTCTGCAGAAAAGTGTATTCACGCACTTTTTTCCTGGCGCAATAGACCCCTGGTTTGCACCATCCGGCACCGTATTGCTCCGGTACCAGGAACCAGAAACCCCTCATCACAATCGATTCCCCTTCTTTGTGTAGATGCATCACCGGCTGACGTGGTCACGACCTCTTCTTCAGCGACTTCATCTTGACAGGGCCAACACTCAAGCTGCGCTTCCGGTTCAGCACCCTGACTGACCTCAGAAAACTCCACACATCCGCACGGCTTCGTAGTGTCAGAATGGGTCTCCTCTTGCTGCATTTCGGCACATCGAGCTTCCCAAGAGCAAGAAGCCACCTAGAATTCCAAGTCTTGGCACAGACCCCCAGTGCTTCGTAATAGAGACGGCACCTCAGTCCATGACGCTCTGGACATGCTGTATAAGATACGGTCTGCGTGAGCATGCACACCGGGCTGATGCAAGCAAGGAGCTGCGGCAACTCACGCTCAAGCTGAATACCCAGCAGTTTAATGCGGGCAGAGGCGGCAAAGCACAACATCGGCTGCTCATTTGCGGCTGTGGGATTCTCCATGAGTGCGACCATGTCCTGCTTGTCTGCTAGAATCTTTCCCAGACCATAGCAGTGGACAAGAGCCAAGGCCTTGGCACACTTGATCCAGTCCGACATTATTATTGAAATGACAGTTCTCAACACATGTACGTGCATGCACTGGTCGCTGGGCCCAGCACCAGCTGATCATGACAAACCGTGTCAATGTCTGCCAAGCGGTGCAGCACAATGACATCAGCCTCCTTGTAATCGTGAAGGCCAAGAATAACGAAGCCGGGTTTGGGAGCAATGGCGGGCTCATCGCTGTACCAGCGGAAGACGGGAAGAACCTTCACTGCCCGCTTTCTGCCGATGTTCACCAACGTGGAATACTCGGACGGTGTGTCTTTGCAGCGCAGACCACCTAGCTTGGGCTCCGTGGGTTGGTACGCAGGCTCGTTGGCAGCCCGGCACTGGGCGGCAGTCTCATGCCCTTAGTAACCCCAGGAAGAGACTACTACACAGCGTTGTTGAATTGTTTTCTATACATGACGACTCAACACATGCCAAAGCTTGCAAGAATCGCTTTCGTTTCAGTTCCGTGCGCTTTTCGAAATTCACGAGGTCATCCTCCGACTCCTTGCGCGGAGCTTCCCTAGAGCCGACTGGGCCCCAACGAGTGCCATGTAGATGCATGGTGTCCGGCCGAGAAACCATGGGCAAGGTCATGGGGGGAACGAAGCTTGAAGGTGCCCACTTCCTGCTCCCATGACGTGTGGCAGCAGACACAATGGCTGCCGTGGCTGAGCCCTGCCCAGCTGCAATAGATGCCAAGGTGCCGGGGCGATGCTTGGTCTCCTGGGAACCTTGGGATTTGGATGCCTCTGGATTCTTTGCGCGATAGGTTTGCCGGAAGCGGCGTCCAAAATGCTCCAGCCACAGCTGTGCACGTTTGACCGCAAAGCCACTTGGCTCAAGCAGCCCTCCTGGTCCTGCTGGAGGATGGAAAAACTCCTCTTCTTTCTGAGGACCCTCGGCCGACACTTCCATGATTGATGCTACGCTTGCGCCAGTTTCAGTCAAAGGCCCAGAGTGCATGTTCAGCTGCTGCAGCAACTCGCCGAGATTGCGCTCCAGTGTGGTAGTATTGATTTTCAAGGAGAGGTAGAAGCTTATGAGCACTTCACAGTCCTCCAACCACTGAACCTTCGGCACATGCTGAGCGCGCCACACAGGCAACAGTGCCCATGACCATGCCTGCTTGTTGCTGACACACAGTCCTTGTGCCTTGGCCGCGCGTACAAGGAAGTGCAATTTTGCACCAAGTGAAGCCACCACAGGCACCACTGTCCTTGACTGCAGCTTCAGAAGCTTGCACAATGTTGCGGCATGCGTTCGCAACTCCGCCCGACGCTGGGCATCACCCCACAGCTGGACACTGAACGTCTGCAAGGCAACGCCGACCTCATCACCACTCAGATCCACCTTGACACGCTTGAGCATTGCCTCGACCACGTCGCTCATTTGTTCCATGATCCGGCGCACTTCCGCCACTCCAGCACGTGTGCAGAGGTAATGAACCTTGTTGCCGTAGAAGATCCTGGCAGCGAACAACGCAGAAACAGAGTCACAATCATTGAATGCAACCCCTCAAGTCAGTTGCATGTAATACACTTTAGTCAAGCATCGGCTCTGGCGTCTCTATCTCCTCGTAGACACGCTGCGTAATGGTCTTGCCATCCATCTGAGTCTGCGGAGCTGTGCTGGACCTGGGGACCTGGGGACCTGATGGACCTGCAGAGCATGTGTCCGCAAGGATGTAGCCATCCACGAAAAGAAGCTTCAGTCGGGCACAGAAATCCTCTAGAATCTCTGGTATCTTCGCTGCATCAGGATCCTCTTTATCGAAAACACGGAGAAACCGCAGACATTCCGAGGTGTAGTCGCACGTGAGAGCACAGCGAAACAAACTTGGACCTTGCATCCTCTGAAGGGCCAGCTCAGCACGATGTCGGACCTCTGGCTTGTTGCGTTCCTTGTAGCCCAGAGCAGCAGGAAGGAAACCGAGTTACTACTGCTGGGATTGCAAGGCTCCTTGCAAACAGGGCACATCCACGGCTTGCATGGCACAGAGAATGGCAATGGCCCGCACAAGCAAACAGTACTTCATCATGGGCGTCGCCGTGGAGTCAAATCGTGGCTGCGCGAACGAAAAGGCTCTCATCGTCTTCTCAAGACCAGCTTGAGACCCATGCTTGTCAAGGACTGCACGCTGCGCGGCCAGCAGACGGCTCTTCCAAACTTCCGAATTCTTTATATCGGGTATCAGAGCATGTCGGCCAGCGAACAACTGCTGCCATTGCTCGTTGAAGTCTGGGACAGCGTGCAGTGGGTCTTGAAACGCAATGCGGATCTGGTGGGCTGGGTCGTAGGACAGCCACACCAGGTTCGGCAACTCGGAACAAGTTGCCAGCTGCTTCCCAGACTTCTGGACGGCTGGGCATTGGTCGGATGCACAATGGCGCACATGCGCCTGCAAATGCTGCAAGGCCTCCGCGTCGATCTTCCCTTCTGGATCCCGGCAGGCCTCTGTGAGCAAATCCAACACAGAGGATGTCATGACTTGGGCTTTGTCCTCATCATGAATCTCCAGTTTCTGTTCTCTGACGGACCCACCTATTCTGTGGACACCCAGCAAACCTTCAGCCGCAAGGGTTGGGCAGTCAGAGCACCATTCCTCGAGAGCCCGGGAACCATGGGCCACAGGGACCTGGGGACCTGGGGACCTGTCTTCGGTGCTGCCAGCCTCAGCAAGACCTTGGTGCACGGAAGGCTGCATGCTGCACCTGTATCGCAAAAGGCGGTATTCCTTGCGATCATCAACAGAGATGCTGATACTCCTTGCACGCTGCAGCTTCTCCTTCCGGAAGTGCTTCACAGCCCAGTGCATGACCGTGATGAGCTTCTTAAGACCTGGGTTGGCAGGTGCTGCGTTCACCCAGGATCTGCAGTGAAACACCCTAACCGATCACTCAGCCAAGCTGCGAAACCGATCCACCTGCCCACGCTGCCCTGAGGCATAGTCGTCCGTGTCAAAATACTTGGCGGCTGAAACAAAGGATGCTGCGGTGCGACAGGCTCTCCATGCCCTCAGCCAATCCTTTGGCTGAGGCACATTTCCGTTGAACAGGCTTTGGTGCTGGAGACAGTGAGGGAGACATTCTGACACCGGTCGATCAGGTGCAAGAAAGAGGTTCATTGCAACCTTGTGCACATAGTACTGCTCGTGCTGGCGCACGCAACTGGCCTGCATACACTTCCTCAGTGGGAGGTGTTGTCAAAACGCGCTGCACCACAAACCCGGATCAGTCAATGTGACCAACGCAAACAGGTGTCAGAGAGCGAACTTCATAGGCTCCCCATTTGGTTGAGAGGCGGCTGCCAATCCTGAGCTGATGCACTGGCTTCAAGAAAGACTGAAAAATACGACGAGGAGACCGCTGTCTCAGATAAAATAAATTGTCTGCCTGCGGCGGCAGTCGAGTCACAACTTCTTGCGTTGCTCCGGCTCTTGTGCCAGAACATGCATCAGATGAGGGATGTGTGCAACGCGTCCGTCATCTCAAGTTGTAGGTCATGCAAAAGCATGGTGGCCAGGCACTTGTTTCTGCCTTGGCACGGAGGTTCAATTTGCCACCAAAAGCCAGGGCACGGCCTGTGACTGCCAAGCGGCCAGCGCCGCAGGTTTCCGAACCCAAGGCCAAAAAACCAAGGAGAACCAATATTGCCTCAGAAGCGCCGGTGAGCGTGCAGCTCGAGGACGAGGAGGCAGCTGACAAGAGCGAGTCCCAGATCGGCCCAGCTAACGAAACTGATGTTGAACATCTGGCACGGCACAGCGGTGGCCGCGATGGCTGTGCGCGGTGCAAGCTCCTTGGCTGCGGATGCTTGCAGTAATCTTGCTCTGGACTTTTCCTTGGCAGTGCCCTGGTGTCTGCAGGTTTCTGAAGCACCAAGCTGCTTGGGCTCGCATCGGAAGTCTTTCCCACAGCTCCTGGGGTCCGGGCAAGAAGCAGCGGACTGTTTGGTTGGGACAGCGGCCTGCGCGGCGTGGCGGGGCATGGGCTATAGGTTGCCATTTTTGTGCCCTGCGCCTGCTGCCAAAATATACTGTGACTGCGTCTGAACTTGACACATACCCTCGGTTTCCGAGCTTGCCAACTTGCCAACGTTTGAACCACTCAGCTCGATTGGAACACGGAGTGCAGCAGAAATGCCCCCTCCCCCCACAATGCATCTTATTTGGCTGACTTCCCAAGCAGAAAGCACTTTTGCAGCCGCCCTGTGTCTTGCTCTTGCAGTCAGCCAGATGACAGTTCTGAATTTGTAACAGACCCACGTCCTTCCGCGAAAACAATGATTTCTACGATATCCGAGGAGAAGGACAGAGGGGAGGTGTCAGACATCAAACGTAGTGGGACAGCAGAACTGCTGGGCCTGTTGGAAGCGCAACTTGTGATTGTCCATGCCTGCACACTGTACACACCAGCAGAGCTGAATTGGCGATGCCATTCAATTAAAGTATATACAAATAGACTGTGAAACATTACAAATCAAACGGACAACGGGCTACCACCAGCGAGACGCAAGCAGCTTGTCGGTCGGGTCCACACGTGCACCCGGCAGTCGTATTCTGCGTCCGTTAACAGGAGGCTTCTTTCCCGGCTTGAGACACTCAGGCAGATGCCAACGGCTTGCCAGACCAAGCTTCCTGACCTGCCGAACCTTGTGGCGCGACTTCTGTGGCAAAGACTTTTGCTTGGGCTTGGGCAGTCTTCTTTCCGATGACCTGGGGGCCTTGGACCTGGGGACCTGCGGCCGTGCTGCCTTGGACGTTGGCCTGCAGCTGGGGCCCTTTTCGCTGACGATGCAGGTATCATGGGCTGCAGGCAGGGTCCAGTCGACCATGCTGGTGGCAAGCATCAGGGCAACGGCCACAACATGCACGTGCATGGTGTTTCCACCCATGCTGGCCAGCTCTGCATCAGTCACCTGCGCAGGAAAAACCATCCGATGTACAGGAAAACCATGAACCAAGATCTTTTCGACGGGTGTGACAACCCGACCAGCTTCCCGCAGCACCAGATGACTTCCAGGTGTGACAGTTGGCAGGGCGCCGTCTGTCCGCACTGCAGCGCGATCAACGTTCTGTGACAAATCTGCCACCAGCGCAGGAGCTTTCTCGTACTGTTGGGACAGGAAGGCCCATCCCGCTGACGTGGCAAATGCAAATGCAGCCTGTCTGCAGGGCTCGGCATGCCTCCATGAAAACATCTCCCTGGCCCCGGCTGCTTCAGCCCGTGCAAAGCAGCAAACTTGGCGTGTAGCTGAGACCATTTTGCATCCTTGTTCTTGTCTGGAAACCCCTTCTCCCTTGCCTGAGCCCAGGTCTCCTTCCTGGCACACTCTATCCGCTGAACCGATGGGTGGTGTGCTGGGAGAAGTCGGTCTGCCAGAGTGGCACGTGCAATGCCAGACTCTTTAATGTGTGCCCACGCTGAAGTCAGAAATGCGTGGACAGTCTTCTGAGGCATTGTGCAGACATCCAGGCGAGCACCAATAAAATAATAGCGTGGCCGCTGCACAGGCTCGCCCAGATCCACTGGGTTCATGACAACAGCTTCCACAGCGTAGCCCTGCTCCTGCAATGTCCTGAGGACTTGAGCCTTCACGCGGGAGATGCCCAGGACATTTTCCAGTACAAAACAAGCAGGTCGAACACATGCAATGCGTTGAACGACAGCGAAGAAAATGCGAGCTTGCTCCTCTTGCAGAAGCTTCGTGCCATGATGTAACATGGAAAAGGGCTTGCAGGAAAAGCCGGATGTGTAGACATGCACATAGGGAACAGTTTCACTTGAGAAGATGTTTGACAGCAACTTTGCTGGCATGGCGTTCTCCTCAATCATGCGTCGCGGGGCAGATGCGCATTCAGAGGCAAACTCATGTGTGTGTTGCACACACAAGCCTCTGAGAGCATAGACTGGGGCTTCGAGGCCGGAGCAGTCTGTTCCAAGTCGCAACTGCTCAGGCAATGTGACTGCTGAGCACAGCCCCAGCTTCCGTCGTGTGTCAGACACAGCCACGGCAATCTTCTTCTTGAGACATACACCCCAGTTATCCAACCAGTGCACAAGGGCTGGAGACATCCCATCCTGCATGTTCCTAGGACCTAGGGACCCAGGGACCTGGGGACCTAGGGGCCTGGGGTCGGTGTCCTGCTTCTGTGAACGAAGCTTGCTTGAGCACAGATGATGTGTGCAAGTCATCAATCATTCAAGTACAGCAATGGCAATAACATAATGGCAAACTTGGAGTTGTGTTGTGGAGCATCATGACGGCCAACATTCCTACAATCAGGGTCTGCGGCAGGCCTCAGCCGTTGAACGGGAGAAGTCACCGCTGCGCTGGCAATGTCGAAGACTCTGGAGCCTCTCCTGGCCATCAATAAAGAAGCCAATGTACTGTTTCATACGCCGAAACGCTCTCGTTTTGTTATATGCTTTTCTACGCCCGACTTCCACTTTGGCAGCAGGTTACTCGTCGAAACTCGTGCGAGGTGTAGGCTTTGGGGTTCGGGGTTTAAGGCTTCAACAACCCCCCCCAAGCCGATGCAGAAGCTTGCGGAATGATGACTGCAGCCGGCAGCAGAATTCAAGATGGAACTCGTCAAGCTTTGTCAGGCAACCCTGAGCCCAAAGAACAAACCACGAGGAGGCTACGAGGTTTGGAAAAAGATGATCTGGCACCGGGAGTCAGGTGCAAACTGGACATGGACGATTTTAAGGGCTTTGCAGTTCAAACGGGCTTGGCTCTGAAACCTGTAGCCCTCGCACGAATTGCTGACAAAGATGGGCAAAGTTGTCAAGTGCAAAACTGTTAACAACAGGGTAGTCAGGCCGGCTATACTTCTGATGGGTGAAGTGGGACACCTACCTTACGTATATTACTGTGTCTTCCTCTCACAGGGCTAGCTTGTTGGGGGGTCCTCGAATGTATTGTTGGGGAGGCCCTATATGAGGAAATCGCCTTGCCTAGGGCCTAGGGGGTGTTGGCCTAAACCCAGAATCGCGAACCTTGAACTCCAAACCCAGAACCCTAAACTCCTGCCTTCATGTGATTTAACAAGTTTGGCGATCCCAAGAAAGGCTGGATGTCCTTCCAGTCTTTTGTGCTGGAATGTAAGCCCGGAAGCCCTTTATTGTAACTGACCCATAATACACATCCGGCGGCACCTTCTCAGTCTTTCTAAGAAAGTCAAGTGAGGCCAGCCGATTGAAACCTGGAGCATTATAGGGATGAATTGGGGCCCTTACCAGCTGCCTATAAAAAAAGTTCTCAAGCAACTCAGCCTTTCCTGTAGTTTGGGATCTCTACCTTCAAACTGGTGGTTTTGGAAACAGCGGTTTTCAGATTTGGGTGTTTGGGCTCCATCTGAATGTGATGACCCAATGCCTCGGACGCGCGATGCTAGACTCAAGTGCCTAAGGTTTCACAGGTCGCAAACGAGGGTTTAGGGCACTTCACAGGGCTTGTCCGGCTTCGTGGGGCTTCACAACGACTTTGGCTTGGAGGATCGATAGACTTATGGTTTGAGGTCTGTAGTTTTCAAGGTTTAGGGTTATGAGTATGCACCCTCCAAGCTTTGGAGAGGCATGATGTAGTCCTAAATCAAGCTTCAGCATGCCAGCTTTCTGAAGCCGTGGCGTTGTAGTGGGGTTGTGGGGATCACGCTCCCCCGAACCAACATGGAACCCCGTGACCCTTAATTCTAAGAGACAGTAATGCATGTAGAGCCCTCATCAGTTATCAGGGTTCCATGTCGGTTTGGGGGAAGGTAGGGTTTGGGGTTTGGAGGGCCTCACCCAAACGAAAAGAGTTTGACTTGACTATAGAGACAGAGGGCCTTTATGTTGGATCTACCCAAAGGCTCCAATGTAGTTCCTTTCAGGGTTCGTACTACCTTTTGCATTTGTTGGGTGAAAGCTCATATTATCCCACCCTTGAAAGGCACTACACGGGAGCCTTGGGGTAAAGCTCAACCAAACTGGCAAAAACAAGCAAATAACCCACAATCTGGCAGCTCAACACTCCAATCCCAAGCCCAAACACCCTCAGCAGCAGAAGCTACGAACCGTACATTGACATCCACATTGTCAGCCCGAGGGCTAACATGATAAACCCCAAGGCCCCAGACCCAAGGCTTCAGCTACAACCCTGAGAATACTGAAGCCCGACCTTCTAGGCTGGCCTCTAAACTTTCAGAACCCCAGAGCCCCAAGCCCCAAATACAGCAGAACTAGACTACACGAGAAACCTCGAAACCCCAAGCCCTAAATCCTCGATCCCCAATGAGCTTCAATGTTGTTTTTGGGGTGGTAAGCCTAGTACTAGGAAGTAGAGACCACGAAACCGCAGGCAAGTGGGGATGGAGCTCAGTCATGTTCTATGCCCTAAGTGACTAAACTGTCAGCGCTTGGAGCCCCAGGAGCCCCGGGCTGGCCTGGAATCCTCCTCCAAACACGTGGTATTAAGTTATCCCTCTGGACGCTGCCATGACGAGGGGGAGGCATATCGAGCTAAGCCTTGCGAAATCCTCAGTCCCAGAACCCCTAAGCCGTAAAAACCCACCCCAAGCCCTAAACCCCAGATCAAAAATTGCCTGGCGTATATGACCGAGATGCCGGTATGATGCAGGAAGATGCCTGCAATCATGAATTTCTGAGTATGGTCCCCCTGGGGCGCGCCCTACGCGCTTCGCGCGCTTCGCGCGTTTCGCGCGCCTTCGCGCGCTTCGCGTGGCTTCGCGCGCTTCGCGCGGCCTCGCGCGCTTCGCGCCTCCGCGCGCCTCCGCGCGCCTTCGCGCGCTTCGCGCGCTTCGCGCCTCTCGCGCGCCTCTGGCGCCTCTTCGCGCGCTTCGCGCGCTTCGCGTGGCTTCGCGCGCTTCGCCCGGCCTCGCGCGCCTCCGCGCGCCTCCGCGCGCCTTTCGCGCTTCGCGCCTCTCGCGCGCCTCTGGCGCCTCTTCGCGCGCTTCGCGTGGCTTCGCGTGGCTTCGCGCGCTTCGCGCGGCCTCGCGCGCTTCGCGCCTCCGCGCGCCTCCGCGCGCCTCCGCGCGCCTTCGCGCGCTTCGCGCGCTTCGCGCCTCTCGCGCGCCTCTGGCGCCTCTTCGCGCGCTTCGCGTGGCTTCGCGCGGCTTCGCGCGCTTCGCGCCGCTTCGCGCCTCTCGCGCGCCTCTGGCGCCCCTCCGCGCCCGCTTCGCGCCTCTCGCGCGCCTCTGATGGCACCCCTCCGCGCGCCTTCGCGCGCTTCGCGCGGCTTCACGCGCTTCGCGCGCTTCGCGCCGCTTCGCGCATCTCGCGCGCCTTTGGCGCCCCTCCGCGCCGGCTTTGCGCCTCTCGCGCGCCTCTGATGGCACCCCTCCGCGCCCGCTTTGCGCCTCTCGCGCGCCTCTGATGGCACCCCTCCGCGCGCCTTCGCGCGCTTCGCGCGGCTTCGCGCGCTTCGCGCGCTCCGCGCGCCTCCCCGCGCCTCCGCGCACCTTCGCGGGCTTCGCGCGCTTCGCGCGCTTCGTGCCGCTCCGCGCGCCTCCGCGCTCCTTCGCGCGCTTTGCGCCGCTTCGCGCCTCTCGCGCGCCTCCGCGCACCTTCGCGCGCTTCGCGCGTTTCGCGCGCTTCGCGCTGCTTCGCGCGCTTCGCGCCGCTTCGCGCATCTCACGCGCCTCTCGCGCGCCTCTCGCGCGGCTTCGCGCCGCTTCGCGCCGCTTCGCGCCCTTCGGTTGGCTTCGCGCGGCTCTTCGCGCGGCTTTTTGCGCGCTTCGCGCCCTTCGCACGCCCCGCGCTTCGCGCGCTTCACACGCGCCCTTCGCGCGGGTTTCGCGCGGGACTTTGTGCGTGCATATATATATATATATATGAGCCCACGTGCATGCATCCATGTGCGAAAAGTGTTGTTTCAACGAACGTATTCTTCATGTGAAGCTGCATACTCCGAACTTGGGACGTTTACCGAGGCTGGCCGGCTTGCAAGCACACGTTGGTCTGTAGTCGACTCGAAGTAGTTCCGAAATCCATATGGCGCCGTTGACCTCTAAAAAAATTTTGAACAACCTGAGAACCCTAGGAGGATCATGGGACTTATAAAGTATAAGGTTATACGTACCTTAATTGGGGTTATAAGTAATTATAATTATCGTTACCTTAACCCAGCCTTGAGTGCTTGGCACCAGCTGCCCAAGCTGGCGAGCACCTCCTCCGACGCCGGGCAAGTTCCTCTGAGCTGAAGCGTGGAAAAGAAGAGCAAGAGCGCTTCATGCACCACGTAGGCCATGCGCTGCCCTTTCTTAGCAGTAGAATCAGCTGCAGTTAGTTGGGCAGGTCTGCGCGATTGCAATGCCCAACCCGAGATGGACGAAGCAAATGGTAAATGTGGTAAGGTTACAATCGCTGCTGCTGATGTGTTTTCGACTGCGATTAGACCGTCATCGTTTCATGTTGACGCTTCTGCCTTCACAGTAAGCCAACCCCGACTCCACATGACACCTCCTCCAGCAGGAACCCATGAACCAAGACCCCGAAACCCTCTGAACAAGGAGCCAAGATCAAACATCCCCGTCACTGTCTTCCACGATGATCCGGAGAAATGACGTAATTATGCCAAGGACATGACACCTCCTCCAGCAGGAACCCATGAACCAAGACCCTGAACCCTGCAAAGAGTCCTGATGGGCGGCCTCTGTCGAGACCTCCATCGCCGCGACCTTTCGCAGTAGAACAGGGGGGCAAGATCAAACATCGGCGTTAATTACTGTCTTCCACGAAGACCCGACGCTGGGCAAGTTCCTCTGAGCTGGAGCGCGGAAAAGAAGAGCCGGAGCGCTTCATGCACGACGTAAGCCATGTGCTGCGCTTGGATGGGCTGCTCTTAGCAGTAGAATCAACTGCAGTGAGTTGGGCAGATCTGCGTGATTGCAACATGAGAAGTCACCGCTGTATGGCTGCCCAACCCGGGATGGACGAAGCAAATGGTAAATGTGGTAAGGTTACAAGCGCTGCTGCTGATGTGTTTTCGAGTGCGATTAGACCGTCATCGTTTCATGTTGACGCTTCTGCCTTCACAGTAAGCCAACCCCGACTCCACATGACACCTCCTCCAGCAGGAACCCATGAACCAAAACCCCAAAACCCTCTGAACAAGGAGCCAAGATCAAACATCCCCGTCACTGTCTTCCGGGATGATGCTGAGAAACGACAGAATTATGCCAAGGACATGACACCTCCTCCAACAGGAACCCATGAACCAAGACCCCTAAACCCTGCAAAGAATCCTGATAGGCGGCCTCTGCAGAGACCTCCCTCGCCGCGGCCTTTCACAGTACTGTTGTCCTGACTCCAACGTAAGCTAACAGGTAATTAACGTGCAGACCCGATGCAAACGAGGTCGATCCCCACCGCCTCGGAAGTGGCTTCTTCGCAGCTGCCTTCGCAGCCTCCAGCAGGCTTTCCTTCTTGACTTCGCGCAGAGCGCGCGTTTTGCTGCACAGCATGCATTTCGCGGCTCGCTTCACCATGACGAAGGCTGGCAGACCTACAACTAGGAGAATGCTTGTGCTTTGGCTGGCTGTAGCTTGGAGCTTTGTCTCTGCGTGTATGCTGATTCGTGTCGTGCGAGGTCCTGCTTGTGGCACAGATGGCACAGCATTTCCTCATCTGTGTTATACATTGATCTGCTAGTATGGTCAACATGAACTGAGCCCGTTGACTACGTAGCTGCCCTGCTGTGATAAAACGGCAGGCACGAGTTCGGCGATAGCGTCGACTCGACGGCGCAGCTCCGGCGGCAAGGTGACATGCGCTGCGTCCCGGCCCGACGCATGTCTGTGGTATGTAGACATGCCAGGTGAGTGATTACAGGCCCTACTACTACTACTACTACTACTACTACTACTACTACTACTACTACTACTACTACTACTACTACTACTACTACTACTACTACTACTATACTACTATTTTCAATTGAACGCCGTGCGACCGGGCTCAGCACATTGCGGGCGATTGCCGCGGTGCACGCACTTGGTGTGAAACTGACTCGATTGACCCTATGACTGATATGCTCGAAGAGGCGAGCACCAGCTCCCTTGATGTCGTGCTACTTACCACTACTGCTACTGCTGCTACTACTACACAACTACTGCTACTACTACTTGCGTGGGGATTTGATCTTGATGATGTTCCTTGTCGCTCACCCCACCGAGCTATGTTGGGTAATGATGTGGTTGCCCTCTACAGACTCGATCACTTTCTCTCTCTCCCACGTGTCAGCTTCACTCCCTGTGCAGACAGATCCAGAGCTCGCTTGTTTTGTTTTGCACCTTCGCGGCCAGCGATGGATCGTCGTTTTATTAAACGGATGAGGGGATTTCATACATACATAATAAATACATACATATGTAAATCACCACAGACACACATGCACATACACATGCGGCTTCGCGCGAAGCGAAGCGCATGCAGGCTGCTGGCGTGGCTTCGCACGTGCTTTGCGCGGCTCGCGCCGGCTTCGCGCGGCTTCACGAGAGCTGCTTCGCGTGACTTGGCGCATGCTTCGCGCGCATCTGGGTATGTTTCGTGCGGCTTCGCGCACCAGACGCCGGCTTTGCGCACCTGCGTGCGCGCACCTTCGCGCGGCTTCACGCAGCTTCGTGCGCGGGCTGCTTCATGGCTTCGTGCGTGCACCTGCGCGCACTCTGCGTGCGCAAACCTGCGCGCGCGGCTTCGCGCGGGCTGCTTCGCATGGCTTCGCGCGTGCCCCTGCGCGCGCTCGGTTTCGCGATGAATTTATAGCGGCTTCGCGCGCTTCGCGTGGCTTCGCGCGGCTTCGCGCAGGCTGCTTCGCGAGGCTTCGTGCGTGTGCGCGCGCCCGGCTTCGCGCCGCTTCGCGCTTCGCACGGCTTCGCGCCGCGCTTCGCGCGGCTTCGCGCGTGCTTCGCGCGCCCGCGCTTCGCGCGCGCTTCGCGCGGCTTCGCGCGCTTCGCGCGCCTCGCACCGGCTTCGCGCGGCTTCGCGCGGCTTCGCGCGCCCGCGCTTCGCGTGGCTTCGCGCGTGCTTCGCGCGCCCGCGCTTCGCGCGCGCTTCGCGCGGCTTCGCGCGCTTCGCGCGCTTCGCGCGCCTCGCGCCGGCTTCGCGCGGCTTCGCGCGCCCGCGCTTCGCGCGCGCGCTTCGCGCGCCTTCGCGCGCTTCGCGCGGGCTAGTCCCGTCCCCAGGGCGGATCATTCTGGAATTTCTGGGTGGCGTTTGCTTTGGGTTCAAGACATGAGAAAGTGTTCTGTTTACTTGCAGGAGACAAGGCGACCAGCTACTCAGCAACAAAACTTTGACTTACAGACCACCTTGTGCCATCTGGCTTTAGGATGCTTCAGCCTCTGTTTTAGGATGCTTCAGCCTTTATAAAGATGCCCAAAGTTAATGTACGGCTTCTTCTGGATTGTTCGAGCTATTTAGCTGAGATTTCAATCTCCTTGTTCATGGGCCAATCTACTATACCGTTGTGCATGGGCATTGCTTAGGGCACCGGCTCCGGACTGTAGCTACAGTAAAGATAAGTGTGGACAGCATTAAACTCCTATGGAAAAGGATGGTTGATACCCTGAAGCCTGAGTCCCAGCTTAGCGTGCCCTAGACTCTTGTTAGTTAGCTTATTTAAACCCCGAACCTAATAACCTGGTCTGCGGATGTCTACGGTTTAGGGCCTACAAGGATTATGGTCAGAGAATTGTCGATGATGTTTTCAAGCTTCGGGCTTGTGGCCCAGGATTCTTCATGTCCACGCCCGTCGATGCATGTTCTGCAGACGCACTGCATATCTTTCCAAATGCACCCACGGATGGTTCCAACACATTCACAGTGGGGCTTGTCGTATGGCCGACCGTGATTGGAAACGCAGGCAGACGCACTGCACATCTTTCCAAATGCACCCACGGATGGTTCCAACACATTCACAGTGGGGCTCGTCGTATGGCCGACCGTGATTGGAAACGCAGATGCTCATTTGGCTGATTGTACTTGGCAACGCAGAAGAAGGCGATGACGGACTGCTGTCGGTAAAGCAGGTTGTCCCGCGCATTCCGGATGGTGCGCTTGCCAGAAGCACGATAGCATCCACAGTAAGTGCCAAGCGCATCCAGACGGATGCTGGCTCCATTTCATTCACAACATGAAATTCGGAAAGGTCACGAACCTTACGCCCCAGACCTTCTTACACATTCAGGTCCGATAAGACAAACTACCCGAGCCTGCAACCCTAAGCCCCTCATCCCTGGACTCCTAAACCGGCTTAGGGCCCACTGTCGGTAAGGTCGCGACCCGAAGCGTAACAACAATAATGGTGTTAAGCAGATGTTCGCTGACTTTCCGGGGTTTAACTGCTTGGGCTGCCAAGCACTGACAACTTACCCATACAGACAATCAGTGGCGGCTTAGGTCGGGAACGGCCATGGCTTTTCAGGAATTGAAAATGCCAGGCTTTAAGAAGGAACCCTAAACCCTCGACAACTCCTGAACAAAACCCCCCTCCCTTTTCTCCTTAATCACCGACCCTGAGCCAGCGCCTTAACCCTGGGGCCCCCCAATTCCCTTCTAACTTTCTCAGGGCCGCCGACACCCTGACTATTCCAGCACGGAACTCTTGGTCGGGGGGGGCTTATTCAAACCGCCACATTAGGGTTCGTAGCAAATGGGTTTAGAGCGGGTTCAGGGTCTAGGGAGAGTTTAGCTGTTTGGGGCTTTACGGGCTAAAGGCCCCAAAACCTTGGGCCTCGACGGTCAAACCACAATATACCATCGCAGCCCTTATACGGTTGATGATATAAATCCTGCATGACCCATAATAAGGAATGTACCATAATTCCCATAGTCTAGGGTCATTAAGGTAATGCAGGATCTATATCATCAACCGTATGTCACTATATGCTTAAGATAAACTATAACCCCAAGCCCGATTTCAATTGGTGGCACCTGCCTGCTGCCGGCCTGGGGACCTGGGCACCTGGTGGTTCCGGAAGCTGCAGCTCCAACTCAACCGGTTCAACCGAGGATGCCGGGGGAGGTGTTGTAAGGCTTTAAGAAGGGATCCATATTGCTTCACTTCTGCAAGGGGTTGGACGGAGTTTAGGAGCAAGGGACCTGATATATGTAGGGTTACAAGCCCTCCAATCAGGTTGGTGTACATTTGGGCTTACGTACCTGCTACTAGAGTCCCTGACCCTTCAAGGTATCAAGGCTTATAACACTCACCACTGCTGCTATGCTCATCCATCGCATTACCACTGACCTTGTTGTTGCCATTGCCCAACACTTTGTTGGTTGACTATCCTATTTTCTGCCACGATCAACTGCTTGAGGGTCTAGGGCTTAAGGATTTAGGCTTGCTACGGATTTTAGGGTCTAGTTTTTTATTTCCAGGTTTCTGTTGTTGAGGAGTGGCGCCGGAAAGTTACACACACACACACACATATATATATATATATTATATATATATATATATATTATATATATATATATTTATATTTATGTGTATATATATATATGTGTGTGTGTGTGTAAACAAGTGTTATAATGGAAAATCTGTATATTTCAAGCAGACTGACCAATAATAATAATGGCGTGATAGTAGGGACTCGGGACCCTGCCACTCAAGTTTTAGGGGCATCATTTGCAATGTTTCCTCCACCGCCCCCCGTCTAACTTGGGGCCTACCTAGAGGGCCCATAACAGTTCCTTTTTGGGATGCATTTTTGGAATCCTTTCAGGTAATCATTAGGTAATCCCAAAAAGGAACTACTATGGAGCCTATGGGTAACGACAGGTTTGGGTTTAAGTTTGGGTTTCGGGGTTCATGCAGTTACGAGTATGTAGAAAAGCACGTGAAAGACTTCCCTGCATGCCGCTCATTCACAGAGGTTTTCTCTAGGAGCATCTGGTGCGTGCATGCCCAAACCCAAAACATCCCAAATCCCTAAGCCTGGAACTCCCAAAACCCAAAACCCTAAACCCTAAATAAACCCTACAAGCCCTGAGCCCTAAACTCTACGCCCTAACCCTCAACTCTATGAGCCCTAAGTCCTTTGAGCGCTATGCCCTAACCGCTATAAGCCGTAAACCCTAAACTCCTCAATCTCAACCACCTCGGGTGGGACGGAGTCTCGCAATTCAGCAAAGCCGGCCCGAAAGCGCGGAGCATTTCAGTAAAACCCCTTGACCACAATACATTCACAGCCTAAGGGTGTCAGGGTAGGGTTTGGGGTTTAGGGCTGCGCTATTTTCATTCATTGCAAGAAACGGTTTCTCTGCATGAGTGCCCCAAACCGTAAAACTTACAACAGCCTAATCAGCCAATTCAATAGTACCAGAATTCACTCTTTTCAGGATGAAGCCCAAAGCTGAACACCTGTATGACACCGTATGACTCCCGTTATTGAATCCAAAACCACCACCCCTACCTACAAACCTAAGCTCCAAGCCCATAGCACCTTGCAGTCGCAGAATCCTTTGTTGTATCACCTGCTTGTGTTTTCGCATGCCGATGCCAAAGATTCATGTGTGTATGGGCTTCGGGTTTTGGAGCAGGTCATCCAATTCGGCTTCGGGTTTTGGGGCGGGTCAAACGGTTTGTCACGTCGCTTTATGTCTAGTTTATTTCAATCATGCTGCATTGAATCACTGAAGCTGAAGCATTCAACCCCCCGGGGTGGCAAAGGCACCTCGAAGAGAAGATCAGCTTCCCGCCAGGTCGGCCCACCAAGACAGCCTGCCATGCACATGCATCGATATATAGCTCAACAACCGTCCTGCACAACCCAGGCTTCCGACTCATGGGACTGGGCTTCTGATCGAGAGATCGAGCATCTGTAAAGGCAGTACGCACATGTACATGGCGGAGCAGTAAGCTACATTCCTGTCATATCACAAGTTGTGGAACGTCTTCGGATGTTGGGCAATGTAATACATGCAACTAACGAGCTTAGTTGCACCTGCTGAGCT
Organism: Symbiodinium sp. CCMP2592; assembly: GCA_905221615.1. Taxonomy (NCBI): domain Eukaryota; class Dinophyceae; order Suessiales; family Symbiodiniaceae; genus Symbiodinium; species Symbiodinium sp. CCMP2592. The sequence continues at coordinate 511,815 of CAJNDT010004346.1, read as the reverse complement.
TACGGTTGAATGTACATGTTGGCTCATTCTTGCAGCGGCAAAAAGACTGTGAGGGGGTTTCAGGGCTCACGGTCTAGGGTGATGCCCCAGGCCATCAACTGGCAATGTCGTGGGCCAGCACGTGAAAACAATGACTGAACAGGAGCCTGCCTTGCTGGAATCTCCAGACCCAAAATGGAGGCAACGCTGTCCGCCGCCACCTGGCATGTGACAGCATCACATCTTCATTGAAGTATGCTGAGCTCAGCCAACAGTGCACGCAAAGCCGCTCAGGCCTTTTTTGCACTGCTGTGATGGTGCAAGCTCTGATTCGGCAGGAGCACAGGGGGCAGGCAAGTCGTTCTGTTCACCTACCCGCCAAAACTCAACTGTGCCTCCTTGCAAAATACAATCCTGGAGCCAGCCGCCCTCGTGACCTGGGGACCTGGGGACCTAGGGGCCTGAATCGCCTAAACTGTTAACTTTAACTGCGAACCCCTCAGGCACAGGACACCCAGGCTGGCCCGGGCAGCACTTCGGAAGATGGCCTTTAAAGCCTAGTTCCAGGGAGCCGGATCGGATGCAGCAGCATCACCAGAACTTGTGCCAGCTGAATTCAGCTGCGACTTGCTGGACCTCATGGCCTGGTCTACGCCACTGCACCACTTGGCACAGCGACTCATGTGCAGCTCGAACGGACGGCCTTTGGAGTCGGCTTCGCGAGAAAACTTCACGACGATCGGGATCTTTTTGAAGGTGATGGCCCGGTCCTTATGTGAAGCACAGTTGCTCACACAATAACCCATGACTCGCACGCATACAGCTCTCTAACTGTCCAACCTAGGAACGAAGGCGAAGCCGTCAAGCGTGAAGTTCCAATCGTACGATGATTCCCCAGTCCACCCGCAGCTCACCTCCATCTTGCGGCTGAAGCGGAAGTCTCCATCACTCTCGTACAAGTCCCCCTTCAAGACTTCAGCCTGGGGGCGGGTCAGGATCCCTCAGCGCGAACATGCCGTGTGCAAGTCACTACTACTTGACTACTTAGATGGAAGCTTTGGCAGGCCTCGATTGTGTACATGGGGGTCGTAAAGACCTTGGCACAGACCTTCATCTGCTTTCTCGCGAGGCAGTAGAAGTAGCCGTCGGCCGTGATCCACAGTGACCTGAATCCTGAGTCCTCCTGGGGCAAGGAGCTCCACCACTGCCCGTAGCCGCCATCACACGAAGTCACGATCTTCAGCTGGTCCATTCGCCTCAGTGATTCAAGGCGCAGCACTTCAACCAAGTTCAGTAGTTTCTGCACAATTCCAAAAGTGCGACAAGTTGCAGGATTGAAGGGCTCATCACGTGGAGGCGGATGCTGCAGTTGGCCAGCGTCTCCATGTACTCCTTCGTGAACCTCTGCCGGAAGAAGCCACCCTCGACCAGTGCAATGTTCCTGACAGAAGTATCAGGCTCAGGACTTGCAGGACTCAATCAGTCAAGAAAGCATGACACTGGCTGAAAGCTGTCCTGGATTCAACACTTTGCCACTCCCCGGCCATGTTGCCTGGCAGCTGCCTTTGTCCCATCTTCTTCAAACCCGTCTTCAGCATGAACATCTCAGCGAAGGCTGCCACATCGGAGGCGTAGTAGGAGACGTGCAGCAAGTGCCCATCTTGCTGGACCGGGAGCATCCAGCCCTGCCACTCTGGGCTGTTGTCCTGAGAACCAGAAGCAAAAGATGCAACCGACATGATGCGAAACTGGATTCCATGCGCAAAGGACTTGCAACCAAGTGTCCGCAAACGATTTCAACTGACAGCCCCTTGCCACCCCATTCACAATATACGGGTTAAGCAAGATATGCGCATACCCTCGCTCGTGTGTGAACTGCTCCAACAACTCCCGGACGCAGCAGCTCATCTCGGATGTGCAAAGTCAGAGTTGACACATCTCAACATGCACAATAAGGTCATGTCTGCATTGCTGCTTCGGCACAACCTGAAACTTTTGTGGGACACTCTGCCGTGCAGGGAGCTGCGACAGCAATGTCGAGAGGCGGTCGAACTGCACCTGATCCTCGAAAGGAAATCCTGGGATGTTGGACACGACAGTGTGCCTGGCTGTGCTTGCCAGTCTAAATCAGGAATAGTTTGAGAACACATGTGCGAGCAAGGCACTCACACTGAGGGTGTTCATTGCCTCCTGGGTCCGCACACCTTCAGGAAAGAAGCTGCTCTTCAGGCAGTTGAACGATGCCATCCCCCGGTAAAACACGTTGAGGTGTCATAGGTGGACTTCAGGATCTCCGGCGCCGTGGAGAGGGCCCTGCCAGCAATCTGTCATGGACACCCACCAACTCTACCACTCTCAGCAACCCTGACTGAAATGCTTCCCTGAACCGTTATCTTTAAGATGCCAGGCTGCACAAGCGGAAACATCGTGGATGATACGACTTCTGCGATCACTGCATCGGAAGCAGCGGCCGTGGATGAAGCATCGGCCGTGGGAGCAGCGGCCGGGGAAGCAACGGACGGAAGGCACGGCATCATGCGGGGGCACCGTCTGCATCCTGCCCATGGATCTCAGACCAAGCAGACCACCGGTTACCTGTAGGGACCTAGGAACCTAGGTTCCTGGGGTCCTCTGTGGGAGCCAAAAGGCAATGTCACTCATCTCGTTCACAAAGCAAGCACATCAGACTGCTCTCAGACCAGACTGGTGCATCAATGTGCAGACCCCCAACAATTCAAGCCAGGCGGGCCTTTTGATCTGCTTCTTCTGAATCTTCAGCGGGGGGTCCTGACCTTTGCCTGTGACCCTAAACAGCAACGGCACCAGAAAATTAAAATCCCCGAAAGCTCAACCCAGGCTGTTGGCGAAAAACTCCGTGATCATGCCGTGGTTCAAGAAAACAATCATGCCCATGAAGCTGTTGTAGAAAAACTCCCTGATCGTGCCGTGGTTCAAGAAAACAATCGTGCCCATGATGCTGCTAAAGAAAAACTCCTTGATCGTGCCGTGGTTCCCGACCATGCTCTTCAACACGTCCTCCAAGGCAAAGGGATCGACTCTCTGTGTTCGACCAAGCAAGCTTCGGCACACTCTGTGGTGGAACAAGCTCCAACAGAACCATCGAAACTTGCGTGGCACTCGCCGCGCTCTTCGCCTTGGCCTTCGGTGCTCCCTTGTCGCGCTCTTCTTTGGCTTAGGGCAATCTCTGGCGAAATGTCCCTTCTCTCCGCAATTGAAGCACTTCCCCTTGGTAGGCGAGGCGGACTGCGTCCCTTTTCACCTTTCTTTCCCTTTCCTTTGCCCTTGTCTTTGTCAGGGCTTTGCGTCTTTCCCTTTGTCCTTTCCCGCTTCCATTCGGGACTGAATCCCAAACTCCTGGTTCAGCCTTTAAAGGCCTCGTACCCGCAGGCAGCACCAAGTTGCTGCTGCTCAGCTTGGCGAACAACGTCAAGTCCCCTTTGGAACGTCCCCAACTGCTTCAATAAGTTGTGAAAACGCGCGCTCCTTGCAGCTGGCCCTTTCTCCAAAGAGTTCTGATTCACCACTTCGTGGGTGATGCTGCCCGGTAAAGCTCGACAGGGTAGAAGTCGTCAAGCAACGCAAGCCAAGAACTGATCCCCTCAACAAACTTAGTCCAGTAGTTGATTTCCGAACGAACGGGAAACCATTTTCTCAAAGTTCAACATGGCAATCTTTGGCAAGTACAGGGGAGGCCCACTCAAGCGAGGCCAGAATTGCTGGACTTTCTCAGCCCTACATTTGGAGTCGCGCATGCAACATTGATTCCAACCGAGTCGACCTCTCTTGGTATGAACTTGCCCGTCCTGAAATTTGGTGGTGGCTGCTTCTTGATGAACTCGCGGAACTTAAGAACTCGCTTTCCCGGGCTCTCGAAGGACGGAAGTTCCCCGTCCGGGATGGCAGCCTGGTGCAGATGTTCTTAGCTCCCAAGTGTGACCCCACTGCCAAACCAGATCCACTGCCAGCAAACAGCCGACAGAGCGCTGGTTCTGGCCAACGGCGCAACGTCGGGGAGTGCTGAGGTGACACAGAGCACACCATTACTCATTGCGGCGTGCTGCTACCCGTGCAGCTGCTGTTCTTCACGTATTCTGGCTCCTATCGCGGCACCTTCGACTGGCTCTTCCCCCCATGCGGACATTCCGCAAGGGTTACAAGCGCAGCCATCGCTTGCGATTCAAGCTGTGTAAGATCGTCAGCGTCTGTAGTCGCTTGTAAAAGCACTTTCGCTTGTGAGTGTTTTGCTTCGGGAACGGTTTCAAGGTTTGGTTGGGAATCTTGATGATCCCAAGGTTTGATGTGAAACCGAGTACATTTGAGAATCTTCGATCTCAAAGTGTACCTTAGTTGCTGTTGAGGACTCCTTGATGGATCCTCAGTGGTATGTTTATATCCCACAAGATTTACTTCGTAAGTCTCTGTGTGGTTAGAGCCCAATACGCTATAATTCGTTTTTTTGAATTCGTTTCCACACTTACGCGTGAAGTCTGACGCACTCCGTGAACTTTGGCTCAAGTGAGTGAAAAAGACTTGCAGCTGTCCGCTGTGCCCGTAGGGACGTGTTTTCCGAGGTGCAAAGCTTCTCGAACCGTCATTTGTGGTGTTTCGAAACAGAAACGAAGCCCCCGCCGTGGGGTTCCGAGGCCCCACTCGTGGCGTTCGTGGCCCTGATGTTGGTTTGGGGTGGGTTTGGGTGGGTTTGACCATGTTTAGAAGGCGTGGGTGGGTTTGGGCTGGGTTCGGGTGGGTTTGACCATGTTTAGAAGGGTTGGGTGGGTTTGAGAGGGTTTGGGTGGGTTTGCTGAGTTTGGGTGGCGTCTCGAGAACTTGTTTGGCCGGTTTGTCTCTTAGCTTGGCCGCCTGGCTGTATCTTCATCTAGCAGTTGCCTTCCAGCGACCTGGACAGGATGCCCTCAACATCTTGCGGCCGCGCGTGGCACCAAATGCCGCCTCCGGCAAGACATACCAAGGTGCTGTGCGATTTGGTCATGTTTACGTCGTCGCCGACAAACTTGGGACCTTGTTCCTGGGCAGCCAGCAGATGCTGCAGATGCTTAGATGCGTAGTTGAAGGGAACTTCGAGCAAGCTGCGGCTTAAAATTCTAAAGGGGGAGAAAGCAGGGTCAGTTGCGGCCCGAGGCCTGGTGAGGACTCCTCAATTAGTATTATAAAGCCCCAAGTCCCTGAGGCCTCGTAATCTTGCAAGCTAAAGGGGTTTTGAGGTTCTGGAAGGCCTCGGATGGGCCTCGAACGGCTTCAAACCCTGGGAAATGAGGCCTCGGGCGGCCTCGAACGGCTTCAAACCCTGGGAAATGAAGCCTCGGACCATGCAGAGGCTTCAAGGGTTGGCGGTAATGTAGTGTGGCAAGGCTCGAGAGTTGACACTTGTTTTTGCAAGATTACGAGGCCTCGGGGACTCGAATCTTTCTCATACTATTAAAGGGGTCACCAGAAGCCTCGGACCGCTGCCTTTCTTCTTTTTTTCCTACAGAGAACTTAAGGCCGCAGCTGGCTCCAAATCCCTTAGGTGGATCTGGAAAAAGGCTTCAAGAAGCTTTGATGATCTTGCAAGCTATTGGCTATTGCTGACTCCATAAATCTTGGCAATCGTAGACAGAAGCCTCGATGATCTTGTTGCAGCGATGCCTTCTAATAAAACTCAAAGATCTCGATTGGCTTAGAAAAGCTTCGAGAACCTTCGATGACATTGCAAACTGACGCTGATCTCTAGCGGATATATAATAGCAGGATGAAGCACAAGAAATGATGCTGCCGGACGACCCCATTTCTGGGCCCACGAAACGAAAGCAAATCTGGCTTCGCCACCATGGGCCTCCGCAGTGCAATTCCGCTGGTTGTGGCATTAAGGTGAGCGTGCAGCTGCCTTGGACAAGCCTTCTGGCTTTTTCAATCTTGTGTCTGCGTGATGCCCAAAACTGCTGGAACAAAGGCAGGCGCACGCCCGAGATCCAGCTGGTTGGCCCCGAACCTTTGCGACCCCAAAAATGGGGCCGTTTCGCGGCCCCAGAAACAAGGCTGCGAAATGCACCCGGCCTCCCTAAATATATAGTCTGAGCATGAGTTGGAGGCCTGGAAGCCCGACCCCAAAAATGGGGCCGCCAAACGGCCCCATTTTTGGGGTCGCGAATTCTTCTACTTTGAGGCACGCCCGCCTGATTGCTACGCGACGAGGCGACTGGCACACAGGCAAGCGTCCATGCAGCTTGGAAAAGACAATCTTGCAGGATTAAGACTCCCATAGCCTGCTTTCTTATGGAAGCAATCAGCATTGAATTAACATGAAAGAAACAGGCACAGGGCACAGGGGAGGCCCACTCAAGCGAGGCCAGAATTGCTGGACTTTCTCAGCCCTACATTTGGAGTCGCGCAGCTTGCCGTTTTCACTAACAGTGCAAAGCCTCTCGAACCGTCATTTGTGGTGTTTCGAGACAGAAACGAAGCCTTCCAAAGCCTCCCGCCGTGGGGTTCCGAGGCCCCACTCGTGGCGTTCGTGGCCCTGATGTGGCCTGTGGGTTTTGGGGGTTGGTTTAGGGTGGGTTTGGGTGGGTTTGACCATGTTTAGAAGGCGTGGGTGGGTTTGGGCTGGGTTCGGGTGGGTTTGACCATGTTTAGAAGGGTTGGGTGGGTTTGAGAGGGTTTGGGTGGGTTTGCTGAGTTTGGGTGGCGTCTCGAGAACTTGTTTGGCCGGTTTGTCTCTTACCTTGGCCGCCTGGCTGTATCTTCATCTAGCAGTTGCCTTCCAGCGACCTGGACAGGATGCCCTCAACATCTTGCGGCCGCACGTGGCACCAAATGCCGCCTCCGGCAAGACATACCAAGGTGCTGTGCGATTTGGTCATGTTTACGTCGTCGCCGACAAACTTGGGACCTTGTTCCTGGGCAGCCAGCAGATGCTGCAGATGCTTAGATGCGTAGTTGAAGGGAACTTCGAGCAAGCTGCGGCTTAAAATTCTAAAGGGGGAGAAAGCAGGGTCAGTTGCGGCCCGAGGCCTGGTGAGGACTCCTCAATTAGTATTATAAAGCCCCAAGTCCCTGAGGCCTCGTAATCTTGCAAGCTAAAGGGGTTTTGAGGTTCTGGAAGGCCTCGGATGGGCCTCGAACGGCTTCAAACCCTGGGAAATGAGGCCTCGGGCGGCCTCGAACGGCTTCAAACCCTGGGAAATGAAGCCTCGGACCATGCAGAGGCTTCAAGGGTTGGCGGTAATGTAGTGTGGCAAGGCTCGAGAGTTGACACTTGTTTTTGCAAGATTACGAGGCCTCGGGGACTCGAATCTTTCTCATACTATTAAAGGGGTCACCAGAAGCCTCGGACCGCTGCCTTTCTTCTTTTTTTCCTACAGAGAACTTAAGGCCGCAGCTGGCTCCAAATCCCTTAGGTGGATCTGGAAAAAGGCTTCAAGAAGCTTTGATGATCTTGCAAGCTATTGGCTATTGCTGACTCCATAAATCTTGGCAATCGTAGACAGAAGCCTCGATGATCTTGTTGCAGCGATGCCTTCAAATAAAACTCAAAGATCTCGATTGGCTTAGAAAAGCTTCGAGAACCTTCGATGACATTGCAAACTGACGCTGATCTCTAGCGGATATATAATAGCAGATAGCAGGATGAAGCACAAGAAATGATGCTGCCGGACGACCCCATTTCTGGGCCCACGAAACGAAAGCAAATCTGGCTTCGCCACCATGGGCCTCCGCAGTAGGCTTCTGCTTTGTTGTGTCTCACTCCTCCGGTGTCCTTATCGACCTCCATTGGAGTGGCGCTGTCACTGCTTTTCTCCTCTGCTTGCTCAGCGGCCTTGGGGCTCGAGCTAGCAGCTAAGGTCTGCTTGAAGCCTTCCAAGCCCCTTCACAATCTGCATCAGCTCAGAGATCTGGATTCGCAGGCGAACCAAAAGCACTTGGCGCTGCTGCACTGACTCTCGAAGTCGCCCTGGAAGGCGTAGCTGCTCTTGAGGCTGCTTTTGCCTTCGAAGCTGAACGACCACGCGTCTGCAACGGCAAGTCAACAGGCCTTCTAGGAGGACTGCGGTTTTTCCCACGACTTCCACCACCCTTGACAACGAAGAGTCGTCCCCACCGGCAGGTAAGGAAACTGGTCTCCTCTCCCGAAGCGCAGCTGGAGCCACGCTCCGCTACCACGGAAAACTTCGAAACCTTCACGACCAAGCTTTTGGGGCACTTGGAACTTAGAGTTCCAAACCCAAGGTTCTGGAACTCCGAACTAAGAGTTCGGAGCCTCGAACCAGGGTTCCTGGGTTCGAACTTGAGTTGAACTCCAAGTTGAACTCAACTCCGAACTTCTTGAACTGGAGTCAAACCTCCTCTATGGGCCCTTTCCGCTCTGACAAAGCTCAAGGGGGGCTTTAAGGGGGCTTCAAAGGGGCTTTAAGGGGGTGAGCAAAGGGGCTTTGATGAAGAGGCTTTGAAGGGCTTAAGGGGGTTTTAAGGGGGTTTTTTGAAGGGAGCTTCAAAGGAGCTTTGAAGGGGCTTTTGAAGGGAGGCTTTAAGGGGCTTTGAAGGGAGCTTTAAAAGGGGGCTTTAAGGGGTTTTGAAGGGAGCTTTACAGGGGGACTTTAAGGGAGCTTGAAGGGGGAAAGAAGGGTTTCGAAGCCTTCAAAGTATGGGTGCTACATTGCATTTTCTTCGCAAAAAAGTCTGCTTTCTCATTTTATTTTCTTCGCAAAAACCCCCATCAAACGATTCTTCGCAAAAACCCCTCATAAAACGATTTCGCGTGGCTTCTTCTTCTTTTTGTTTCGTGTGTGTGTGTGTGTGTGTGTGGTTGCGTGGGAGACTCAAAGAGGAGCTTAAAGGGGGGCTTCCGAGAGGCTTAAAGGGGCTTAGGGCTTAAAGGGAGACTTAAAGGGAGGCTTAAAGGAAGGCTTAAAAGGGGGCTCAAAGGGGGGCTTAAAGGGGGGCTTAAAGGGGGCTTTGGGGCCCATCCTCCAAACCTCTGGAAAGGCGAAGAGTTTGACCCAGGTTTGAACATTTCGGAACCCAGAGTTCGAACTCTGGCGGTCCTAAAGAGTTGAGACCCAGGTTTCGAACATTGAGTTTCCGAACCCAGAGTTCGAACATGGAGTTTCCGAACCCAGAGTTCGAACTCTTGTCTTATTGCTTCTTGTTCGCATCACTTCACGCGTGCGTGTCGATGTTTTATAGATCCTAGGTCAAACGAAATTTTGTAAGCAACAAAATTTTGGGCCATGACAATCTTTGCGCTACTCTTAGTAGTGCTTCACAATCCAGACTTTTAACAACTTTCAACGCTGTTGCATGATTTCGTTTCTCATGTCGAGTAACGATTTTTAAACCATGCGGTTAAACGGACACTTGTTCATGATTGAATCTGCAATCATCGAGGCTGTCTCGAGATCGAGCCAGAATTTTTGATTTGAGGGCTCTCTAGAGGCTTGTAATTCCGTCTAACAGGCCTGAGCCCTCCGTAACTCGGTGTTGCTCTTAGAGCACCGTGCAAGAGCCCCGCCGGGGGCTCGGATGGATCCGAGCTCGACCCTTGCGGCCGAGTCGTCTTCCAGCGACACTCAAGAGGCCATTTCGGCCCACCTGCACGCAGTTCAGCTTCAAGTTAATTCCCTTGAACAGCAGCTTGCCTTGCTGCGATCAGAACTGCAGGAAGTTCGCCAACAGCTTGTGAACCTTGAGGCCGAAAGATACCAGCACTCCCTTCGCTTGGGGTGGCTGGAGCAACTTGTGCAGCGCGTTTCACGCGCTTTCCGCTTTGAGTGATTGTGCCTGCACTGGGGTACTTCGGGGCTGTAGTAGAATGGGGGATGATGAGAACAGCTCCCTCCCTTCGAGTTACGGGCTTCACCTGAGGTCGTGCCTGCGAGACTCGAGGTCTATTTGGAAGACCCCTTGGAACAATGCACTCGTAGCTTTTGACCCTAAGCCCCGCTTGCCGCCTCCTCTTGGACCTCTCCCCCTTGTAGTCCCTATGAACCCTTCTGCCGATCAGCCTGCCGTGCCGAACCCTCGCTTCGTCAGGTCGGAAGGGCTTGAGCAAGTGTGTGCTAAAATGGCCAAGTTCAAGCATACTTCTTGGGAGGTTATGATCAATGAGGAGAGAAATCTTGCCGTGAATAAGTGGCTCAGCCTTGTCATGGTCGAGCCCTTGACCTTCGGTGTAGCTAGGAACTTCTACGCCGGCAAAGCGTCAGGGATCTCTTCAGGATCGCTTGCAGACAGCATCTCGGATTGCCTTGCTGCCAAGGCTACTTCGACGATCAATGCCAGGGCGAATTGCTTGTTGCGGTTTGTTTCTTGGGCAAAGGGGAACATGCCGTTTGTTTTTCCCTTGACCGAGCATGCTGTCTACGCATACTTCGAGGAGAAGAAATCCACAGCAGCGGCAACTTCGTTCAGGAGCCTTCTCTCTTCGGTTGCTTTCGCTCAGCATGTGGTAGGCCTGGAAGGGTGTGACAAGGTTTACACTTCGGGTCGTGTCCGCGGCCTTGCGTCGAAGCTTTACATGCAGAAGAGGAAGCTCAAGCAACGGAATCCTCTGAGGGTCTCCGATGTCATTCTTCTTGAAAGGATTTGTTGCAAGCTTGAAGACAGGTCTTTGCAGGACCGTGTCGCTGCAGGCTTCTTTCTTTTCTTGATTTATGCAAGAGCTCGATACAGTGACGGGCAAAATGTGGCATCGCTTACTGATTCGCCGCTCTACCTGGAGTGCAGTGTGGGCAGGTCCAAGACTAGTTTCACTTTGGAACGCAAGACCAGGTACTTGCCTATGGCTGCCAGGAAAGTGGGCATCAAGTGTGCATGGGCCGATGCGTGGCTTGAGGCTTTGGCAGAGGCGGGTCTTGCGATCAAGCCGAACGACCCGTTGCTTCCCTGCCCTTCTTCGAATGGTTCGTGGAAGATGATCCCGCTTCCGTGCGATCAGGCTTGCTCGTGGCTCAGGAGCCTGCTAGGGAACGCTCAGAGCGATCCCTACCTTGCAAATGTGGGGACACATAGCCTTAAGAGGACTCTGCTGAGCTGGGCAAGCAAGCGTGGTCTGCCCCGAGAACAGAGGGCCCTCCTGGGGTATCATACGTCCCGAGCCTCGGGTGCGGGGTCAGAACTGATCTATGAGTCCGACGCCCAGTCGGCTCCGCTCAGGGCTTTGTCATCTATGATCGACGAGGTGTCATCGGGGGCCTTCAAGCCCGACAAACCAAGGGGGCAGCAGCTTGCTTCCGAGCTGTCGGCGCATGCCGATCCCCCTGGCGACGAGATCGAGTCATCAGACTCGGAGGGCTCCGAGGACGAGGAGGAGATCGACCACTCGGGCGATGAAGCTTGTGTTGCCGAGGCTTTGGACTGGCATGGGAAGGTCGACCTTGACAAGATTGATCCCTCGTGCGTTTTCTTTCGGCATCGCCAATCCAGGGTAGTGCACATCACTGCCGACGAAGCCGGTGCCAACCTAGGCTGCGGTAGGACCATTTCGGGTCAGTACAGGAAGCTGGAGGCGCGACCCGCAGTTTTGCATCCAAGGTGCAAGCAGTGCTTCAGGAGATACCTGGTTGTGCAGCAGGGCACATGACTCTGCATCCGGCTCGTGCCTGCAATTTTGTGCAAAAGGGTGATGTCGTGCACGTGCGCTCCGCAGGCCGGTCAAGTGTTGGCATTTGTGCTATCGTGCAAGAGCAGCGATCTGCTGGATGTCGTGTCCTGCAAGATGAGTGATTCGATGAAGAGCAAAGCCCTCCTGCAGCTGCTTTTAGCTCGTAGTGGTCCAAGCAACACACCATGGCGGCCTTCTCCGAGTCGGGGCCAGTGTTCAAATCACGATGTGCCCAGGTCGGTTTGGCATCTGCGGATGTCGAAAAACTCGAGAAGGTGGGTGTGGATTCACTCGCAAAGGTCGCTTTCATGACGAGCTACACGCCGGGCTCTGGCGATGACAAGGACCTCATTGCGGCGTTCGAGTCGGCCCTCGGGACGCCGCCCTCTGTAGGGCAGAAAAGCTCCTTCCGAAGGTTATTTCATGAAGCATATGCTGTTACCACTTCGGAAATGAAGATGCTTGTGGAGCGGACGGATGAATCCATCCCAAGAAAATTGAGCGTCCCGGAGAGATCTGAGAGGTTCGAGGTAGTGAGCAAACGCCTTGTGGGCCTTTCGATCAAGAACCGTCTTGAGCCTGCCGATAGCCTCGTCGACTCCTTCGTGTCCCAGTATGAACAGGACAAGCTGCAGTTTGTCCCGTGGGAGAAGCTTGTTTCCAAAGAACAAGAGGCCTCGACAGGGGCAAAGCGAGAGCCTTTCTTCTCGCTGGACAGTACGGGCAAGCTCAGGTCGGAGACAAAAGTTGAGGTCCGTGCCGATACGAGCACGGAGCTGCTCTTGCAGCTCGCGCTTCAAAGGCGCGGCATCGCTATGGAGATGGCGAACATCCTTGACTACCATCGTCACCACATGTGGGTTGAGCGCCTTCTTGCGGCGCGCCTCGACGCACCTCCGTCGACGCACATGCAGCCCACGCTTGATCAGTGTCAGCAGGCTGACAGGAAGCTTTGGCAGCTTCTCGGAGAAGCGACTCGCTCGGGCATCCAGCTCAAAGCTGGGGGGCGTCCATTGGACGCCATCTTCGAAGACACATGGCAGTCACCAGAGGTGCTTCATTTGCTTCAGCCGATGCCTCGGGCAGCAGGCGCTTCAGTCACGCAGCAGGTGGCACCGCCGCCGAGGCCGCACGGGCCGGGCCCGTATGATCGCCCGGGCAAAGGCCGAAAGGGCACAGGGAAGGGTGCCAAGGGCACCAAAGGATCCGGGAAGGTTCCCGCCGCTCTGGCGGGCTGCAGATCATGCACCAATGCTGGTGAAAACATATGTTTTGGGTATGGACTCAAAACGTGCAGGGAAACCGTGACTCGTGGTCGATGCGTGCGTGGCCTGCACATTTGCGCATGGCCCAAGTGCGGCAAGTCGCACCCTGCATTGGATTGTCCGCTGCGTGCTGAGGCTCTAGGCCAAAAGCAGGAGTGACAGTCGGAAAGCGAGCCCTGCAGCTCGCAGCACTCGACTCAGAGTCGGGATTGCCCAGGCTTGGCTGGGCACAGTTTTGCATCGCCGCAGGCCTTCCCTGCGCCGACAGATTCTCCTTTAGTGCATCTTGATCCGTGTCAGCAGAGTGCTAGTGTGGATACAAGCAAATTTTCTTCACTTTTGCAATTGCTTCAGAATGCTGCGTGGCCCAAGTCTGTGTTGCAACGTAAGTCTGTTTCGTCTGTGAACTCCGCGCAGTCGGGGTATTACAACTTTGGGCCCAGGGCCAGCAGTCCGCAACATTTGACACATGCCACCCTTGCCATGCAGGACTTCGTATTGCGCCTGAACTCAGTTTTCAAGGAGCTTCTGCCTCAAGCTTCCTGGAATGCAATCTGCGTGGGCAGGAATACTTTGTCAGATTTCCACAGGGACTCAGGGAACCAAACGGGTTCGCTGAACCACACTTTCACGCTTGGCACCTTCACTGGCGGCCAGCTTTGGCTCGAAGATGCGTCGGGCACTTCTCAAGCCACTGTCGCAGGCGATAATCACATCAGGGGTAAAATCGTGGACACGTTTTGTTGCCCCACTAGTTTCCCGTGCAACTTGTGGCATAAGACAATGCCCTTCACAGGTGAGAGGTGGGTCGTAACACTCTACACTCTTTCAGGTGGGCAACCCGCCACGTTGCTCCCATTGGGTTTTCCGTGTGCTCCTGCTGCCGCGGCGCAACAGCTCCCTCCGCCTCTTCAGCCTGTTTTGCCATTGGAGTGTGCACCTTCTGGGTCTAGCCCTACTGCCCCCGCTCCTTTGGGTTCTAGTCCCGCCTCACCCGCCGACCCTCCTTGTAAACGCTTGAAATCGCAAGCTCAAGCCGAGCCGACTCCCAGACATGAGAAACCGCTGTTTCTGGAAATCTGTAGTGGGTCTGCTATGCTGTCTTATGTTGCCAAAGAGGCCGGATACACAGCCGTGCCCATCGACTGGCATCACAACAAACAGCGGGCGTGTGTGCACACCTTACAGCTCGACTTGCGCCTGGCCAGCACTTGGTCTTTCTTGCGACGCATTTGCTCCGAATACGATGTTGCTTGGGTGCACATGGCTCCTCCATGCGGCACCGCTAGCCGGGCTCGGGAGTGCGGTCCCGGCCCTAAGCCATTGCGTTCGGTCCGTCATGTGCGCGGCCTGCCCGGCCTCCCACCAGTGGAGCAGGCGAGAGTGGACAGTGCAAACACCATTTATGATAGCATGGCCGCCTTCTGTGACTGGCTGCTGCATGCCATGCCGCATGTTCCCTTCTCCGTTGAAAACCCTCTTCACAGTTACCTGTGGCAGCTCCCGAGGTGGGCCGAGCTGCTCGCCAAGCACTCCTTCGTCACATTCGACTCGTGCCGCCACGGGTCACAACTCAAGAAGGCCACCGCCCTCCTCACAAATTCGGAGCTTCTGCACTGCCTTTCGGGACCATGCCCGGGATGCTCCTCGCACTTGCCGTGGGGCAAGCTGGGCAATACTTTTGCGACAGCTGAGGAGACGGGCTATCCCAAACTTCTTTGCGAAAGGATTGTCTCATGCGTGGATAAGTCAGCTGCATCACGAGGGATTGCGCCTGAACGCCTAGTGGCCTCCAAGGTTTCTGCTGCGCGTGCCGCAGGTCAGGTGCAACCTCGTGGCCGCAAGTTTCCGCCAATCATTTCTGAATTTGCTTACACTATGTCAGTCGCCAGTGCTGCGGCTCCCACTCTCAACTCCAAGCACTGCCTTTCGGCTTCTTGGCACGGCGTCCCTGCAGGCGCCAAGCTCCTCCGGGAGTCAGTTGAAAGGGGAGGTTCGCGACTCCCAGAGGGGAACAAGTTCTACACTTTTGGCGTCTATCGATCCATGCAAGCTTTCTTGAACGAGGCAAAGTTGGTTGTGCACCCCTTCGATTCTGCCAAATCACTTCCAGATGAACTTTTGCGAGTCTTGTTTGACACTCTTACGAAGAGCCCGGTTGACACCATGAAGCACCGTCTTTTGAAACTACAACAGTGGCGAGCCCTCGCCAAGCAGCTTGATCCCGAAGAAGAGAAAATCAGATCGGCGATGGACCCTTGTGTGCGGAAGGTCCTTAGTTGTAAGCGCATCGCACTCATGAAGAGGATCGCCGCCGACTTGTCGTGGCCTGACACGGCCCTCTTCGATGACCTGGCTGCCGGCTTTAAGCTAACGGGGTACTTGGGGCGTACGGGTGTATTCGCTAGTGATGTCAAACCTGCCACGATGGACCTTGACGATTTCTGGGCAAGTGCTCCCCTCCGGAGGGAAACCCTGCTTGAAAAAGTCAGAGCCCAGAAGGACCATGACTATGCCGAAGAGCTCTGGAACATGACGCTTGAGGAGTCTAACAGATCGGGGAAGTGCTGGCTTGACGGCCCGATCGACGTTGACTCTTTGGGGGACAAGTTCCCTGAAGGCTGGAACGCCTGCCGGCGTTTTGCAGTCTGGCAGGGCAAGTGGCGTGCGATCGATGACTTCTCGGAAGCCGCTGTGAACTCTTGTTTCGGATGCTTTGAACGTGTTACTCTCAAGGCCCTCGATGAGATTTGCTGGCTGTGCATGCAAGTTTGCCGTGCGGCAAAATCTTCAGGATCCCTCGATCTTGAGCTCAGCACCGGTGAGAGACTCAAGGGACCCCTCCATACGGCTTGGAAGGACCCTGGCCGTGTCCGTCCTCACTGCAAAACTTACGATCTTCAAGCTGCCTACAAGCAGCTCGCACTGCACCCTAGCGAGAGGCCGAAATCCGTTATCCTGCTCAGGGAGCCGGGCTCCCGCGCCGTCAAGGCCTTTGTGTGCAACACTCTTCCTTTCGGAGCTTCAGCCTCGGTCATGCAGTTTAACAGGGTTGCATTATTCCTGCAGAGGGTTCTTTGGGATTTGAGGGTGGCCGTAACTTGCTACTATGACGATTTCCCGACGATGACCCCTTCGTTCTTGTCTGGCGGGACTGACAATGCAGTTCATGCCCTCATGGACCTGTTTGGCTTCTCCTTGTCCGAGAAAGAAAAGCCGTTCTCGTGCACTGCAGAAACGCTGGGTGTCGTGCTGGATACCTCCGATCCTGACATGGGCCGCATCTTCGTATCGAACAAGCCCGAACGAGCTGCCATGCTTGAACAGTCCTTGGGCCGCATCCTTGAAAAGGGCCAGGTAGACACGCGGGAGCTGCCATCCCTTCTTGGAAAGCTTCGCTTCGCAGATGCTCAGCTGCTTGGTCGCACAGGGCGATTGGCCCTGGCCGACCTCAGGCTCTTCGGTGACAGAGGGGGTGTCTTGAACCTTACGGATACTCAATCTAATGCCTTGGCTGTTCTGAGGGCAAGACTTCTTGCGAGCAGGCCGCGTGCCATTGTGACGAGCCCTGCCTCGAACCCAGTCCTCATCTTCACAGATGGCGCATGCGACCCTTGCGAGGGCGGCTTCAGTACTGGTGTCGGTGGGGTTCTCTTTGTCCCCGGCGAGGGTGTTGCTAGGGCTTTCGGTTGTAGGGTTCCTAGCAAGCTCGTCAAGCAATGGGCCGAGGGTAGGAAACACATTATAGGGCAGGTCGAGCTTTACGCGGTCGTGCTTGCCAGGATCCTGTGGTCGAGTTACATTGATGGCGAACGATGCATATTTTTCGTCGACCATTCCGGCGTCTTGAGTGCTTGCATCAACTCGAACTCGATCGATGCATCTTGGAGGAGTCTCCTTCTTCACTTGGAGGCCGCCGATGAAGCACGCCCGTGCCTGCCGTGGTTTCATCGTGTACCGAGCCAGAGCAACATCGCGGATCCGCCATCCCGAGGCAGATGGGAGGAGCTGGCATTCCTTGGTCCCGTCACTCGTGACGTGCCGACTTGCTTTGTCACAGGCGCCACTCTTGAAGCAACGTAACGCATAGTCGAGAGGGGGAAGAATATGGTCACGTTGCACTCCATCGTGCGACTGGACTCTGGGGGGGCACTCGTGTGCCTCTGCTTAAGTGGAGGGGCACTCTTAGTGCCCGGTGCACGCCCTGTGCACCTTCGTTTTCCTTGAAAACTTCCCACGACTCTCGGCTGTGCCGTGAAAAGAAGAGTGAGCGTCTTTGCATCAATTTCATATCCTTTTGTATATATTTGGGTCAGACCAATATATTTGGTCAACAATTCTTTATATGATGGAATCTGCAATATTTGATCAAGACTCTTATACTTGATTCAAATATGTGATTGTCATGGATGACCGGATCTATAAGCATCACTTCACGCGTGCGTGTCGATGTTTTATAGATCCTAGGTCAAACGAAATTTTGTAAGCAACAAAATTTTGGGCCATGACAATCTTTGCGCTACTCTTAGTAGTGCTTCACAATCCAGACTTTTAACAACTTTCAATGCTGTTGCATGATTTCGTTTCTCATGTCGAGTAACGATTTTTAAACCATGCGGTTAAACGGACACTTGTTCATGATTGAATCTGCAATCATCGAGGCTGTCTCGAGATCGAGCCAGAATTTTTGATCCCACCCAACCCGCCCTGGGGGAAGAATATGGTCACGTTGCACTCCATCGTGCGACTGGACTCTGGGGGGCACTCGTGTGCCTCTGCTTAAGTGGAGGGGCACTCTTAGTGCCCGGTGCACGCCCTGTGCACCTTCGTTTTCCTTGAAAACTTCCCACGACTCTCGGCTGTGCCGTGAAAAGAAGAGTGAGCGTCTTTGCATCAATTTCATATCCTTTTGTATATATTTGGGTCAGACCAATATATTTGGTCAACAATTCTTTATATGATGGAATCTGCAATATTTGATCAAGACTCTTATACTTGATTCAAATATGTGATTGTCATGGATGACCGGATCTATAATCTCATTTTATTTTTTTCGCGAAATCCCCATTAGCGATTTCGTGTGTCTTCTTCTCTTTTGCTTGTACTTGCGGTTAGTTTGTGATTTCTATCATTGTAGTTTGCTTCCAGTAATTTTATTCGCAAAACCCCCACAAAGCGATCTGTGTGGCTTCTTCTCCTTTTGTTTGGTGATTGTTAGTGTTCTGTTCGAACCCGTTCGAACTCTGGAGGGGAGTTTAAGAACCCTGGGAGTTCGAACTCCGTTCGAACTCTAGGGGGAAGTATCCGAGGTTGGGCGGTTCATTTGTTCGCGCCTTTAGCGTTCTCGTAGGAGACTTGAAGCTTCCTTGAGAAGAAAGACTCTTCGTCATTGACAATCTTTTTCTTTGTTTTGTCTTTCTTTGATTTCTTCGCAAAAACCACCACAAAGCGGTTTCGTGTGGCTTCTTCTTCTTTTATGGCAGGGACTGGTCATTGGTAGTCTTTTTCTTTTGTTTTCGGCAAGCTTCTAAAACCAGCGGAGGGGTTGGAGGGGCGCTCCTCCCCAAACGTGGAGTTTCGAAACCCAGGGTTCGAACGCTCCGGAGAGAAATTCCAGAACCCGGGTTCCAACATAGAGTTCCACAAACCCCGGGTTCCAACACAGAGTTTCCGAACCCAGGGTTCGAACTCTCTGGGGACGGAGGGGAAGTTCCGGAACCCGGGGTTCCGGTATAGAGTTCCCAAACCCCAGGTTCGAACATAGAGTTCCGAACCCAGAGTTCGAAATTTCTGGAAGAGGGAAGGAGTTCCCGAACCCGGTTCGAACCTGGAGTTCTCCAAACCCCGGGTTCGAACATAGAGTTCCCGAACCCAGGGTTCGAACATAGAGTTTCCGAACTCCGGGTTCGAACATAGAGTTCCCGAGAGTTTGAACATAGAGTTCAAACTCCAGGTTCAACTTGGATTCGAGAAGTTCGAACCCAGGGTTCAACCCTGAGTTCCGAAGTTATATGTTCTCCCTCTCCCCCCCCCCAACCCCCCGGAAGTTCGAACCCTGGGTTCCGGAACACTCCAAAAACCTATGCTCCGCACAAAAAGGGCAGTGAATTCAGCTGTTTGTCTCCAAGCAAAACACTTCCAAGGTTCCAAAACCCAGGTTTCAACCCAGGTTCAATCTAGGTTTCAACCCAGGTTCAAATCTGGGTTGACTACGTCTTCGAAATAGCTCTGTTGAAACCTGGGTTTTGAAACCCAGGTTCCGACGCTTGCTGCTGGCTGAGGTCGATGGCAAAAGGCTTGGGGCTGCAATTCAGGCGCAACAGACTCAACCGGAGCGACAAAGGATTCAGGTTCTTCCAAAGTTTCCTCTGGACCCCAAAGCTTTCGGAAACTTGCCTTGTGTTCTAAGCGACCTTTGTGGAGATTCTGCTAAAGACAGCCCCCAGCAGAGCTCCAAATCAACCAGGCAGACGAGCTTGGCTGTGGGCTCCTCTTCGCTGTTGAGTGGCCTCAGATCTGCCAGTACTGGAACACACGTGAAAAGACTCTCAGCAGCCTGAGCAGCAAGTTTAACGTCTCTTGAGCTGGCAAAACCTTACACCTCTTTTCCAGCTGCCCGGGGCGCAATGCCCGTTTGGAGACGTATCGAGTGTGCATCAATTACATCAACCGCCTGACGGCATCCTCAACCGCTTCTTCAAAGCAAACTCCAAGAGGGGGTAAAGGATTTCGACACCATGTTGAGCATGGTTGGATGGAGTTCGCTTGCCGCCTTACTTGAGTTTTTGCTTGTTTTGTTTTGCACAAGTGTTGACACCAAAGCAATCGCAGCAGGAGAGTTTCAAGCGCATGTTGCATGATTTGACTTCGCATGAATTTGTTTTCATGAGTGACTGAAGTGCTCTGAAGTGCAGTGGTGCGTTTGAGACGTGCTTGACTGCTCAAGTGAAGCCTTGAAGTTCGCCACTCAGAGTTTCGAGCTGAGCTTTGCTTCGCAGCCTTAGTGTTTGTGCAGGTCAAGCTTGTGACTGACCGCGAACTGTCTTGGCTCAAGGCGGAGCGAAAAAGAAGTCCGAGTGTGTGCAGCGCTTCGCTTTCTGCTCGTTTTTGTGAGAGTGAAGTCCAGCTTGGTCGGCTAGAGTGACTGGGAGCAAACTTCGTGAGTGCTTGGTGTTTGTGAACCCCAAGAGCTTGGTCGTGAAGGTTTCGAAGTTTTCCGCTTCTCGATGGTAAGGTGGCAGGACGACGCTCTTCTGGAAGTGAGGCGGAGGTGGCAACAGCCTCGAAGCCGCTGTGGCCAAGCAAATTTGAAGATGCCTTTCACTGACCTCGACTTTGCATCTCGAGCACTGCTGCTGTCCAAAGTAGCGAAGGACAGCGTAGATGCCAGGTGCAGCTTGCGGTGCACGCCTATGTCGCGCCGGATCGTACCCAGTGAAGACCGCGGGAGTCCATGCGATGCGGACGCCATCATCTCCAACCTTGGTGAAAGCGTCTTGCGCTCCTTTCGGAATCCTGGCACAGAGAGCCAGGCCGCTGGAGCGCGCGACGCACTTCTACAGGGAGGCCGGCAAGGGTCGCCGCAAGCGTCTGCGAGGAGGTGGTCGCCAACGGCCTTCCTTTGGCACGAACTCAAATCGCAAACTGTTCGTTTGTAACCTAGTGCACGTAGTCCCAAGTAGAGTGTGTAAAGTAATCACAGGAACACATGAAACATGTGTGTGAACCACGACACGGAGGCTTAAGCAAGTCAGCCCGCGAAGTGAGAAAAGTGTGTTTGCGAGTAGAGTGGGAAGGAAGGCTTGAGAAGCCTTTAGTTTCAACATGGTAGCGGAGCTCCCTGATTCAGACCTCTTGGGAGCGATGAAGCTATCACAAGAACAACAGGTAGCTGTCGCCATGGTTTCCTTGGCTTTGGCTTTTTCGCTGATGTGTCTGGCGAGAAGCTTTGTGAAAGAACTTGTGAGAAAGGAGACGGTGGAGCGCGTTGCTCCGGCTGAGGAAGAGCTACCTACCAGAACTCTGGTACTCGCCTTACGGAGAGAAGACCCACGTTTCAGGAAGATGTCATGGCCTCAGGAACGCAACCAGTGTACACCGAGTACTACCATGCAAGTATTGCTGCCGGACTTCGATCCCGGGAACAACGCACCTTCGAGTACAAGAGAACCTTTTTGGAAGCAGCAGGAAAGTACCTTTGGCTAAAAGTCTTCATGGTTGTGGTTCTCATGGGCATGTCATGGTTCATGGTGTTTGAAGTGAACGAGACCTACGGCTACCCGTTGGCCGCGAACCGCATGTTGAACCACAGGAACAAGGTCCTCAGCCTCGACAACAAGAACCCCAAGAAGAAGCATGTGATAAAGGAGATTACCCCAGCGGATGTTGTACCTGCCGGGAAGAGCCAAGAAGGTGATCACACAGAACTTTTCACGTTGTGGTCGCATCTACATGAGCCCAATACCAAACCGAGAACGAGAACGAGATCAACGTCACGAGCTACCTCAAGAAGACGAACGCGTACTCCGAGTTCTACAAGAACAGAAGAAAAAGAACAAAGTTGCAACTACAGTTTTCATGAAGGTGATGTCGCGGAGTATAACGAGAACCTAAAGAACGAAGAAGTGCCCCACGTGAACTACTACAAGAACCTTGTGTTTGAGTTGGTTTTGGAGTTTCAAGAGTACCTTGCGAAAGCAGGAAGAAGCCTTGAGCCCGTCGTGAGCTACGTCGTGCGCACGTGTCACCCAGTACTACTTCTACTTGGGACCCCACTCGGTATGGTCACTTGGATCTACCTCTATTTTTGGGTCAGAGTTAAGCAAAGAAAAAGAGAACAGTTGAAGAAGAAGGTTTCGAGAAGGAAGTTGCACAGGTCAGTTTGCAGCGTTCTTTTCAAGAAGCGAGTTTGGTTGCATGTTGTGTTGCTTTACAGTCACATGCAGAGTGCAGTTGCAATGGAGGAAGCCTTGCAAAGGCTTACGGACCTCACTGCCCAAAACACACAGCAGATACAAGCACTTGCCCAAGCAATGAGCAGTCAGCAAGTACAGGCAGGTACCGCTTCACAACAACTACAGGAACTCGCGCAGTCAGTTTCACAACAGCAGAGAGCAATTACGGAAGCAACCCAAGCAACCAACACAGCATTGTCACAACAAGCAGAGCTTGCTGCAAACGCGGTTGCAGCAACAGGAAAGCTTACAGCAGACGCAGTTACAGCACTGTCGCAGCACGCAGAGTCAAGAAGGCCAGGAGAGATCGACCTCCACAAGATGATCAAATCTCCAGAAGTCTTTGGCCCTACTACATACAAGGAAGAGCGTGATGGTTTTCTAGAGTTTCGGTTGAAGCTGAGAAGTTGGATAGGCGCTCTCAACAACGACATCCTTGAGAAGATCAACGCAGTCGAGATGGATAGAAGAGAAGCATCATGGGAATGGAGCAAACTTAACCCAGGTGAACAAGCACTTTCAAGAAAGCTACATGCCATTCTCACCAGCTATACACGTGGCCGTCCTCTACGAACTCTAAAACAAGTGCCCAACGAGAACGGTTTCGAAGCATGGAGGTTGTTGGTGGAGGAACATCAGCCTCACAACCGTGCACGTTCTCTACAACTACTTAACGGAGTTCTTCACTACAGGTTCGACAAGCAAAGGTCAACACAAGAAAATATCCTAAAGTTCGAGGAGTTGATTGAAGAGTACGAGAGAGCGAGTGGAGACCTTGTTGCGGATGATATGAAGATTTCCATCATTCTTGGAGGAACCGAAGGGAACATGAGACAACATCTTCTACTCAACCAGAAAGAGACCACAAAGTACGGAACACTACGACAGTACCTCCTCTCCTACGAGCAAGCAGCAAGGTGGACTACCACAGACCTTATCAACTCAGGAAAGGACCACCAAGGACAAGCAGACATGGATGTTTCACGAGTGGAATGGTGGAAAGGCAAAGGAAAGGACAAAGGGAAAGGAAAGAAAGGAAAAGGATTTGGCAAGTACAAAGGCAAAGGCTTCGGCAAAGGAAAAGGAAAAGGAGAAAGCCAGTACTACTAACTACTACAAAGGTCGAGGAAAAGGAAAAGGACGAGGAAAAGGAAAAGGAAAAGACAGAGGCCGAGGATATGGCAAAGGCGGGGGAAAAGGCTACAGCAACAAAGGAAAAGGTAAAGGCTACAACAACCCAGGAATTGGTGTTTGCCATTACTGCCAAAAGCCTGGACACTACGAAGCCAATTGCAGACTCAAGCAGAGAGACATGCAGCAGAACGTCAGGAACGCACAGGAGGAAGACGAGCAAAGCGTCAGGACACAGCCTACTACAGTTCCAAGCAGTTGCGCTTCAGCAGCCACAACAACAAGAACTACAAGCGCGAAGTCTACAGCTAAGCCAACAGTTCGGCAGATCGCGATGTACCACATGGACGACGATCCCGTCACGTACCCTGAAGTTTTTGAACTTGATGAAGACGAAGAAGAGCTCGAGATTGAGTACTTTGGAAGAGTTTTGAGAGTGACGGAAGCGGAAGAGTTTGTTTTGTCAGAAGGAGAAGAGAGCGAAGAAGAGCAAGAGGATCCTCTACTAAACTGGTACCTTGGACGTGAAGCACTACCACCACAAGAAGTTCTCTCAGTACACGTTGTAGAGGAAGAGTTTTTCCAGGAAAGTGATCTTCACCAAAGAATCGAAGTTATCCTGGACTCTGGCGCAGACGTTTCTCTTGTGCCATCTTGGCTAGGAAGAGAAGGAACCCCTTTGAAGGTTCGCCCTTCGTCCATTCAGGACGCACAAGGAAAGGCAATAAAGACAGAAGGCAGAAGGATGCTGAACTTAACGTTCTTTGACGATGACGGAAGCTTTTGTCGCATTCAGGAAGCCTTCACCGTTGCCTCGGTGATCAACCCGCTGATGGCCATAGGCAAGCTGTTTCGAGAAGGTTGGGAGTTGCGAGTTAATGAAGAAGAAGGTATGTGCCTTACAGATGGAAGCTCAAGAATACCAGTGCATCTCCACAAGAACAGCTTGGCAGCCTACGCTTACGTACAAACTCCTTCAAGAAGCAGAAGTTACAGCAGCAACAACTACAAGATGGTTCGCACAGTTGTTCAGCTTAACAAGCACGTTCAGGAAGCAGTGAACAAAGAAGAACCTGGTTGGCGCAACACAGACAGCATGGTGATCGTGAAGTGTGCCACTCAAAGCAGCTATGAGAACCCATCTCTCATGTACAGCCCTACGCACTTTCCGTACAGAAGCACTTTGGTGAAAGAAGAGAGAGGATGGAGAGCAGTTGAAGTTTCAAGAAAGTACTCCGAGAAGGCAGACCCTTTTGAAGAGTTTGCTGAAGGAGAAAAGGAAGTGGTTACAGCCATTTCAGCAAAGCCAATTCCACTTTGGATCCTTGGCACTCCTTACGCTGCCGGAGATCGAGCAGACCAAGAAAGCCACGGTCGTGACTACTGGAAGATGGATCTTGAGAAAGGAGAAGTTGTTCGTCACCACGTAGTACCAAGAACTGTTTTGTTTGACCCGACAGGTGTTTCCAACTGTCCTGTCCTCCTTGGAGATCTCGAGAACAGCAGGTATACCCAAGGAGACAGCATCTACAGTACAGAAATCTACGAGCACAGTGACGACTGGAGAGCAGACCGTCTACCTCTACGTGAACACTTTCGTTTGCCGTGGTTTGGTCAAACAAGGTTTCGTGTGAAGCCAGAAGTTGTTGAAGACCTGAAGGCAGAAGCTGCAGCAGAGGAGCTAAAGCAGAAGAAAGAAGACCACTACAAAGAGAAGGAAGATTCAGCAGCACCACCAGAAGCAGAGGAAAGCAAAGACGAAGAGATGAGAGAAGCACAAGCAGACCAAGAAGCACCACAAGAAGTTGTTGAAGTTTTGGAGGAAAGCTTCTACCACGAAGGCGTCGAGTACACAGCACAAAGGAGCAGTCTTAAAGAACTACAAGCACTTTGCAGAGAGTACGGAGTTAAGACCACAGGAAGCAAGAAGCAGCTTTTGAAGAGACTAGCCACAGCAGTTAGAGAAGAAAGGCTCAGCACGCAACACAAGGAACAACGGGAACACCACCAAGCATACCACTTGGCACCACCACAGGAACCAACGGAAGAGGAGAGAGCGTACCACAACTTGACGCACCTTCCGTATCAGCCTTGGTGTCCCCATTGCGTTGCTATGAAAGCACGAGACACGAGAAGACAACCACAAGAAAGGATTGAGCAAGCCAAGCAGCTCTACGGATTCCGCGAAGCCCGTCATCAGTTTTGACTTTTGCTATACAAGCACCACAGGAAGTGAAGAGCCACCAGCAGTGACTCTTGTCGCTGTGGACAGCTGGAGCAAGGCAGTTCTTGCGGTGCCCTGCAAGAGGAAAGGAGGTGCAGGAAGCACGACGCACCTCGCGGAAGCACTCGTGCAGTTCACTACGCAGCTCGGGTACAACACCCTCGTTCTCAAAGCAGACAACGAGAACGCAGCCAAAGCACTCAAGGACAAAGTACAGAAGGTACGCAGCAGCCTTGGACATTCTACAACACTACAGGAAAGCATTCCTTACGACCACGAAAGCAATGGAGCCGCAGAAAGAGCACTACAAACAGTACGGAGGCAAGCGAACACCATTCTCGATGAACTCAGAGAAAGAACACAGCTGGCAGTACCGCACGAGCACGCAGTAGTAAGCTGGGCGTTTAGACACGCCTGCTGGCTACTCAACAGGTTCGCAGTGAGCAGCTCCGCAGGAAGAACGCCACAGGAAGTTATCCACGGATACCCCTACTCAGGGAAGCTTGTACCCTTTGGTACTGTTGTGATGGCGAAGAGGTTGAAGATTAAGAGAAAAGGCGACAGGATCTGGAACGCAGGAATATTTTTAGGCAAGACAGAGCAGGACACATGGATCGTTGCACAGCCTGACGGCATACATATCACACGCAGCGTGAGGCCACTACCAGAACAGTACGACTCCAAAAGAACAAGCAGCATAGAGGTCCATACCTGGAACCTCAACACACCACTCCTTGGAGCAAGAGTACTTCCAGAGAAGAAGCAGAGACAACGACCACAGCTAAGCATCCTGCCCCCTGTTGCTGAGGAAGAACGCGAACAGCTCGAGAACGACGAGGCCGCCAGCGACCCTCCGAGTTCGGAGGACAGCAGTGAAGAGCAGCAGCGAGCACTTGAAGACAGAGAGGAACAAAGCGAAGGCAGCAGCATGAGTGTGACGAGAGACAGAAAAAGAAGAGCTGAAGTTGATGACGACACCCTTTTGGAGGAACTCAGAGCAGCTGAACCACTTACAGCCTCAGCAGAAGCACTTTCAGCACCAGCTGAACCAAGAGCAGAAGCAAGCAAGCACAGCCTTGAGCCGGAGGAACCAAGCTCACCCAGCAAGCTACGAAAGCAGGTCAACAGAGCAGAGGAAACAGACGGTTACCTCAACATGCCTCATGATGATGAAGTCTACGAAGCAGATGATGAGTTTATGTACGAGTCGGAAGAAGAAGAAGAGGAGACAGAGAGTGAACCAAGGGAAGTTTCTACCAAGGTCCCTGTCGAGTTCTTCGATGAGGAGAAAGGACCACCGAACGTGGATCCAGCTTTTCTTCAGAGGTTGGATGATGAAGCTACAGTCAAAGAAATCAAGAGGTTAACAAAAATGGGAGTTATTTCGTTGGTTTCTACGGACCCTCAGGAAGCAACTGAGAACGTACCTCTGGTAGACTCAGAGCAAGAACTTCACAAGTGGTTGACAACGAAGTTGGTGAAAGATTGGAGGTTCAGAGAAGCTACAGGTTTTGAAGTTGATGAAGCCACAGAAGGAACAACCAAGCCCAAGCAGACTCAGAGGTGCTGGCAGCTACGCGCCAGACTCGTAGCCAGAGAATACAAGACAGAAGGAAAAAGAGAAGATATATTTTCTCCTGCGACAAGCCCAGGAATTACAAAACTGGTGCCCATGCTGGCTCTCGCCAACAATTGGGCGATCTACAGTGTCGACGTGAAAGACGCGTTTTTACAAGTCCCTCAAAGAACACCTTGTTTGTGTCGAGTACCTGAAGAAGCAGCTCACGTCGTACAGTCAATGCAGGAACAACCAGAACGCAGCCCTGGAACTTGGTGTTGGAAGTTAGGAAGAGTTTTGCCAGGTCAACGCGACGCATCCAGTCTTTGGTCAGACTTTTGTGATGGTCTTTTAGTGGAAGAGGAGTTTGAGCGTTGTACAGCAGTTCCAGCACTTTACCGTCTTCTACGACAAGGAAAAGTGGTTGCAGTTTGCATTGTACACGTAGATGACTTGCAGTTTGCAGGGAAGAAGGAAGTCATCGAACCAATCCTCAAGAACCTCAAGAGGAAAGTGAACAAGTTGAAGGACCTCTCCTGAACGAGGAAGACTACGAGAAAGGATTTTCTGAAGAGACCGTGAAGTTTCTCAAGAGGAAGTACACGTACGAACATCATGAACTACGAGTACATAGCGATAGCAAGTACGTGAAGAAACTCGTGGAGATCCTCAAGCTGGAGAAGAAGAAGGCCAAGAACTCTCCTTGTACACCAGCCAGTCAAGAACCTGACGTATCCCAAGAACTGGACGAGGAACACTCGAGAACGTACAGAAGTTGTGTTGGCATTTTGCTGTACGTGGCGCACGACCGTCCGGACATCCAGTTCGCAGTACGCAGCCTAAGTACTGCCATGACGAAGCCAACAGAACGCAAAAGAAAGGAACTGGAGCACTTGGCGCTTTACCTCAAAGGAACGTCAGACTACGCCGTTACGTACCACAGGAACAGCCCAGGAACGTCAGCTCTACGTCACCGCGCCGAAGAACCACAAGAACCACAAGAACCTCGAGAACAACCACGCGAACGTTTGCTCGAAGTTTTTAGCGACTCCGATTGGGCCGGAGACAAGCAGACTAGGAAGTCAGTGAGTTGCGCCATGTTCTACCTGGACGGTGCATATTTCTACAGCTACAGCAGGACACAGAAGTCAATAGCATTATCTTCAGCAGAAGCAGAATACATGGCACTTACAGGAGCAGCAAGCGAAGGAATAGGTTTACACGCCGCAGTTCGTTTCCTTACAGGAGAACGAGTACTACTCAAAGCATACACAGACAGTTCCGCATGCCGCGGAATCACAAACCGCCAAGGAACAGGAAGAGTCAAGCACTTGCAGATTCGTTTACTTTGGCTACAAGCAGCAATACGCGAAGGCAAGCTTACTGTACACGCAGTTGGCACAAAGGAAAACACAGCAGACCTAGGAACAAAGCCTCTCAGCACGAAAAGAGTGAAGTTTCTCCTGAACATGATCGGCATGTGCAACAGCGAAGGAAGAGTTGGAGAGCAAGAGCGAGAGGAAGAAGAAAAGGCACAAGTGGTGAGAAGACTCGAGAAGATCATGAAGAACAAGAGCAGCATGTTGTTTGCACTTTCGAGTTTGTTTGCAAAGACTGAGGCAGCCTACGTACAACACGTACCTTTCGCCGCAGCTCAAGAAGTAGCAAGCCCACAAGAAGTCCCAAGCAGTCCTGGAAGCATGTCGCTTCTGGAAGTCCTGGTGACGCTCGCCATGGTGTGCATGGCGGCATACTTTGTCGTCAACGAGATGAAAAAGCCGCAGAAGCACAAGAAGTCGAAGAGAGAAGAGAAGGAAAGCAGTGAAGAAGAAGAAGAAAGCAGCAGCTCAGGAGACAGAAGAAGGAAGAAGAAAGGAGAAAGAAGAGAAGCGAAGACTGAAGCTCCTGCCGCTCAGGTGAACTACGACGTGGACTCCCGACGAGGCAAAGAAAGAAGTGACAGAGAGAGCAGAGAAGTTGAAGAAGGTTGAGGAAAGCCTGGAGAAGGAAAAGGAGGAGTTCGAAGACCGAAAGACAGAGTTTGAGGAGACAGTGAAAAGGTTTTTGAAGAAACAGAAGGAGGTGAAGGAAAAGGAAGACAAAGTTACAGAAAGAGAAGAGAAGTTAGAGAAAGACCAAGAGACCCTCCAAGAGCAAGCCAAGGCCTTAAGCGAGAAGGAGACAGCCCTTGAAGAAGCTGAGGAGAACGTCAAAGCAAAGGAAGCAGAGGTTGAGAAGAAGAAGAAAGAGGCAGAGAAGAGAGAGAGAAAAGCCCAGGAAAGAACCGTCGGGTACGACCAGGAGAGAGAAGAGTACGCCAAGAAGTACGTGGACGACGCAAAGAAGGACTTGGAGAGAGAGCTTAAAGTGCTAAAGCAAGAAGAGAAAGTAAGGAACCAGAAGCTCGACGACCTCCAGTACGACTACAAGAGCCTCAAGGACGACTACCAGTACTTCAAAGGTTACTCACAGGAAGTGGACGCACTTCTACTTGCAGCTAAGGACAAGATCGTGAAGTACAAGAAGAAGGTCAAAAGCCTCAAGGAAACCATAGGTGCAGCCTTGTCTGGAAGCGAAGGTGAAGAAGAGACAGAAGAAGCGTACAAGACCAAAGCAGAAGAAGAGAAAGAGAAGGCAGAGGCGAAGGCAAAAGAAGAAGAGAAGAAGAAAGGAAAAAGGCCAAAGCAGGTAGAGACAGAAGACCAAGAAGAGAAGCCCTCAAGCAACCAAGGAGACGAGAACACTTTCGACCCGAACGACATAGCCGAGTTCACGCAGCTTGGCTACGTGTGGGAGTTCAACAAGAAGACGCAAGAGTACCGCGCGAAGTGCGAGGACAAGAAAGGAGCCCCAAGAATCAAGAACGCTCCGGTGAAAGGCCGCCTCCTTTGGAACAAGGTGACGGAGTGCTACAGAAGGCACAACGTGTGGTTTACAGACGGAAAGGAATTGGATAAATTCCTCGAGACCAAGGAGAACGAGAAGATCGAGGAAGAGGTGCAGCGACGCATCGGCATGAAGGGCAAGAACGACAACACAGGAACCAAGGGAAAAGGCCCTTCCTGGGACGACGGACAGAACGACGGTTGGTGGTACAACGACCAGTGGAACAACGAGAACTGGAACACCACCGACGACGGCAGCAACTGGTACGAGAACGCGAACCCGCGCAACAAAGGCTACTGGCAGACGCCAGAAGAGTGGGCGCAACAGAACCAGTGGGACCAGTGGACACCCAAAGGAAAGAGCAAAGGCAAGAAGTCCAAGAACTGGACGCAGACCCAGTGAAAGGATCCCGAGAAGGGATGATCGAGCAGGTCAAGCAGTGAACGCTTGTACATATGTACATAGCTAAGCAACGTAAGACTTGATGTATACTAGCACAAGAATTCATGTACAAAATGTGAGCAAATGTATAGACGTAGCAAACTGGGGCAGTAAGCCTAGGTAAGCTACAACCTTCCAAAGTCTCACAAGAAGTTTCACAACAGGCAGGCTAGGAAGGCACAAGGGCTAGAAGAGGCAAGAAGCCGGAGAAGCCAAGAACAAAGAGAAGAAGCCCGAAAGAAGAAAAGCCCGTAAGCTACGTAAGGGCAGAAGGAAACCGGGGTACGGGCCTCCCCGCAAAGAGTCCATAGGCTGGACCTAACTAGAACGTAGCTGTATATACAGAGTAGGTTTTTCAAGAAGGCCAATGTACAGACATAGAAGGCCTAAGTAGCAACAGGGCAGGAGTGCAGCTAGGTAAAAGACCAGGAAGAACGGAGACGAAAGTCCCTAGCAAAAGCACTGTACAGAAACCCGCAAGAACTTTCTGAGGCGGGGTGTTCGTTTGTAACCTAGTGCACGTAGTCCCAAGTAGAGTGTGTAAAGTAATCACAGGAACACATGAAACATGTGTGTGAACCGCGACACGGAGGCTTAAGCAAGTCAGCCCGCGAAGTGAGAAAAGTGTGTTTGCGAGTAGAGTGGGAAGGAAGGCTTGAGAAGCCTTTAGTTTCAACACAAACGGCGCAACGCTCGTCAGCCCCATCCAGCACGACTCGACGGTTGCGCACGACCTGCTGCCGATGTGTAGGCGCGCTGGCATTTCAGCAAGCTAAACTGTGCCAGCTCCGCAACAACCCTGGGCCGGACGCTGCAGAAACGGTAATGTTCCAACTTGCGGTTGGCGGGCGTTTCGACAGCCAAGCGTTGGCGCTGCTCCAACGACCGACGACTTGCTCGCAGTGATGCCCGGGACGTTGGCGAAGTTGCCGTGGGGGCTGGGCTTACGCGGCGCTGGACAGCCCTCGCGGTCTTTTTCCAGACCCCGAGATGTCTTTTTCCAGACCACGCGATGTTTTTTGCTTTTTGTTCGACATCCATGGTCCAAAAAATGACCTTGATCTTTTTTCGGCCCCAGGCAGAAGCCAGAAAAAAGACAAGTTGGAGGCCGGAAAAAAGATCCTTTGTCGTGTGTGTGTGTTTTCACTTTTATTTTTTCATTCTTATTTTCTTTGCTTTGACCCCCTAAAGCGATATCGTGTGGCTTCTCCTTCCTTCGTGTTGAAAAACGTTTCTTTTGATATTTTTCCGATGACACACTTTGATTTCTTTCGTTCGCTTTCAGCCCCTAAAAGCGATTTCGTGCTTCTTCTTCTTTTTGTGTGTGTGAGAAGTTATAGTATGGTTAAGTTAGTTTTCGTTCAGTTTGCGTTGCAAAATTCATATTGTGGCGCTCTTTGTTGTGTAATGTCATGTGTGCGTGCTTCTATCTTTGCAGAGGTCAGAAAAAAGACATTAGAGGCCCAGAAAAAGATCCACCGGCGTCCGTAAAAAGACACGGGGTCAGTTACGAGATATTTCGGGGCCGAGAAAAAGACGGCTTAAATCGTAGAGTGGAGGTCGAAACAAGATCGTAATCTTTTTCTAGACCTCGTCGCGGGGCTGAAGAAAAGATGGAGGTCGGAAAAAAGACATGCCGGGGTCGAAATCAAGATGGACCAAGCGCGGGGTCTGAAAAAAAAAATTTCGGGGTCGAAAAAAAGAGCAGCCCCTCGCGGCGCTGGCCGCATTGCGAGCGCATGCCCGGAGCTTGCTGGACCGGTCGGCCCTGCCATGACAGACACAATGGTTCATTGATGCACCGATCAACCAATGCCAATGTATCGTCACTGAGCCACGCGAGCTTATAGCTTTGCTACCACGGAAGTTCAAGCAATTCCCGGCCGCAACACGCCTGCTATTCGTGATGTGTGCGCGAAGATCGTTTGCACAAAGCTGGTTATGCTCCTCGTGGAGTCAGGTACAACTGTCAAAGCGAATCCCCGACCAAAACTGCGAACCTACGCTCAACTGTGTGTCACTCCGTAAATCTTGCATTGACAACTGTTTGGGTTGTGAGCTCCGCCATCACAAGGAAATGATGGGATGCCAGTGGTAAGTCCATGCAAGAATACAGCTGTGAGACACAAGCGCGCCAGTCATGTTGCACCAACAAGATAGCAAGCTGTGCAAAATTCGCCGGAAGAGTCTCGTTTGAAGATTGTGCGCCAATGTTGTAACAAACGACAACATTCGCAGAGTTCTAACAGCAGAGTTTTGTTCAAATCACAGTCAAAAGCAAGCCACTTCCTCACAATACAACAGAGCATGAAGCTCCAGGCCAGCATGAGTCCTGAAACAACCGTGCGGTCAGGGTAACAAAGTGAAACGAAAGATATGTACAGATATTCAGCAAGGGCGAATATGTCACATCCGATCACAGATTCAAGCCTTCCAACAATGAGCGTTGGGCTCGACACACACCAGCCACAAAGTGCATGTGGGCTAACAGTAGGCTAACAGTGTTGCACGGGTGCTGTGGCGAGAAGAGCAGATGCAAAAACACGTCGTCAGGCAACTGCTCAACAGCTTTTAGCCCAGACACCTGGGCACGGTATATCCAAGCCCTTCGCCACGGTACATCAAGGGGGCAGGAGCGCAGAGCGTGAACAAAGCTCCACACACCGGCGCCACACAGACATGGCTGGGCTAGAGACCTGTGATGGGCACAATGAATGGGTGATGGCCACACCGAGCCAATGTCCACTCACGAACTATAGACGCAGACACACGTGAGCTATGGACACGTGGACAAAAACTTAGTCTGGGATGACACTCAGCAAAGAGACGAAGCGACGGCACGGCGGCGACTTCAGCACGACGCGCATCAGCAGCATGCCGATCCAAAACCGGGCACATGCGCCGACGCCTCCAAGCAGCCGCGGTGCGCACCAACTTATTAATTATCCCGCAGGTGAAACGGAGCAAACACAGTCGCTAACCATGGGCCGAGGCAAAACTAGTAGAGCGGCTGCCAGGCTTGCTGCGACTCAAGCTTTTTACATGCAACTTGAAGCTTGAAGTTGAACTCGTCGGTAATGCTTATAGTGCCAGTCAGGAAACCGAGTGCAAACAACTCTTGAACCAAAATGGCTTGAGCCAAAATGGCTTTGAGCCAAAAGGTTGTAGAACGTTGAGCTCACAACAATTTTGCGGAGCTACGGGCATATGCCATATGAAAGGGGTCCTCAGACAACAAGAACGCTTGAAAACGCTGGGTCGTTGCAGATTGAAAAACATGTGCCACTAGGCTCCAATGGACTCCACAAACACATGCTGGCCCGAGTTTCCGGCCAGAAAAAGTTTTAGCCCGCGTGCCACATTCATTTTCGGATTGCAAGTGTTGCAGTTCGCCGACACGCGCTTCGACGATTTGGGCGACAACGTCGTTATGGGTGCATATGGGTGCCTGCGGCGCGAGGTGGGGTCGTGAGTAGGCACAGGTGGCACGGGCCTGTCCTTGCCACTCGTGCCTTGCATGTGGCTGCCGTTGTCGACCACCGGTCCGCGTGCACGTGCAGGCCCCCCGCTCGAGCACGCGCGCGATGCACGGCATGTGCGCATTGTCCACTTCGCGGATTGTGAACCTTGCTTACCTGCATGTCTCGTTGATGCGGCTGCTGTTGTACTGCGCATTTCCTCGTGTGCAATTTTGCCGTCGCAGTGTGTAGCCGCAGTGTTTCCTTCCAACACCTGGATTCCGGAACAGGCCGCAAAAGGTGCGAAGCGAGACAAAAATCCGGTGTCAGAAAAGGCAGCAAGTGCTCTGCCGCTGGCAACCCTGCCCTGGCCGCATGGGTTATTTCATGGAGTTAACTCTTGTTCTGGGCAAGCCTCTCGAGTCCTTGCTGCCGCTTCGGCGCACCCTTCTACCAACCCCTACATCCGGGACCTCCCTACGGGCCCCGTGGTGGCAGGCGGCTCCATTGCGCCGCTCCGTGTGCTCGCTACCACTTTTTGTGGAGCTCGTCTTCCAATCAGAGCTTGGCGCGGCGCGTCCGCCCCCAAGCGCTGCACGGGCTGCTTGCGGACTCTCGCTGGCAGGCGGCTCTTCC
Organism: Symbiodinium sp. CCMP2592; assembly: GCA_905221615.1. NCBI lineage: Eukaryota > Dinophyceae > Suessiales > Symbiodiniaceae > Symbiodinium > Symbiodinium sp. CCMP2592. The sequence goes on along the minus strand of CAJNDT010004346.1, from coordinate 477,663 downwards.
GTCGCCGCGCTGCCAGTGCTTCGAGCGCAACCCGCCTCCTTACCCGTATCCTTGCCATAGCTGACCTGCAAGCCGCTTGGCTTCTCCTCCGGTACTGCGCGTGCCCCCGGGCCAATTACCTGTTGCGGGTTTTGCCACTGGCCAGTATGCGGAGTGCCTGTCAGCGCAAGCTGCTCGCAGGCCGAGCGCACTATACTGCAAGGAGAGGTGGGCAGACGGCCGTTGCGAGCAGCGGCGAGTCCGCATGAGTTGGGCGATGTGGTGCCGGGGATCTGGTTGCTCGTGTTGAGATGGGCTGTGCCACATCGGGTGTACTCCCAACCCGAGCGCTGCCGCTGGAACGGGATTTTCCCGCGCTTGCCGCGAGGGAGGGGCCCGAGTCGCCCGCAACGTCCGCATCGCTGATATGAACGTTGACGTGCCGATCAGCGACGGCCGCCACATCGAGGTCGTCTGCAACGGCCTTGCTCTGTGGCACGGAGCGCAGCACTGCGCAGCTCGCGGTCGATGCCACTATCGTCTCGCCACACTCACGCGATGTCCTTCACCCAGGCGCAGACGCTCGACCAGGCGTCACGCTCGCCCGAGCTGAGCGAAGGAAGCGGCGCGAGACGTACCCCGAGCTCCTGTGCTCCCGCCGTTGTCGTCTCGTCGTGTTTGGCATCGAGACCGGCAGGCGATGGAGTGCGGAAGCCGCTGACTTCATCCGCCTCGTCGCGCGAGCGAAGGCTCTCAGTGCACCGACCTCCCTGCGCCAGTCAATGCGCACGGCTTGGGTGCAGCGCTGGACGCTCAGCGAGCCTTCGGCCTCGTTCCTCGACCTCCCGGCTGACTGCGAGCCCGGTGCTGCCGACAACCCGCCGTCTTTGCACGAGGTGCTCGGCGAGCCTCGGATCACAGCCGCCTCCCTGCGCGCAGCTCGGGTGCACCTCGAGCTGCAACGTGCCCTCTCCGTAGCTCGCAGCATGCACTGGGACCGCTTCGTACTTCCGGAAAAGATGCGAGAAAAATAAAGAACCGCCACCATAGACATTCCGTAGACCGCAGTTGGCACCTGGACCTGAATCCTCCTTGAGCGGCGGTCGCAAACAGGTGTTGCACAAGCCTAGAACGTTGTTGCGCCGGTTATCGATGCAAGGCGCACCCAGGTCATCGCCAAACGGCATCCACTTGATGCCATCATCGTCTTGCCGTTTGGGAAGAAAAGCGATGCTGTCAAGGCGGTCGCCAGGCGCAAGCACCGCCATCACTTACCCCGAGTTCGGCAGGGCCTAGGCAGGGCGCAACGCTGCCAGCTGGTGGTGGTCCGTGTTGAGGTCGGTAGCAGGTTCGGTGCCGAAGCTACCCAATAGCTCCGGCTTTCGGCAAGTGAGTGAGCCGAAGCCGTCCATCCCTACCTCCAACCGACGGCCATGAACGCCTGCTTGCTTGAACTTCCCCCTTGCGAGTGAAGGCACTTCCGGCTAGCTCCTTGCCCGTGCGCTAGCTGGTTATGTGCACGTGAACTTATTTGGTAAGTGATGGGGAAACGTGGGTGAAACGTAAAACTATGTGCGTGTACACCCTTCTGGTAGGTGACTGGAGAACTTAAATCGACCGGACCCGCGCCGTCCAGTCATACCAAGGCGTGTGAACAGAAAACGAAGGTGGGGGGTACCCAGCGCGCAGCGTGTGTCGCCGCCTTTGTCGCACGATGGTCTGGGCTTCTCTCCATCGCTGCTGCACGCTCCCTCGCTGCCAACCTGCTGTCCTTCCGATTTCCAACACAGCCAATCTCGATGGCGAGGCCGAAGCACCTCCTCTCACCTCCCGCATGGGGTGAGCTCCGCTTCGTTCTTAGGAGGTTGGGGGTTTGGTTGGTTCTGGACTTTTGGTTGGTTCCGGTAGCCTGCTGCACTGGGACCGCGCCCGGAGGCTTGCAAAAAGGTCCGTGGAAAAAAAAAAATTCTTGCGCCCACGATATCGTCGTTGCAGCTCAGAAAAACAGCAGGGCTTCGAGCGACAAGCCGCCCCAACAGAACCAATTGTTAAAGGAAGACCCGAGCCATTCTTGGCAGTCGATGGGCTTGCGAAAGGCAGGCGAAAGGCTTTGTTTGACACGACTATCGTGGTTTAGGCAAGCTGTCTGACCGCCCGATCCCAAAATGCCCCGAGTGTTAGTTAATCTTTCCTTGTGCCGCCGTGGGCAAACATGCTTCGCGCAGCTTCTGTGCTAATCAATGCTGATGATGGTGATGCGAGTGCGAGTGCCAACCTGCCGGCTACTGAAATTTCGATTTGTTTTCGCGTTTTTAAACGACTTTTACGTCCTGGATGTGGTGGCTGGAGAGGTCGAAGCTACCCGCGGGATAGCGTCCAATCACGGCAGAACACAGAGTGCCAGTGCCGCCCAAGGTGGCCGACCACAGTATGCCCATCGGGCATGCGGCATCCGGCTTTCAGCCAAGCGTGGGCGAGACAAGCGTCTGCCGGAGGAGAATCGGTTGCTCAACCTTGTTGATCCTTGTCGATCTTGTCGCCCCGAGCTAACCGCCATGCCCTCCGCACTCTCCTGCCAACCGAGGTAGCAGGGGAAGCAGCATCACATGATGCAGCTCTGTGGGAAGCGTTCCATTCTTGCATCGGAAGACGTTGTGTTGCCTGCTGTGCTCCACGAAGGCTACCTTCTCGTTCGTGTTCAGGACTGGGAGGCTGCTGGTGGACAGGTGCAAGAGCCGGGAGAGGAGCGGCCTCGTTCTCCCAGCGGCAGTGAGCACCGCTCAGGCAGCCCTGCTTCCCGCAGCGTCTCGCGCAGCCCGCGAGGCACTCCCCCGCCAGAGCGCCGCCGCCCCGTCGCCTTTCCTGGCACAGCCGGTTTCTCAGCTTCTCCCTCCCTGGCTGCACTCGTCCCCGTTTGCGGCGACAGCGAGGCCGTTCCGAGTGTAAAGCGCTAGCTGTTGGCGCCCCTCGGCTGCCATTGGCTGTGCTCCTGGTCTGGGCCTCAGCCTTTCCCGTGCGTTTCTCACTGCCGTTTTTTGCCAGTGATCAAGTGACGGCCGGCCGTCGGCGCCTCCAGGCTGCCGCAGGCTGTGCTTTTCACTCGGCTCTTTCCCTGTCAGGTCGTGCTGGCAGTTTTTTATTTCCAATTTACATCAAGCCGGGCCCCTTGGGGACCACCTTTGCAACTGCCAGCTCAATTTCGGTTGTTTGCGCCTCCGGGCTGCCGCCGCATTGGGCTCAGCTGGCGACGACGGCCGCTGGCACAGCACACAGCCATCGGGCTGCTGCCGCGGCCGCCGAGCTGCGGGCTTCAACCGCTAACGCAACAGTCGTTCCCCAGTCTGTCGGCCGCTGGCGCTCCCTCGGGCAGCCGCGGCCACCGGGCCAAGGTACTTCGCTCATACTTCGACCTTGGTTGCTAGCTGCCACTCAGGTCGGGCCCTCAGCAATTGCTGCATACTGCACGTTTTGTTCTGTCATGCCACCGCCGCCTGCATCTGAGTCCCAGCTTTAATTGGTTCAGGCTCTTGGGCAGACTCTGCCCACCTGCGTGCCCGAACCGCGCTACAAAAAGAGGGTTCCGTTGCACCAGCCAGCGCATATACCCGCCGCTACACATCAGTATGTCCATGCCCAGGCGTTCGCGCGATGCCTCTCCAGCTGCCCGCCGCAACCTCACTGCCCACGCCGTCCCAGCCGGCAGTGCGCCTGCCTTGGCAGCCACTGGCCGTGGTGACGCGCGTGGCGCAGCGTCCGTCGTTACAGTGCTGGACGACACGCCCCCCAACACTCCGCGGGAGTCCGACATCTCCCTCAACACGCCGCCCGCTTTCCCAGAGGCGGACTTGTGTGCGATCTGCCTGGACCCCATCGACCCCACAACCACCGGCGAGGCATCAGCAGTCCTCCACCCGACGTGCGCCCGCCACCGCTTGCACCTCGCGTGTCTTGCGCAGCAGCGGGCCCAACCCGATGCTCCAGCAGACATGCACTGCCCGGTCTGCGCTGCGGGAGGCTGGGCCGATGCCGACGACCAATGGTTGCGAGCGGCGTGTGCGGCACGGGGGATCGAGGCGCCCACACGGCTGCCCGCCCCTTCCACCGTGCGCCAGGGCATAGCGGACTATACGATCCGCACATTCACATCCAACGATGCGCCCGAACCTCAGCCACCAACTCATGTGCGCGTGCTCTGCTGCCGCCGAGTCGCAGCCGTGCGTGGGGACGAAGGGGAAATCAACTTCGTTGAGCTCCCGGACCGGAGAATGCAGTGGTCACCCATCGCCGTCCGCGGCGACACCGGCATCATGGCATGGCGATTGTCGTGGGCTTGCCCGCGCTGCTCGCGAGTCCTGGACTGGGAAGAGGCTGCGGTGCTTGCCGACGCTGGCACGCCCTGTGCCGACTGTCGCCGGCCTCGGAGTTGGGAGTTCGACGCCACAGCTCGCACTGCCTGTTTGTGCTGCGCTTGCGGACGGCAGCCGCAGCCGATCGCCGGGGCACCCGAGGCGCTCGCCGGACTCCCCGATGCGCCTGCCAGCGATCCAGCCCCCGTGCGCGGGTCGTGGTACGAAGTCGGCCCGCCAGCAGGGAACCCGCACTCAGCCACAAACTCCTGGTTGTTCGTCCCGCTCCTGCACGCCGCGTGCGGCACCCTGTCCCCGCGAGCCGTCGAAGCATGGAGCCGTGAGGAGCGCTGCCAGCCCTGGTGGGGTGAAGCACGCCACACGCTCCTTCATTCGGCTCCGGTTGCGGCCGCCCTGCTCCTCGATGCCCTTCGCGAGGCAGCTGCCCGGCACCACACTCCGCCTCCCCAAAGCATCATCGCTGCAGCCCAGGCCTTGCCCTCCGGCGCTGAGCTGCATTTAGGTTGGGTCGTTCGTCAGCTCGCCTCTGCCGACGGCTACATCCATGCAGCAGCGCAGGAAGTGTGTTTGCAACTGTATGGGGGGCTGAGTTTTGCTGCGAACCTCGACCGCTTCTCTGATGCCTTTCGCCGCGACGACGAGGCGCCGGTCCCTCCTGCACCCGCTGGCCCGCGTCCCGCCGCTGCAGCCCTCGGTGCACGGCAGTCTGACGGTGACGATTCGCTGCCGTTGTTTCGGAGCGCGCCCCGGGCGCTGCCCAGCAAAGGCGTGGGCGAGGCGGAGGGCGTCGCGGCCGCAGAGCAGCACGCGGACACAGGATCCCAGAGCCTCCGTTGCCTGCAGGCGCCCCTTGCACGGCCGCCGCAGCTCCGACGCAGGCGGAGCAACGGGTTGGCGCTGCTTCCACAGGCGTGCGCCTCGGCCTCGAGCAGCTCGACGACATTGATCTCGCCTTTGAGCTGCGCCGCCGGACACTCACACTCCAAAGCGCTCCGACCCAACTTCGAGGCATTCTCCGTTATGCGCTGCGGACGGGGTTGGAGCAGGCCGTCGCGGGCCCCGGGCCGGACGACACAACCCGTGGCTGGAAACTCTTTTTCTTGGCACCCCGCATGCTGCTGCACCGCGAGCCCGGCCAATCGCGCATCGAACCCGCCGAGCTCGAGCGGCGAGCGGATGCTTTCCGCCGCGGCGAATGGCCCTCGCTTCTCCGCGCAGCCTGCGCCGCACCTCCCGCACAGCCTACCCCGCGCTCACTTGCTGATGGGGCCGACCCGGAACGTCGAGCGGCGCGCGCCACCGCGCTCGTCCACTTGGGGGAACTCTCTGCAGCGACTCGGGCCCTCACTGCTGAGCCACTCGCCGCCGGCAACCAATCTACGCTCGCTGAACTCCGGGACCCCAGCCGCCGACCTCAAACACCAGTCGTGCCACTCAGCCCGGAGGTGCTCAACCATGTCGCGGAGCCATGCCCCATGCCAGACACGCTCCTGCTGGCCAACCTGCGCGCGGCCCGGCGAGGCTCGGCCGCAGGCCCTTCAGGCATGACTAATGAGCACCTGCGCTTGCTGCTGGACGACCCCGACGACTTCACCTTGCTCCACCAGGCAGCACTTCGGTTCGCCAATGCTGACGTGCCGGCACCTGTTTTGGCAGCCGCACGCCTTGGACGAATCGTAGCTCTCCGGAAGCCGAATGGCCGGGTGCGCGCGCTCGTCGTCGGGGATGTTTTTCGCCGCCTCGTCGCCCGAGCCTTGGCACAGCACTTCGCGGAGGCCCTCCAGGCGGCATGCATGCCCTATCAATTCGGCGTGCGCACGCGTGTGGGCACTGAGGCGCTGTACAAGCTCCTCCATGTCGCCACCGAGTGCAATCCCCGCACCACAGTCCTGTCGGTCGACTCCGTAGGGGCGTTCGACCACGTTTCTCGACAGGCCATGCTCGAAGGGCTGCGCTCGCGACCTCAGCTTGCCCCGCTCCTGCCGTTCGCCCGCCAGTTCTATGGCACCGAGAGCAGCTACGTCTGGACTGACGACACGGGCACCGAGCACGAGATCTTGCAAGCCGAGGGCGGCGAGCAAGGCGACCCCCTCATGCCCGCGCTCTATGCGGTGGCACAGCACGCTGCCCTTCATGCTGTCGCGTCCACACTGCTGCCAGGCGAAGGCGTGTTCGCCTTCCTGGATGATACCTACATCGTTTGCCCCCCGGAGCGCGTCGCCACCCTGTACGGTACCCTCACCGCTGCCCTTTGGGACCATGCTCGAGTCCAGCTCCCAGGGCAAGACCCGGGTCTGGAACGCAGCTGGAGAGGAACCGCCGAACCTCGCTGCACTCCAACCGGACCCCAGCTTTGCCACTGACGTTTGGGTCGGGGCTTGGACCTTGCCTGCAGAGCGCCAAGGGCTCGTCGTGCTCGGTGCGCCGCTCGGCACTGAAGCTTTCGTGCAGCGGCAACTGCGGGACCGGCGCCGCAGCCAGGATGTCCTCCTCGAGCGCATCCCCGCCCTCGGCGACCTGCAGGCAGCCTGGCTGCTGCTACTTTACTGCGCGTCCACCCGCGCCAACTACCTCCTCCGCATGCTCCCCCCGCACTGCACGGCCGATTACTCCCGCGAACATGATCGTGCCGTCGCCTTGTGTCTCCGCACCTTGCTCTACGGGGAGGAAGCACCCGAGCTGCGAAATGATGCCCTTGGCACGGCGCAGCTTCCGCTCGGGTTAGGGGGCCTGGGTCTGCGATCTGCCACCTCCGGTGCCTCGGCCGCCTATTGGGCCTCGTGGCAGGACGCCTTCCCTGCACTGCTCCATGGCAGCGTTTCCCTGCCGACGCTGCGCAGTTGCAAGCCAGCCTTTGTGCGCCTCACGGTGGCATGCTGCCGGCCCTCCGCCGCTTGCACGGCTGCGGCGCGAGTACGGGAGGCCGGCTTTCCCGTACCCGACTGGAGCGCTGCGGCCGCGCCTGCCGCACCGCAACCCCCGCACGGGGACGGCCACCTGCGTGGCTGGCAGAGGGCTGCTGTGGCAGCTTGCGACGAGCGCGCGCTCGAGACGCACCTTTCTCACTTCAACCCTGCGTCCCGAGCGCTGCTGCTTTCGCAAGCTGGACCCCACTCAGGCCGTGCCCTCTCCGTCTCCCACTGCCCCTGACGCCGCGCACCTGCCGCTGCCGCGGCCGCCTCGACCCGCTTGGTGACCACCGCGCCGCTTGTGCCACCTCCGGAGTGTTGGCGACGCGAGCCCTTCCGCTCGAGCATGCGGTCGCCCGTGTGTGCCGGGAAGGCGGCGCGCGGGTTGCACGCAACGTCCGGCTTGCTGACATGAACATCGATGTTCCCGTCAGTGACGCGCGTCGCATTGAGGTCGTCGCATACGGCCTGCCCCTCTGGCACGGGGCGCAGCTCGCACTTGACGCAACGATCGTCAGTCCTGTCACGCGGAGCGGGGAGGCGCAGCCGGGCGCCGCCGCGCGCCCTGGTGCGGCCGTCCAGGCCGCTGCGCGCCGCAAGCGGCGCCAAACGTACCCCGAGCTCGCTAGCGTGCGACGGGCCCGTCTCGTCGTTTTCGGGGTCGAGGTCGGCGGGAGCTTCGGTGCTGAAGCTGCCTCCTTCCTCCGTCACCTTGCCCGGCACCGTGCGGCCAGCCTTCCACCCCTGCTCCGAGCTGCTGCTTGTGCAGGCTGGGTCCAACGTTGGTCCGGCCTCCTTGCTGTCGCTGCCATGCGTGCCTTTGCGGCGTCCCTCCTCGAGCTGCCTGGTGGTGACGTTTGCGATGCGGGTGCGGCGCACTTCGTGGAGGTCCTCGCCGAGGTCCGCGGCGGCCCCCCGCTCGGCGCAAGCCGCCTGCCGGCGCCTTGAACCCTCCCGTAGCTCGCAGCTGAAATGTGCTCTGGGACCGCGGTCACTGTTCGAAAAGAGGCGCGTGCAAAAAAAAAAAGTTGTGTCGCGGAACTGGAAAATCGGTTCCAGGGCGCAGCACAAGCCTTCAACAATTATTTTTTCGATGCTCGCACCTTGCTGCTCACGGAAGGTTGGTCGACTTGTCCCATTGGGGCACAGCTGCTCGACAACCACCAAAGAAATGAAGGCTTTGCCAGACCGGGGAACTGGCCCCATGCATGTCAGCACCACACCACGCGGACACGCACCACTTACTTTCGCAACCGCGTGCTGTTGCCGACCACGGATCCTGCTTTCCGCGCACTCGGCTTGGCTGATCGCCATTCCTTCAAATAAAGCCGACGTACTAGCACCCCAGAACATGCAGATCGCGTTGCGCAGACGCTTGCGTCTCGTTGTGCCGCTCACCTCCGAGGCACGTGGTGGCGATGCAGCTGGATGCGGCCATTCCGTGGATCCTTCGGGGGACCATGCCGTGGCATGCTCGCGCACAAAAAAAAAGAGAAAAAAGTTCGTCGAGCATGCTTGGATCCGCGTGGCGCGCGATGCCATCGGGCCCGAAGGTCAGGCCGTCCCATAGTAATTCAGTGGCTCACGCACACGACCGCACCGGGAGTGGGGTCGGATGACCGCTGCCGACTTGACATGGCGTCACTCCTTAGGCCACTGTGCTGTGGCATACGGGCTTTTCGCTTTCGCCCGTTCGAGTCATGGTGAGACACCACGGCAACGGTCCTATAAGGACATGGGGATGTTGGTGAAACATAAATCAAGATAATAGGATTCAAAGCACCATAAAGTCTTTGACAAATTCGCGTTCTTTGACTTTCCATGCTGTACATGCTGCCACGTTGGTCCAGCAAGGTGCGTTCGGAAAATGACGGTTACAGAACGAGCCGAGTCTATCATCCCATCTTGTCAAGGGGCGACCAGGACGGCGAGACGGACATTGAGTAAAGTTCTCTGTCCAATTCATTGCCGGATGCCACGTGCAGACGTGTCGTGCCCAGCTATCGGATTCAGCAACTTGGGATGCAAAATGGTACTGACGTCTGGCCAATCTGGTTGTCCACATTTCCAGCGGATACTGCTTGAGAGCCTGTTCCACACGCAATTTCATACGTTTCACAGTCTCAGGCCACGGTTCGTCGGACACGCGGATCCATCCTACAATGGACCTAAGCATGCGTCGTAGCACAATATCCAACTTTTGTAATTGCTGTTGTGTCAATGAAAGAGTGTGCAACCCATATAATACAGTCGGCGTCACGGTTGCATCGAATAGCTTCAACCGGAGTTTGATGGTGGCATACGGGGCAGCGCTAATAGCCACGGCTACACGCCGCAACGACCCCCAGTGCCTCGTTGTACTCGGCTCGGAGGTTGGGGCACGGGAGCCTTAGCTCTCTCGTTCGCGACCAGCACCCTGCTGCTTCGACGGCGAGCGGTCTGCTTGCTGGCCGGAGTGCGTTTCGTGAGTGAGACACGTTGCTTGATGTCATCAATGCGGTCTTCATAGGAGCAGACTGGGGGCAAGACTGCATTGATATAGACACGGAACGTGCGCAAACACCGTTCGCAATTGGCTAGAGGACACCGTGATGTATTCGATCACGTTTGTTGTGGGAGCATGCCGAACACTGCTCGTACACAGGGCAGGGCGGGAGCCGGCAAACAATGCGCTGATGTTTTGACATGTGTCGTCGGGCTGGAATTTTGAATTTGTTGGGTTGTTGGGCCGACACGCAAAAACGGTGTTTGTACCGCAAGGCCTTTATTTCAAGTTTTTCTGCTGCTTGTGTCAGAAATCTAGCACTCTAGCACTGTTACGCAGTGCAAGGATGGCTGTTTTGATATCGTTTGCTGTTTGGCGGCTGTTGTTTAAAATAATCAAAAAGGTCGATTTGCAATAATAACAAACAACTATTGACGTTGGTCAACCATGCAGACCGTTTGATGTGGCCAAATTACGCACGTCGTTGAGGGGACGTGCAAGGAAGGGGACCCACCACAGGCCAAAGGACAGTTTCGAGGCTTGCCCAACAACGAATGAGAGCTGGTTTCCTTTCCAGGTTGATAATAGCACACTGACACTCCATTTGTCCAGTCGGCGACCGCGTTGAGACAGAGCATCGATGTGATTGGCCGTTTTTGCGAGAACCAAATCATTGTACAGAGACGGATGCGTTGCATTGGATTTGGAGCAGTGCCTCGTTCGGCATTGGCATATCAATTTCCGAAAGGATTCTGCTTTCGACGACGGGAAAAAAGATTGTAGATGGCAGGGTGGCAGGTGTCATTCAGTGCTGCAGCAGATTCCGTGCCACTCAGGCGAGTCATGGAGTTTGGATTGACGGAAGAGCAGGTCCGCGTGTACACAGAGGCTGCCTTGGAACCGTGTTTGCTGGGCTGCGTGTATTTGCTACATTGAACGCCAGGCATTCAATGACATGGACAAAAATCACACCGGTGTCCTGCAACCAGCCGTCGTCTCAGACAGTATTACTGGTTACTTCAAGAACGGCAGTGTAGCAGGTATTCACGGCCCCCTTACGTCACCGCCAGTTGTATATTTCATAAGTGCAGGCGAATGGGACCCTCGGATATAGTAAACGATTTTTCCAGCACACGGATTGGCAGGGCAATTCGCGAGGGGAGAACGAGCCGTCTTTCTCCTTGTAACAAGCTCACGGGTGCTGGCGCCGCCGCCCGCATCGAAGCGCCACCGTAAGAGAGCCTCGCCAAGAGGATTGCACGGTGCGTTTCTGAAGTGGCGCCGAACCCACATCTATTTAGCATGAAGCGAGCGAGCATTGCAGTATGGACACCGGGACACGACACGGTGTGATGCGTGCAAAAGCATTGAAGCATACACAGGGGGGACATCGAAATATCGACAAATGCCCCAGTGAGCTCATTTGTAGCAATCCGACGACAACAGTTGTTTCCGATGCTATTGCTCCTCAGTGTTCAGGGCTGGGGTGGATACATCGGTCTGAAGTGGAAGCTTAGTCACAGATGGGCCCCCGCTGCCAAGATAAATTTTGGTCATGTGCAATTTGCAAGTGTTGCGGGGTGGGGGGCTAATGGTGTTGTGTGAGTGTGCAACTCAACTTCGACCGACTTGCACCAGTTTTCCTGACTGCAAGACGGAGCTGGGGATCTTGATGCGATCGCGTGGGCATACGCTGTCAGATGAGGCTGTGTTGGGCGTGCTTGCAGGGCGCATGAAATTGTCCGAATGTGTTGGTACAGGATATGCGGGACCTGGCGGCTGACAGGCCAGCTCTTCCTGGCTTTGGGCTAGCGGGTTCTGAAGCTTCGATTGTGACTTGAGGCACGGGACCGTCACCCTTGCAGACTTTCTACAAATCATGGCGAAGCGCGAGCAGGATTGCATGTTGCATGCTCTTTTCTAGCGAATCCAGCTCAGTATCTCTTTCGCACCCTCCCTCCTCGCGTGTATTGTGTATTCACTGTTGGAAGGATGTGCTCCTTCAGCAGAAGCTTGCTCAAGCTTTTGCGGTCTTTGACAAAGATGGGAGTGGTTTCATCAGCGTCAATGCAGAGAGTGATTTCCGCAAGCAAATGACGCAGCCTGACTGCATTTTTGCCGTGGCAGGTGAACAGGATCAGAGTTGGATTGTTGCGCAGGTCGTTAGGAAGCAACCCATTCACCGACGAGCAGTTCGAAAACTTCCTGAGCGAGTTTCCCTCCCAGTTCGGCCAGGCGAAGGATTTTGAAGTTAAACGCCGGTGCCAGGTACAGGGCCGAAGCTGCTTCACAACATCCAGCAGAACAGGATCGCTCAGCGTAGACCATCAGCATGGCCCGCATGCGCATTTGTCTTGGAGCCTGGCAGGACGGCTTGGTGGACTACCAGGCCGACCGAGTTGAAACTTGAAGCGAAGCAGGTCCAGGTTGCGCAAGGTCCTCGAACATCTCCGAACCTTCGCTTGCAGATGTTCGCTTAGAGTCGACCCAGTCGACCCACACCCCATGGATCAAGGGAACGGTGAGGGCCTGCGGAGAGGAAGCTCTGTCCCCACCACCTCGCCACCGTTGCCACCCCATGCCGCAGCAGATCCGGCACAATCGAAGGATGCTCAACTCAAGCATTGCTCCACCTCTAACTCCCCCACACAGGCGAGAGCAACCGTCAGTGTGCAACACGTGTTTGAAAACTGGATGACACATGACACACGGTCCACGGATGTTGAAATGCTGTGTGCGTGTGTAACCATTTCCATTCCCCGCGATCGTAGAGCATGGCAGGAGTTTATCAAGCTGATGCTTCGAAAGGCTCCTTGAGCGGCCCAGCTCGGCCTTCTCATGGCATTGTCCAGTAGAGAACGAATGAATCTTGGAGCCTGCAAAGACTGCTGCGCTCTTGGGCACTGGAAAAGTCAATGCCCCACGTGTTTCACTTTCGTCGCATTTCCGATTAATCTCTGCGTGTGGTCGAAAAATGGCGATCCGGGGGTAGTATCATCGCTATTTGCGGCCTCTTGCTTATCCTGGGTCTGGAATGTGTGAGTGTTTGCATCTGCGTCTTGCAGAGGCGACCTGTCATGTAGCAAAGTCGAAAGCAGTGGCCAGCAGCAGCTGTACTACGATTAGATTAGGCCATAGGTGAATATAGGTGATAGTGCTGCACCGCTGTGCACTGCTGCACATGGGCAAGACACGAAGACTTGTGAAACGTCGGAGAAACGATAACGGTTCGCCCTTCAGGAGCCTTGTCGATGGCATGGGATGCTCGCTAGTTGATAACTGCCAGACGCGGGCGTTCGGCAAGCGTTGGTGTGGCTGATCTGGGATTTGAAATTTGGGGTGATGGTTCCGGAACCGATGCTGAGCCGTTGGGTTTTGACTCAGCTGCGGCCTCCGAGCGACAAAAGACGTGCTGCGGTTGCAGAAGCACTTTCTGACTTCCGGCCCGCCATGAGGCAGTTTCATGATGGTCCATGCTTAGAAAATAGAAAGCACTTCGCCTCCAAGACGAGTGTTCTGGATGTGGCCGCCGGTGATAAGTGGTCCGCACGGGTCAGAACCAGTAGCTTACCACGCTTGGCACCATGATGATTTGCTTTTGGGTGCACAACAAGAGTTGGTCTTTTGAAGGGTTCCGCGTGCTTCGCCATGGATGCCGTTCATGCAGAGAGGCAGGAAGCCTCAGAATCCATACCGCAAATTGAATACCCTTCAGTCAGGTCGAAGTTGGTCCAGAGACAGAAGCAGCAGCGACAGGAGTGACGACAGACCCCGACCCTGTGACGGAAAATGCTTGCTATAGACCGCTGGAATTGGTGTCGCCAGAGTGGCCGGGTCCCCGGGGCCTGCTAGGAGCTCGAGAAGAAAATCAAGAAGCTCAAAGGCTGGCACTGTTTTACAACATTCGGGTGGTTGCCGCGGGAACCTGGAGGTGCCATGAAAGAGGCTGCACAGAAGGAGCTGGACGAACTGGAGCAGCAACACGAGGCGCAGCGGCCATTCAATGCCGTTTCTTGAGGTCTGTTTTCGCAGCTTCGGATCCCTGTGCAGGCTGAACTGACCAGCTTCGATGCAAACAAGGGTGTGGCGGAAGGCCCAGGCAAAGAAGCAGGTGCCCCAGGTCGAAAAAGGCAGCAGTGGTAGCCTGGTAGCAGCCACAGCAGCGGCGCCACCGCCCAGTGCCAGCGCGAACACCTTCTGCCGTTTCATAGTTTCATGTCTTTACTTCTTATTCGTCATCGTCAGCTTAGTTGCTCTCACTCAACCACCATCGCCGTCGCGATCTTCATCCGCTTTATCGTCCTCATCCTTATGATCCTCATCTTGATAATCCCCCCTGCCCTCCTCATCACCATCGTGTGACGAATTTTGGCTGGGGGAAGATCCTGCCCTAAAGTGAGTCGGGACAACGTGTCTTCATGTGTGCTTGTATGTGGTAGCTGTGTACATGCACGCAGCCGCTCCGCGCGTGGTGCTCCTAGTATATAGCCGCAGTATGGCCTTTCTTGTCTACTCCGTGATCTTCTCTGCTTGTGAACGGAATTCAACTGCGTGCTGCGCAAGCAGCATGGCAGCAGGTGTTGAGGCTCATTCTCACGTAATTCAGCGTTGAAATAAAGCTTTCTCTGCGGTCAGTTCGAGCGCTTCGAGGTCATTGCAGAGGCCGATTCCTCTTCGATCATGCAGGCGAGCAATCTCACTCGTGGTAGCCGCCGAACTGTGTTTGTAACCGGGCCCTGCAAGGATGCGAAAAAGTTTCGTGAACGAAACTGGCACCACTGCTTGTTTGAGACATCACACGTTTGGGTCGGCTTGGTTGCTGCTGGGTTTCGGAGCAGGAGTGGTTTGTCCAAGAAAGAGCTGGAGGAGGAATGTGTGGCAAGAGGCTCTGATGGGAGCATTCGGGAGACGAGGACACGACGCGTAGGTTGCTATGTTTGCGCTATGTTTGCTGAGCCAACAGGCGACATGCACAGGGAATTCGGAGCAAGAACATTCAGCGTTGCTGCCGTTTGGCCAGGCCTGGGAAAGAAAGGCTCAAAGGAAGACCTTGTCCAGAAGCTCATCATCTTCCAGCAGGACAGCTCGGTGTCCTCGCGGGCATGGGAGAGGTGCCATGCGCATGTAAAGGGTAGCTGGAGATTGTTTTCATAAATTCTTTGGTTTCAGGTCTCGCGTTTGTCTATGGAGAGCAAGCAAATCCGGCGCACACGCGTTGTGATGAGCATTTTCTCGATTTTGCAACTGTCAACTTTTGTGAGGACGGTGTTACGATGCATGTTGTTTCGCACTGTGCTGCAAACGCTGGTGACGCTGCTGTCGGGACTCTCGCTACTACCACGAAGACGAGGACGACCGCGGCGGCAGCAGCAGTAGCGAAAGGCACACCGACGACCTCGATTGGGACCGCGACCCGCGAAGACGACGACGGGACAACGACAACGACAGAGCACGAACAGGCCGTGTGTGAACTGCAGGTTGGGATGCCGTGGAGATCCACAGTTGAAAAGTTTGTTCTGAGGAGTTAGCATCAAAGCTGGCCTCGGAGGAGGCCTGCCTCTCGGATCTCGACAGTTTCCGATGAAGGGCGATGATGTTACGAGACCGAAATCTGGATCTGTGTATAGGTAAACTTTTGTCGATGGAAGTCTGTATGCGGAAAATGTCTACTTGCAGGCCAAAGCTTCTACAGCTTCCGGAGGCTATGCTGCCGCGGCACCAGCTGCCAGCCTCTCATTCCAGTTGTTTGTGACTCGAGTGCATCTGCAGGCATGTGTAGCTTTGTGATCTCTGCCCAGGCTGCAGCTAAAGCTGGCAAGGATGACGAGGACGATGATGACGAGGAGGCGGAGGAGGAGGAAGATGACGACGAAGACGACGACGACGATGACGACGACGAAGACGAGGCTGACGAGGCATCTCTGTGATACTGTTGCCAGTGTCACGAAGGAAGCACGGAATTGTGCAGAAACGCTTGCTAGCTACTGTAGCCTCGAAGGTCGTAACTGCCGCGGCCGAAGCTGTTCTTTGTTTTCAGGTGGACGCGGAAGAGATGGAACGGCAGGGAAAGCGAGAAAAGGCACAGTCACTGAGTCTTCGGCGAACCTGTGCTGATTGCACTTCTGCCGGGCTCATCTTGTGAAGGCAATCCAGAAGGCGCTGCGATTTCTCCTGACAGAGAAGTGCCCGGAAGCTGGTTTGCATGTAGAGTCCGGACCTTGCGCAACTGTTCAGCATGTCCTTTCTGAAAGCATGTCAGTCGCAGAAGAAGGCTCCACACGGTAGGTTTGTACCTTGATGTTTGCCGACTGCAGGATGTGACGAGTGAGGTCTTGCAGTACAGCTCAAGCGCTGCTTAAGAGTCTGCGCGAGTCTAGGTCAGGGCGGCTGAGATTCTCAGCTCTGTGTGCAGCCCCACAAGCTGAGAGTCCGAGGTTTCGGATTCTAAACTAGGAGGTCTGGTTCTGTGCAATTCTGAACTTGGAGGTCTGTCAACTGGAACGTGTTGGTGTTGTAAACGCACACGACCCTTTTTTCACCAGTGGTGTCTAAACCAATACTTCCGCCGTACCCCTCGCCCTCTCTGACCTTTACCACCAGCCGCAACGCTGTCCAAGGATGGCTTCTTACTTGGCGAACTTGTTGAGAAGCTGGAGATGGTCAATGTGCAAACCTCAGAGGAAGCGAACTTTCCCGAGAAGCTCGCGCTGAGAGAAGCGCATGTTTCGGGTTGCAAGTGACAGCACGGATGGCTTCAGTCATCTTCAGTCTGTGCAGCATCGCAGGTTCGGGGCTTTGCACCGGAGAAGCTCGGTTCCTTCCTGAGTCATGGAGGCTTACATAAGTGTTGTATGTACAAGGAGAGGGTTGGTGCAAAAGATCTGAGCATTTGGGTGGCACAAATTTGAGAAATCGATGTGGCAGGTTGGTGTGACGGCGATAGTCCTTTGCTGGTATCCGACACTGACTGACACTGAGAGCTAAGGCTACAAAACCACGGAGAAGTTCGTCCGTCGCCAGCCTGAGGCAGTCTTAAGATATCGGAAGAAGGATCAAATGGTCCTCCCACCTCGTCGACGGTGATGGTCAGGCAGCACCTGAACATTGAGAAACATGTAACGTGATGGTGCGCAACCGTCCGAAGAAAAGCAGGTTGACTCGCCCATTGTTTTCACTCTTCAGATAGCTTTGAGTTAGATACGAAGAGGGAGACATTGATGCAATTGAGCCTGTGAAGCCAGAGCAGCCGCGGCCTTATAGTCACAGTAGATGTGGTCTTGTGCGGACATGCCCGGGCTCCTCAGATCCCGTCGGTTGAGGCTGGCAAGACGACAGCAATGATGGATGACAAGTAGAGCAGCAAGTGGACTCAAATACAGCTGATGTGACAGTGGCCAAATTGTCGGCCCAGTTGATGCCATGGCACAAAACTACTATGACATTCTCGGAATCACCCGAGATGCAACTGCCGAGGCCAGTGTCACCAGTATGGTGACCGGGCAAAAAGCAGCTCCTCCCTGTGCCAGGAAATCAAGAAAGCTTACAAGAAGGCTGCACTGACGCATCATCCAGACAAGGCCACCGACTGGACACATTTGCAGCCCCGTAATGCTACGACAAGTTGGAAGCAGATGCCTGAGGGTGGAGATCCGGAGAAGTTCAAAGAATGCGGAGCCGCTGTGGAGACACTTACTGACGATAGGCTCGGATTTGCATTTGTTGGCTGAGCTGTTGAACTGGAGTGCTTGCGGTCAGGAAGCGTGCCGCCTACGATTCAACGCTGATCCGTCTGCGCTCGAAGGATGGACTCGGAAGTGGCAGCTCAGACTTAAATACGCAATCAGCGAGTGTTTCGGATGGCTCCTCTTGAGCTCTTCCAAGCCGATTCCTCAACCAACCATCTCGCACGGACAACAGAAATGCCATAGCCCTTCCTGGTTGCAAAGCGTGAGAGCAAACCCTGCCCAAGAGGGTCCACACCGTCCTTGTGAGCGCGCTTCTATTAAATCCTCCGATGCAGAACAGGCCTAACAAGCCGGTCACTGGAGACGTCTGTCCACCCAGAAGCAGTTGGAGCCACGTTGCGAACGGCAGTTCAGGTCCTTTTCGCTTCAACCGCGACGCTTCCATGGAGAGGCCTCCAGCGCGGCCGGCGCCGCCAGCGCCGCCAGCTGCAGGAGTGAAGCTGCAGACATGCTCTCTTCTCTGCATCTCTCTGTTTGCTGTTCCGTGTGCGTGTATGCTTCTTTTTTCAGCTTCCACGCGGGCGCCCAGCGCAGCGGCACCTCCAAAGCCGCGTGCGCCGAGCGGTGCCGTGGAAATCCCTTCTGACCCAGGCTCGGGGCTCGGGGCTCGGCCCGTCTTTTGGGCGCCTTTCGTAGGCTTCGAAGGGCGGCACCCGTGTGTCGTTCAGTCTCAGCAGACCGCTCGGAGCGGAAGGCAGTCTCTCCATCAAGGAGCTCAAAGAATTGCTGACAGCACTGGGCATCGATCATGATGGCTGCCTCGAGAAGGCTTGCAAAGATAAGGTTTTGTTTTCCTGTCCCCTGTCCCCTGCGCTTGTGCCGTTCGTAAGGCAGACCTGTTGACACTGCTTCGGGACCGGAAGGACTTGCGTTGGTCTAAGGGCGAGGTGTATTTGTGAGGTTGCTTGAGAACCTCACTAATGGCTCTTGAAAGGAGCGTCGAGCAGGTGGGCCGTGAAGGGCTGTCGATGTGGCGGATGATTATTGAAGACAGATTTCAGACGCAGGCGATACCCCGAGAGAGGCGCCCTCAGCACCTGCTTCTGGAAGACCACAAGCGCCTTGTCGTGGCACGGGTCTTGTGGTGCTTGTGTCTGTCACACCTGCGGATGTGCAATGAGGCCCAGCCCACAAGCTCAGCAAGCTCAGCACAGTCTTCTACTGGTGCTAAAGCTTTGCGTGTGAAGATCATGTCCATAGGCCCCGCGCTCTGCATGTCTCATTCCCCTGCTGTTTGTGGCAGTTTGATCAAACGATCTTCGGGATTTGGAATGATGACTACTCGGCCTAAAGTTGCCGGACTGGAGACAAGCAGTCCATAAAGAGTGAAGTGGCCCCTACCGTAAGACAAGTCGCACGTGAAATCCGAGCGACCTTTGTGCAATTGCCATAGCGGTCCATCATACATGGTAGGGACATGCCTTCAAAGAGGTGCCGATGTCAATCCTGGCACAGGTTCCGCCACTGTTGGGAAGAGCACGCTGATCAAGAGATACTGCGAGAATCGGTTTGTGCAGAAATACATTCCAACCATCGGCATCGACTACGGCGTCAAGCCTGTCCGAGTTCTGGGGCACGAGTTGAAGGTAAACTTCTTCGACACATCAGGACCACGACTCATGCTACGAGTGGTGCCTGTCACGGCTATCGTTCTTGGGAACGTGGGCTTGAGCTCAAGTCACTTCCTTGCGGGTCAGGGATCCGAGGTGGCGACGGCTGGCTTCGGTAACCTTCTGCTTTTGGCACTACAAGTGTTGCGCACTGCAAGTCTTTTTTTTGGCCATGATCAAACCTGCAACACCTTCTGCCGCAGTAGTCGGCCACTTCTAGTTGACAGTCCTGAGCCCGAGGGATGCCAGCAGAGCAGGATATGGCTGAAAACTAGGCAAAGCGGGTGATTGGCTTTTGAGCCGGATAGACACAAACAAACAATCCAATCAATTTACCGAACCTCCCGAAGAACATGCAAAGCCTTCTGCCTGGCATGTATGCATCTCTGACGACAGTGTGGCAGGAGGCGAAGAGTTCCGGGACATTCGAACTGAATTCTATTCAATGGGTCAGTCAAACGAACCCCGGCAGAATGGCGATCTTCGGTTTCTTTTTGCTGGTGATCCTGCCGGAATGGGCTTGAGAGAGGAGTTCTGGAGCCGACATTTGAGGCGGTGCTCCTCGTTTTTGACGTGACGAACCGAAAAAGTTTCACTGACCTTCCCGCCTGGCTTGAGGACAGCATGCTTTGTGTAAACTGATGTGGTGCAGCAGCTGCGGATATGAACACCTTGAGAACTCACCCTGATCGAGGAGGCAAGTCGACACCAGTGCTCTCTGTTGCTTGGCTTGCTTCTGCGAGACCCAACCTCAAGCTACCTGGCCTAAAAGCTGCGAATGAGGTCTCGGTCGGACAAGACATCGACAGGTCCTCCAGCAGTGGCGCTCTGCGCCAACAAGGCGGCATTCCGATGTAAAGGGTTCTGACAAGTTTTGCCGGCTTACTCTGCCAGGTTGATCTCGGGAGGAGAGGGGTGACGAGGGCAGAGGGCGAGGAGTTTGCCCTTGCGCACGGCATGCGCTACTTTGAGACCTCTGCTGCAACCGGCGATGCTGTAACTGATGCCATGCATTTCCTCTTTGAGCAAGCAGTGCTGCTTGGATCTGGTATTCCGAGTATGTTCTTCTTTTTGTTGCTTCCTTTCGCGAATCGCTGAAGCACTTCTGTCCAATGTTAAAATGTTAGGCATTATGTCGTGATGCATCCCAGGAGCCACCATTTGGAGTTGGGCCGAAAGCTGCTCTGCTGCATGCGCACACTTCAAAACAGTCCTGCGTCGTGTCATGCTCCCACGACTGACCCAGTCCTGAGGATAGCTATGGCTGCTGGCTGATCAGCACCTTTCAATGCAAGTCACACCCCAGCGGTTTGCCTGCTATCCAAACTGTTTTCCAGTGGCCGACGGCAGTTTTGCAGATTGCTCTGCGCTGCATGCTAATGCCTGCACTGTGGGATTAACATGGTCACCACATTGCTCTCGTCTCACGCATGACATGCACCTTCGTTAGCAGCCAGCTGCCCAAAAAGAAACTGGCTTGGAGCACGTGAGCACAGACATGTGCAGGCACCTGTGCTTGAAATACTGTTGAACTCAAGCGTCTCCAACCCTTCTTGCACAGCCAAGTGCCATCAGTGTGCAGTCCGGCGAGAGCCCCAGCTTTGATTGACGGTTTCATCCAAGTTTGAGCTCCGGCACCCGTCGCCAGAGCCAGGTGCCCTGCAGATCATGGCCGGCCGAAAAGCTTCAAAGCTTATGTCTGCCTTCGCAGCAGGCGAACCGGCCCGTGCCACGAGCGCTTGGGAGCCTTGTGTTGTGAGGCACAGTGTTTGTTGACCATGGCTCCTAGAGTTGTCCGGGCAGGCGCTGTGATGCATTTGCTGATGAGCAACACCGTGTTCGTGCAGCCTGGACCAGGATCTGATAAGTCCTAGTCCTAGTATCTCACAGGCCGTAGCCAGGAACAGCATGCCTCGGCCTAGGCACGTTGATTCCAGCAGGTCGTAGACGCAGCAGAGCTTGTCCATCTCAGATGTTTCGTTTGCCTTTCGGCCTCCCTCTTTGCACTCGGAGTTCTGGGAAGACAGGACATCTGCAGACGTCACGAATCCTGCGTCCGGCTTTTGAGCAAGGAAAGGTGAACCTGGGCGTAGACGGATCAGCAGCTCGGTGCTGTTATACCTGCTTCGCAGCTTGTGTACCGTAGTTCACTTCAGCAAGCATAAGTGTATAAGTGCCAGGTCGTGAAGTCCAAGAACATGCCCGCACCGGTTCTAGAGGCGACAGAGGCAACAAACACTGCCATCAAGGACTGCTGGAAGCATCAAAAGATTCCGAAGTTCACGGTGTACGGTTGCCGTTTACTCGTTCTCTTATGTCGCCAGGAATGCTTGGAGGAAGGCTGCTCCGTTGATGCTTTGATGGAGCTGGACAAGAAGCTTGCCAAGGATGAGGACCTTCGTGGCAGATGCAGAGAGTCAGGGAAGCTGAAGCTGGCAGGTTCTCGTGCCTCTCCGCATGATCTCCATGTGCTTCCCCGGCACAGGCCACGATCAAGAAGAGCCTTGACAATCTGCACAGCTCGCAAGCGGAGGAGTACTCGGAGGCCTGGCTGCTCAGAGCCACGCGCAACCAGTGTCAGCATAGTGAAGCCTTTTGGCAGGAGGGCAAGGAGCAGATTGCATGGTTGAGCCCCTTGGAAGCAAGCCTGTCTGTAGACCTCGTGTGCCTGTGCTTGCGTTGGCAAAGGCAACTACTTGGACCGCAGTGGCAGCCTCCGCGCCCAACTTCAGGCATGTGAGAGTCTTCGTAGTCTTCGTACTTTCAGAGCATCCGGCAGCGAGTGGAGCAGTCTTGCAATTCAACGAGGCATCCCCGCACAGTGACTCAACTCAGGTAGTGTTCCTGTGTGATGGGACCACGCGATCTGACCGCCTTAGTGCGGGTGATCCAACAACACGCAAGTTATCGATTGGAGTATGCATTAGCAAGATGGGATAATGGGATTATGATGGGGTTATCGTGCTACAAGTCACAATCCAACATCCCTCCTCCTACTTATAGCCACTTAGGAGTAGCCATCTACTCGATTGACAGTGGGCCGGATGTGTTATTACGATAGTATAATCCCGAAATAGCGACACAGGTTGCCTTGCAGACTAGTTCTTTGTACACGCGTGTGCGTGGTATGTATTCTTCGGAGACCTCGATCATTCGGGAATTTGCAGGGCTAGTTGGAATGTAGCGGCGATGTAGTACTTATCCGCACTTGCCAGGAGCACAATGACAATTCTGCAGGGTGTTCCTCATGGCTGTAGACAATCTAACTGCAGACGTACAGCGCAACATCAAGGAAGTGAGCAGAGTGCAGATGTGTCCAATTGTCGACTGATGCTGCATCGCATGTGTAAGGCACAATAACAAGGAGAGGTCCATCTTGTGAGCAGTAGCCTGGCACAGCCGCGGGCATGTTCCCTGAGCCTGAGGCAGTCAAGACCTTGAAGGCTGAGGGAGACTTGGTTGCCCAGCTCGTGCGCGCTGCGTCAGTGGCCTTTGGCGGAGGGCGCAAGGGTGACTATCCCAAGGCCCATAGCATTGACCGAAGCAGTTGTCGAACTTGGGGTACTTTATTTTTATGTTGTTTTTGAAGTGTTTTTTTTGGTATGCTTTTCTGTTTTTTTAGCTGACGACAGAGGGCACAGGCAGGCATAGATAGACGACTGAAAGGAAGCAAGAAATCAAGAAACAGAGACAGGAAGAAAGAAGGAACCAAAGAAAGACAGAAAGAAAGAGACGCACACTGAAAGAAAGGAATAAAGAAAGAATCAAATAAAGACAGAAAGAAAGAACGATATCAACAAAGAACGAAGGAAAGAAATGAACACCGAAAGAGAGGAATAAAGAATGAGAGAAAGAAGGGAATGAAAGAACGCCGACGACAAAGAACGAAAGAAAAAATAAACACCACAAGAAAGGAATCAAGAAGGAGATCAAGACAGAACGAAAGAACGACCGAACGACATAAAGACATACAGGAAGTAAAGAAATCCAGAAAGAACGAAAGAAAGACAGAAACACAGAAAAAGCAACCACGAATGACAATCGGCAAAATAGCAAAAAGACATTCAGGAAGAAAGAAGCAAAAACAGGTACAAGAAATCAAGAAAGAAAGAACGACAGAAAGAAGGACAAGCAAAGTAAGAACGAAGGAGAGAAAGAAAGAACGACAGAAATAACCAAATAAAGACACAAACAAAGACATAAACACAAAGCTAAAGCAAAGAAATAATCAGAGAGAAGAAAGAAAGACAGAAATAATCAGAGAAAGAGGGGAAGCAAGAAGGATATAAATAAAGAATGCAAGCAAGAAAGAACGGAAGAAAGAACCAACTAATAAACAAACACACAAGTAAATCAAGAACGAAATCAATCAATAACGAAAGAAAGAAATCAATAACCCAAGAAGCAGAACGAACCAAGGAAATAACGAACAAACTGCACAACGAAAGACTGCCAGCAACAGGCATGCTAAAACCAGTCTGAGTGTCTGTTAAGTGTGTGTGTGTGTGTGTGTGCGGAAGGCAAAGTCATGTCTGCCCTCTCTCCTTTCTAAGCTTGCACGCGAACGATGCTAGTTGACACATGAACAGACCTCCCCAGGCATGCTTCGCAAACAATAAACTCCCTGTGCGTGTCTTGCTCCAAATCACAACCTGCCAGCAAGACAGAACTCATATAGATCGTTTCACAAACAGACGTTGCGGTTGCTGCGCCCCCCCCCCAACCCCCCCGCTTTCTTTTTTAGCCGTGCTGCGGGCTGCGGGAGGCGGGTCGTCTCGGTCGCGGGCCAAAGACCACGGCCCGTCAAAAGTTGGGGGGATGTTCACCAGATGTGCAGAATCTGAATTGGCAAATGAGGAGGCTTGTTCAGAGGTCACGATATGTGATGAGAGGGGGAATGTAAGATATGTACTTGTATCGCCAAATAATGAAGAGGCGTGTTTAAGATATGTGATGAACCGGCACCACCACATGAGGGGGCGTGTTCAAGCTGCATGATGAAGTCGGAATCGCCAAATGCGGGGATGTGCCTACGAAAGAACGATGATGACCCGGAGTCGCCCTGCAAGTTGCAATTCCCCAATAGACTGATGCAAGACAGCAGGGAGCCTTCAAATTGATAATTCCCCAGATGCTTGACTCAGAGAAAGACCCTGCACAATTGTAATTTCCCTATAGCTTGACACGGCACTATACAGGAGCCTCGAATTTAATACCGCAATAGCTTTGGCAAGACAATACCTTGCAAGTCGTAATTACCCATCAGCTTGACGCAAAGCACGACCCTGCCAGCTGCTTACACAATGTGCTTCATCAAAGGGACTCTCGGTCAGGCCCTCTGACGTCACATTTTGCTTGCGCGACCGCAAACAGTCGCATTCCCTGAACTCTAGAAGCCCCAATGCCTGAGCCATAAACTCCATAGGATCAACTAGACATGTCATGATGGTATCGAGAAGCACTGCGCATTTCATCGCGGCTTGTGCAACAAACCAATTTATGGATATGTGCTACGTTGTGGCAGAAGTTTAGAGTCGGTCGGCTTCTCGGGACGAGCTAAGAGGTCTTGAAAGCCTGGAAACCGAAAAATTGACAACGCAAAACAGAAAAATGCACAGAGACAACAATGAAATTACACAAAAGATGTCCAGGCAGAGGCAGAGGACAGTCACGGCCACCAGGCTATGTTCCGAAAGTCGCGGAAAACACACCCAGAAGCAGAAAAACTGACAAAAAACAAGCAGGAAGATACACATCGAAATTGCTGTTGTGTTCCAGCTTCCAACTTGTGCAGGTTGGCGTGTCTCCATATTCTTCATGAAGCTTGAGACCCTGAGAGGCTGCAGCGACATTTTTGCCAGTGTAGTGTGTGGGGTGTCTAGGCAAGACCTTTACCTTTGGAACTGTCAAAGAATTGGACACTCCCCTGCGCGTAGATGACGAGACTTCTTGCCGTGAGACGGCCGGCCGCGTTGAGCATCCTTGGCAGATACTGTAGTTGTGCTCTCATCTATGGGCCGGCTCCGAAGCGGACAAGGGTTTCGCAGCCCAAGTTTGACATGAGGCACGGCTGCTGAGAGAACATGCATGTTTAGGTCGGGCCTGCGAAACTTGGGCTGCATGCTTCCTAGATCGATCGTATTGTGGCGAACTTGAAAAGCATTGAGCCATGTCTACGCACAGACCCAGAGCTGCCTCGTACGAGCTTCAGCTGTGATTGGAATTGGGACTGCTATTCTTGCGAGCTCAGGTTGAACGTTTTGCATCAAGGGGCGAACAGAAGAGCTGCTCTTAGCTAGTGCCAGCATTTCATGTTTACTGGGCTTTGTCTGACCTCCGCCTTTCTGGGCGTTTCGGCACAGCACTGCTTTGTATCGTAGTGTTTGAGCCTCGTGAACTTTCGAAGGCACCACGCTGAGTTGCATGAAGTGTTTCCCTGTCGAAGAGCGGTTTAACGCGCATTGGATGAGGACAAATGGCTGCGAAGCGCAGTCTGCGGGTGCTGCCACTGGCTTTTGCAGGTCAGCAGTGTACCAGCTGGCGTCGTACTCATCACTGCTGGAGATTTGTGCAGGTGTGTTGTGGCTCTGCCGCTCATCCCTTTCTCTTCTAGCAGGTCCTCGTGATCACCGGGCCCTGGGACCCGCGGATCTTCATCTCGACAGATGTCTTTGCGCCAGGCGCTGCAGCACCTTTGTCTTTCGCCTTCCCCAGGCCTGCATGCCTGCGCTGTCAGAGTTACTTTCAGCGCCTCCCGTCTTGGTGTTGCCGGAGGGCCCGAGATGCCGAGAAGATGCGATTAGCCAAGTACGAGACCGTGGGTGCCTCAGCCTCGCCGCTCGCACGATAAAGATGCAGTTTACGGGTTTGGGGGATCAGGCAGACGGTAACCCAGTCAATGCGCTGCAGCTCGGAAGCAAGCTTTATAGCTTCATCGACGCTCTGATGAGTGCAGTTGTGTTGTCATATTCCATTCTTTCTCCAATGATGTTCCTCTGCTTCTTTACGATCCTCTACAACATCCATATCATAATCTCGAGGAAGGGTCGCAGAGGGCTGGAAAGGGACTGGCCAGTGGCAGTGGCAGCCGCTGTTGAAATATGCGCCAAAGATCATGTGTAAAACGCTGCGATTTTGCATCGTCGCTTGATTCAATGACCCTCCTGAACAAGAGCACTTTCTGGGCCAGGATTCAGAGCCACGATACCAGGGCAAGCATAATTACCCGGAGAATCTGCAGTGGTGGCGGCTCATGTGGCTGCCGATGGAAACGCTGCACACGCCCTGTTTCACCGAACGGCAAAATGCGCACCCAAGCCATGGGGAGTGCAGGGATGTCGAGCCACTACTGATGTAGATGCGGACGTTGCCGAACGTCGGAACGCTTCTTTGGTGCCGTAGGCTTCACATCTTGTTGCAAACTCTGAGGAATTCCGATGGCCCAATGGAGCGATACTTGATGATTGAAATGTTCTTTTCATCCAGGCTGTGCTGGACTTGTGTTTGCCATTTGCCAAACTACCCCGAGCAGAAAACAGATGAAAACAGATTACAACCATACGGCCTAGTTGAAATGAGCAGCTCGATGTACAGATGCTGAATAGCAGTCGTTCGATTCAGTCGAGAAGATGCTGAGAGCGATACCCGCAACGCGGTAGTGAAACCACTCGGACGATGACCAGACCTGACTATGTCTGACTTGAGATGTTACCCACGCTCTTTTCTTGTTCATGCTCGTTTTTTTGGTAAGTGTGTGTTTTATGCATCGCCAGCTCTCCCACTTTGTTGAACCAAAGCATTAACGCATTGTGCCGCCGGCCCGTGAAAGGTTCAAGCCACAGAAAGACGATGAGGACGAGGACAGCCTGGAGGAAACCACAGAAGAAAAAGTGAAAGCTGGCGCTGTGGCTTGGCTCGGTTGGCTTTGAGAGAGTCAGAGTTTTGCTCGGCTGCGCCGAGATTCTATCGTCCTACGCTTTGGCCTTCGTGCCGCTGGGACAAAGACGGCTAAGAGACCCCCCGTTTCTAGAAGGGAAAGCGAAGAACTCTTGC
Source organism: Symbiodinium sp. CCMP2592 (assembly GCA_905221615.1). Lineage (NCBI taxonomy): Eukaryota > Dinophyceae > Suessiales > Symbiodiniaceae > Symbiodinium > Symbiodinium sp. CCMP2592. Next base: position 450,516 of record CAJNDT010004346.1, on the reverse strand, counting down.
TGGCGGCTGCGACAAAGGATCCCGTTGGCCTTCCTGGCGGCCGTCATCCTGTCAATTTGGACGCCCGGCTCCGACGTAGAAATCGGAGTCCGGGCCCAAGGCCCCTGAAGCTGAAAAACGGGCTTCCCCCTTTGCTAATAAGCAGGCATCGAAGAGTTCCCCCTACCGCAGCATGGGGGCGATCTCGCGGTTTGACGACGAGATGGACAAACAAAGGCCATCCGCCGCATGCTGCATGATCTGGTCCGAGACTTTGCGTGCCAGGAGAGACTACGAGAATCGCCCAGAAAAGGAGTACTGAGGCGCTTCGAAGCACGGTTCTTACGTCTCCGTCTGAGCGTGAGCCTGGCCGTGGTTCCGATAATGGTGCTGTGCAGCAGCCCCGCACTTGTGTGCCTGGCATGTGCCAACACTCCTTCCACTTTATGTACTGTGCGCGCACTTAGTGTTGCTAACCCCCGAGTAGACAGGTAGCATTTCTACATCTTTCGACCCCTTGTGCATGCCACAGTTGCAACTCTTCTGACCCAGCTACCGGTGCTCGTACTTCGAATTCAGAAGTCGGCCGGATCAGCTTGCGACTCGACAGGGGTACCTGGGAGGAAACATGAACCCGATATTGCGTGAAGCCGTGTTACCATTGCCAGCAAACGAAGCGTTGACACGGTCGTTCTTTTGTCCGACCTGGGCTCAGTGAATTAGCAGTTGGTGAACTATCCTACGCCCACAAGATCATCGTGAACGCCCGTGTGTTCAGCAGGACAGGACTGCAGCCATTCCATGTGATGCCACACTTAAGGCTTAAGCGGCCCCAGAGCCTAGCACTCCTTCTGGATGCATGGAGAGCAGTGCTGGCAATGAAGCTGGCTTGGAGCCGGACGTACGTCAGCACCAGGACTCCAATCGCAGAGCCTACCGCACCTCAAATACCGTTATTGACGAAGGATGAAGAGCGACGGACAGACAGACTTGCCAAAGAGCGAGTTCGGCAGATGTACTTCGGAAGTTGCATGCTCCCCGTCTTGGCCAATGTGACAGTCAATGTTTCCGAAGCAAATTTCGAGGCTTCGCTTCGGCAAAGTTTGGCGCCATTGCCGACGATTGCCGGCGTGGCAGCGCTTCCTGCTGTACCTTGGCTTTCCTTCGTCCATAAATCGACCTGTTCCTCCTCTTGGCTCCGTCAGCTCTCGCCTTGTCTCCACTCTGCTGTGCCGCGATGCGCCTCCACTGACATTGTCAGGTGGTGCGTCGCTTGGTTGGCCTTCTTGCAGCTTGCCGATTCTGGGAGGCCTTATATACGTATATGGTTGACATGCTGCGATCTTTCGAGTCGTGACGTTGCTACCTGAGGGTCGCTCTCTCTCTCTCTCTATATATATCTCCCTCTCTCTGTCTCTCTTTGCTCTTGCCATGTTCTTGTCTGTCCTCGTCCTCGGTCATGGGCACGGGCGTTCACTCGTCTGGGGGAGCTCCGCCTGTCGAAGCTCTCTGCCACACCCTCATGCGTCTGACATAGCCGGTATCCATTTCATTACCTTCAGTGTTATCATCATAAGCATCATCGGCTTCATTGTCGAATCGATCAACTCGCAGGTGCCATCACAAAGGGTTTCCGTCGTGCTGGCGCTGTGTTGGCCCTCTTTTGGGGATCGGCCGGCGAGCATGCCGATCTGATGTTTACCAAGGTCCGATGAAACACCCAAGACATGCAAACATGCCCTGGACATACTCGCAACATACTGAACATATCTACACTTCTGTATACAAGCGCGCACTCGAATGCGGATCTGCTCTGCATCCGGCTCTGGTCCTGGTCCGTTCTTCCGTTTTCGACCAGGGCCACCCGAGCCCGGACTGCTTCTCGCCACCGGACAAAACAGAGCGCTTCGCTTCTGCTACTGCCGGGCTAGTAGGCTTTACCGCTACTGCTCGCACGTTAGCCTTTTTGGCGGTTAAGGAAACGGACTGTGCACTGTGAACGGGCATACGTACACACGGCCGAACGTGCATGAGGTAATGCATGCATGCATACATGCCAGCAGTGTACATGCTGACCTACACGCCCAACTTGCTATGTGTGCATGTCTGCGCGCACAAGTGTATATATGTATGTCTGTATGCATGCATGCGTGTAGTGTCTTGTATGCACACGTTTGAAAGTCTGTGGGGTGTTTACGCTGTAGATATAACTGGTAGTTTTGTGGACAGTCAGGCGATGCACATACACTCTCTTTTTGCTTGAGTTTGTCTGCATGTTTAATGATTCAATTTTGTGCTGCAGCGGCTAGCGTGCTGGTATCGATGTTGCACAAATAAACTTCAAATTAGTTCGGCAGTCGAACCCAGCAGGTCTAACGGGCCGTCTAGTTGGGCGATGATGGGAGTGACAGGCTCCGTCAAGGCCAGGCACGCGATCACGATTTGCGGCTGCATACAGGCTGCATGATGCCTTCCAGGCGGGAGCATCGGAGCCTAGAGGGCCAAGCATGCTGGTGGAGGCGAATTAGTTGCATTCCTTGCGGCCCTTGATGTCACCGCAGGGTCTTGCACAGCCTGTGTTTCCAGCCTTGTTGCATGCGCCATGAAGCCGCGGAGGCTAAGCCGAGGACGCCGACCGAAACCAACCGGCCTTTCGGGGAAGACAAGGACTCTCCTAGTAAACAGACAGTCTTACGTGACCCCGGTCGCCACTACGTTGAGCCTGCAGATGTCAGCTGTGGCCGACTGCGCTGCAGGACGGGATGGTCAGAGGAGCAGGCAGCACGGCAGAGGAGGAGGAAGAAGACGACGACGATGAAGATGGAGACGAGGACGAGGATGGGGACGAGGATGACGACGACGATGATGCGGACGATGAAGGCGACGGTGACGACGAAGACGAAGACGAAGAAGAGGATGACGATTTGGAAGAAAAGCCACCAAAGCAGGACCTGCCGTCATGTCGGATTGGGGCTTTCTCCAGATACCTGGACAAGAGATGACTGATCCCTGCCATGAGGTTTGTAGGCGCAGAATTGCCGAGATGAGAAGGGAAAACTGAACTTTGTATTGAATGTTGAATGCAGGAGAGAATGATCGATGAAGGCCGTGGCAAGGCAGAGGAGAACTCTTGGAAAGCCACGAGCTCCGATGAAACCCTGCAGGCCCCCTTGATATCACATGTCCCTGCTCGTCAAGAAGTGGAAGTTCTCGCACCGTCATTATGTGTGGCTTCATGTACAGTAGCGATGCCCCGCATGCTGAATGTCACCATGCGCATTTTTTCACAGTTGTGTTTTTTCACCTCAGTCTGAAAGACGTCATGGAAAGCAACCAGGAAACCTCACAGAAACCACGCGTGGATAATTAAAACTAGTTCGGAGCAACCCTGAGGTTGAGCCGGTTAAAGATATCTTCCCATCAAAGAATGCGGCACGCCTCTGTTGTTGATGCTGTGCACCCTATCTGGCGGTCCATCCCGGATGTCTACGTGCCGTGACCGTTGCTGTGACACATCCTCTCCAGAGGAATTCACTGGACATTCATGATGTGTATTGCCTTCCATTCCTCTTTTTGAGGCGTTGTCCGCCAGCTTATTAAATATGCTTATAGCTTCCAGATTTGGTTTGTGGCAGGCGACTGCAGGTGCTGGTGCACACTAGCACGCTCAGACCAAGAGATCCAAGAGCGAGGGATGAGGGAGTCAGGGGAGACGCAAAGCAGAGCCAACACCAGAGCAAAAGGTTGCAGAAGCATAGGCCAGGAACTTTCGAAGTGCACTTGTGGAGGCTGGATCTTGCTCGCAGCCAACGAATTCCTCAACTGATGCTGGGAGCTCGTTGTGAAGCGTGCCACAGTAACAGGCACTTCATACCAGTATCTCTTCTTGGTGAGGTTTGCTGCCGCGGCGCTGTGGCGCGGATTCAGACCACAGCCAAGCTGAGGATGCCGGGACGTGAGCGGCATGCTCCGGCAATGAGTCGTGAGGTTCAAGTTTTGGTTCTTTGTCGAACAAGGGCTTGTTTGCAGCCGAATCGATTCGGTTCCATGGTTCTGCGAAACGAGGGGCGGCGGGGCAAGGGCCCAGCCTGCGAGCATTGCACTTTGAAGCGTTAGCGGAGTGGGCTTGTTTGAGCTGCGCCAGATTCCAGGAGTTTATATTTGCAGTCTCCACGAAGCCCGACGAACCTCCAGAGCTGGTGGTCTCAATTGGCGCCTTCCACAGCAAGGTCGGGGCAGCTTTCGTTGCTGCGTTTCCTCACTTCCGTATCTCATTCAGAAGCAACATCATTGCATGGGACCTCTGCGCAACTGCGCTACCCTTCCTGGTCCTGGGTTATGTCTGCTTGCACGGAACTAAGAGTAGAAATTTTCGGAGAAGCACATGTGTATTCGTAGTGCATACGTATACACGTCGTACATATATACTGTATATGAGTCTGATGTGTATGTATATCAGTGTACATGTAGGCGTATTTATTTGTTGGTGTGTATTCATGCGTATATGTTTGTAGGTCCGCATACGTATGTATGTATGTATGTATCTATGTTGACTGTAGTGCAGCGGGTGAAAGTGAAAGTTGACTGTTGTGACCGTGACTAGAGTTTATTTTTGATCTTGGACAATCTGCCGAGATTGTTGGTGTGCTAGGGAATCTCCGCAGTGTCTGAAGCCTCCCCTGCATTGCCGAGTGCGAGTGACAAAAATGTATGTATGTACGTATGTATGTATCAGCACATCATTGTTTTGTTAGTGGACGTGGATGCGGATGTGGACATGATTACGTTCAGGTTTTCGGAATGCGCCGTAGCTAATGTCTTGCTACTGTTCCAATGTGAACAGTGAATTGTGTTGTAGCCCTCCTAACCCTCGTCTGACTTGTCGAGCACGAGTGACAAAAATGTATCCATCCGGCAAGGTGCTTGACAACTTAGGCACGTGAGGGAGGACCGTGGGCAACAGGTGTCAGCTATGTATCTGCACATGGGTAGGGCTGTGACTGCGAGTGAACCTGGAAAGCTGGATGACAGCTGCATGCTGGCTGTGTCACGCTGAGAAACGGATCGGATTCCAGCCGTGAAGTGGGGCATGTAGTGAAGTGGATGTGGACAATGTGCTCGAGTCGCTGATGTTATGCTATGGCAAACCTTGGAAGCTTTGAACTCAGATGCGATATGATAGTTGCGATGGTTCATGCCAGAAGCAGGTCAATGTGCCTGTGTTGTCGAAAGTAGACTTCCTGAAACCTCGTCTGACTTGTCGAGTGCGAGTGACAAAACTGTATGGATGGATGCATGGATGGATGATGCAGGGCTGCCACACCCGGCACCGCCCTAACGGGTTGGTAACATACCGACTCAGTGCAGATCGAAAGGGCGCAAAACATCGGCCGCATTAATTTGCCTTTGTCTGCAAGTTGTTTTCGCTATCACAAAGTGATACTCCTACGACGGTCTAGCGACTAGTCTTTCCTTCCATCGCCTTCGCCTCCACCGTTGCACTAAGATGCGCGAGGGGTGTATTTTGTGGAAGATGTAGCTAGTCGACCGTACCTACCGTCGTATCGTGGCTCAAGAAAAATGTGCTTATGCATTCTGGCTGTTCTGCCTGTAAACATAAATAGGTACCATTAGAGTATACTATGAAGCCCTGTTCGAGGCCCCTGTACTGGACACCCCTTGATCTTTGAAACCCCATGCTCAGAGACACCCAAACCCGGGACTCCGGGACCGTAGTAATTAGGGGCACCATACCGATGATGGTCAAAATCCTGGATTACCTTAAGGACCTGAAGCTATGGGAATTATGGCACATTCCTTATTATTATGGGTAACGCAGGACTTATATCATCAACCTTAAACCCTGAACCTTAATAAAACCCTCATAGATCCCTTTACAGGACCCTTCGTATCATCTTGCTGAAGCCCCGGGAGGCCTCGTGCAAGAAGCTGTGCACCACAGTGGACTCGCCTTACAGCCGGGGACTGAAGAACGACTGAACCACAAACCTGGACAGGGTCTATAAGTGCACGACTGCAAATTATTTTGTCTCACCCGGTTTCTCTTGTGAGGTGTGGTTCTGTACAAGCTTAATTTACGAGCTGTCGCTTCTGGCTGTTTCCGTGCGCCCAAGGTCTAGGTTGTTTCATAAAGCCTAGACTTTAAGCATTTAAGGTCTGTCTTCTGAAGTTTTGCTTGCAACTTCGCAGCCTGGCAGTCCCCGGCGCAGTGACGGGGCCACACGAAAGCATCATTTCGCGGGATTCCCACAAAGCATTAGTCTGATGTAATATGAGCTATAGTCAAAACTCCATAAACTGGAGGCCAACTCCTTGGTGCAGAACATTAAAAGCCCCAAGAGAGGACGGCCCTCCCTGATCTTCGGAGCTGCGGGCATGCGCTCGCCATGCTGAGCGGCTGGGCCCGGGGCCGTTCAGTCATTCACAGGGTAGCAATTCTGTCATGCCACTCTGCTTGCTGCTATGAGCCGCCTCTTATAATATGCACTCCGTGTGCGATGGCCCGCATGGAGGTGTCTCTCAGCCTCTCTATGGTGCGGGGAATGGTGGAAGCGGTGCCAGTCCTTCTGGCGATGGGGGAAGCGCGGGCGATGCATCTCTTTCCTCCAATGCATCCGACGCGAGCTCGGTAGCACTTTGGCCTGAATGCGTGCCTGCCACATGCCCGTCTACTTTCCTGGACTGGCCTTCGCAATTTGGGTGGGGAGTATCGCAACAACCAGACCCGCTGTCTACACTTGCGGCGGAGCGAAGGCGGCCGCCACCCGATTCCCAGAGTCGGCCGTTGGCAATAGGCTCTGCTATGGCAGCAACAAGAGATCAGCTACGATGTCCTCTGGAGTGTGTCCTGATTTGGGCGGTCTTCTGCCTGCCCCTGCTGAAGGAGTGGAGCCCGTCCTTCCCATGCCTTGCACGCTGGAAGCGCGGGCGATGCATCTCTTTCCTCCAATGCATCCGCCGCGAGCTCGGTAGCACTTTGGCCTGAATGCGTGCCTGGACTGGCCTTCGCAATTTGGGTGGGGAGTATCGCAACAACCAGACCCGCTGCCTACACCTGCGGCGGAGCGAAGGCGGCCGCCACCCGATTCCCAGAGTTGGCCGTTGGCAATGGGCTCTGCTATGGCAGCAACAAGAGATGCAGCTACGATGTTCTCTGGAGTGTGTCCTGATTTGGGCGGTCTTCTGCCTGCCCTGCTGAAGGAGTGGAGCCCGGGTCGGCGGTGCGTGGTCCTTCCCATGCCCTGCACGCTGTCTCTGGGGAGCACCAGTGCTTGGCGCGTGAGGCAGACCAATGCCCGCGGACTACGTCACCCGATGTCCCCTTGACTCCAACACAACTGTGGGACGAGCCCATTGTGCTCGGCTTGCCATTCTTGGGCTCGGGCCTCTACCTCTGCACAAAAGCCAGCCGCTGTTCCGACCATGAGGCCTTGACTTCTTAGCATCGTCCTCACCGTAGCTTCTAAGCCTTCTAAGCTTGTCTCACTCTGCTTCGCGCTGGACGCGGCCATAATTCGCTTGCCTTGTCTTGTAGTCCAGTCCATGCTTCCAGAGCGAAGTGTAAACGGCATTGTGCGCAGACGTGCCAGCGGTGACGGAGCACACAGGTGTATAGGTATAGGGTTAAACCCTTCCATGTGTCGCGTGAACGTGCTGACCTCATGTACTTTCGGCTGTGCGAGCACACGTCCACACGGCAGCGGGGTCTGGTGCATCATGACCCCCAAAGCCGACTGGGCGATGATTCAGCAGCCTTCCGCAAATGGAGAGGGTTGGGATGTTGCTGTGCTGAACAGCCAGCAGGCATGCCGTGCGGTTGTCGAGGAGTGGCAGACGAGTCGCCGTATCCGGGCCAATATCAAGCCGGGCACGTCTGCGCCAGGGGTCAGCCAGGTTTTCTACAGTTACGGCAGCGCAGAGACCCAGTGTACCTTCTCCTGGCGGCATGAGTTCTCCATCGAAGGCCATGCTGTGCACACGCGCGGCAAGCATGGCGACAAAGAGAAAGCGAAGTATGGGCAGACATGCCAGTAGGCGGCCAGGGCCAAGGCCAGTGCGGATGTCCCACCACTCCGTGCGATGACGAACTTGATTCGCGACCGAGTTCGAGAGGAAGAGTGGCCAACCATGGGGGCGTTGTGTAGCGCCAGGAAGCAGAATTTGCAAGCTGGCAAGGGCACGGGCTCCTCTGCAGACTACCGCCTGGGCCAATGGAAGACTTTCATTCGCTCTGCTGCGTTCGTGCCCTTCGATCTGAGAGCTTCTGAGGCTGCTGCCTGGAAGTGGAGCGCTTGGGAGGCAGACTCCGACCGGGGCCACTGTGTGTTCAGTTGTCCTGCGCTTCTTCGTCGAGCCGCGGAGTTTGCTGTCTTGGCCGCCGAGGGTGAAGCTGAAGGCGTGTATGCCACGATGGACCCCACGTTTCTTGTCCACACTCTGTGCTCGCTTGTTCATAGCCGAGAGTCAGTTACGCTATTTTGCCTTTCTGCCGTGAGCCTCTAGATCTATGTAACTGTGTTGCGGCCGCAAGGTACAAGCTGTTTGGTCCGGACTGGGCGCTCCATTGCTTGGGCTTTGGCGCCTTACACTGGGACGGGAGGACCAAGGAACAACCTCGCACCACTTTCTTGCCAGTCTTTTTCGCCGTGATACCCACGGAAAAATCGACCAACGTGAAACTTGTTCTGGAGACCATGTCGGCCGTGGCCGCAGAGGAGCTTGGCCTCGACCTGGGCATCTTGCTACACCAACTTCACACAGGTGGAGCTCCGGGAAGCATGGATGCTGCCAGACAGGTGTGGCCACGGGTCCAGCTCATGCGCGACGTCCGGCACGTCATGGAGAACGTTCTCGACTGTGGGTGTGGGGCTGTGGACCAGGGTGCATTGCTGCATCACCGGATGTTCCGTGCCATTACTTGGTTGTTTGGTCTCTACTCTTTGGCTTCCGCAGCTGCTGAATGATCTCCCTTTGTTGCTGAATCACATCCTCGAGGCTGTTCATCTGCCCTTGCATCCTATCGAAGTCAGTCTTAGCTATGGTGAGCATTTGTTCGCTCCTTTGTTGGGCTGCTTGGGCCACCATCGTTGCTTGCCTTGCTTGAACAACCTCATGTTCGGCAACAAACCTGGCTTGCGTCACCTGCCTTTGAGCTTCGAGCTCTTCGGCTGCTCGGGCTGCAACTTCTACGGTCTGCCTTCTAGCTATGTTGACTTCATTAGCGGCTTGTTGAACTACTGCAAAGGCTTGTGCTTGGACCTCAGGATCAAACGCAACCTGCATGACGTTCTGTTGAATCCGAACGCCCCGGTTAAGGGTGTTGGTTTGATGCAAATGCAAAGCTTGGTCTCTAGACTGCGTAGTGTGATGCTGATGCGCATGAACCTGGCGTGTATGAGGAATCGGAGATGCGCCTGGGGATGTCTCAGTTTGCATATCCGTTTCGGGTGATCCCAGAAAGCTACTAAGGTGCTGAGGCGAAGATGGTTGACCCTGATCACGTGGGAGGTGCGAGTCCGCAACACTCCCTTGAGAAGCCAACACCAAAGCCGTGGATGGTTGATCCGTCGTCACCCCGTGAGCCACAGCATTCAAGGCCCGAATCCCCGAAGAGCTACTTTCAGAAGTGCCATCTTACTCTTTCCTCACCTCCCTTCTTAAGGTAGGATCGTTTTTCTCACACTCGATCTGCTCGAGAGCTTCGTGCAGGAACTTCCGCCAAGGAACCCCTTCCGGAGGCCAATCGTGACGGCCTGGCACGTAGATGTGGCAACTTGGACACCCTGCCGAGTTCGCCTCAACAATGGTAGGCAATGATCGTTCACCAAAAAAGCCGAGGCCAAAGGAGCTAGCGATCTGATCGTAGCAATTTTGCCTCTGTGCCCGACTTTGTCTGGAGTGATAAGGACCTTGTCCAGCCATTCCTCGGAGCCCTGCGTGGAGTCAAGAGAGCGTAGCAAGCTTTGCAATGTGGCATCGGCGTTCAAGTGGGATAACAGATAAACCTTGGTTCCTTCAAATATCCGACGGCACTCGCGCCAAAAATGCACAGACTCAGGAGGAAGCTCGCGGCCCTGGATCGGCCTGGGTCGTGTCACGGATCTATCAAGACACTGGTGGAAGTCGATGAAGAGCATCCCTGCTTCCGAAAGTGTCGGCCTCAAGATACGATTCTCCTCCACCCAATGTCCAGAATATCCAAAAACGCGGACCAGCTCCGGCAGAAAGACAAAAGTCGGCCTAAGTGCTTGACGCGGAACCGGTGGCCTGCCTGATGAAGACGACAGTCGCGGAACAGGAGACCTCGATCTTGGTGATTCAGATTCGTCTAGGTCAACAAGAATAACTCCTGCACGCAATGACAAAGATGACTCGCCCTCAGGCTGCTCAATATCCTCAGCCTCCGCGCGTTCACCTGTACCTGAATCTTCCTCTGCGCTCAAAGTCTGCCAAGAAGGATCAGTACGAGGTACGTTTTCCGGCCAAGGTGGGCGACCTGCAATGATATCGCGGAGGAAAGTGACACGTTGGCTCCCTCCTCTTCTACCACCTCGTTTCCAAGGGACGCTGCTCCAGAGCCACTCCGGGATGTCGTCTGGACGCTGAATGGTGGCAACGATAGAAACGCGCTCAAGAGACAGGAAATCGTAGAGACAATACGGCTGATAACCAATTGAAATAAGGATGAAGTCAGAAAGACGGTATCCAGTAATGAATCCTCGCACGAGTGAGACTGTTTGCTTTACTCTGCTAAAGGGTGCTTGAGCCAAACGGTTTTTGGTTAGCAAACGTTCACTGCAAGACGTGCCCTACTCTCTACGGCAACTTCTGTTACCTGTGAGAAGCAGATAGACAAGCTCATGAACACATGCACTCATGGAACGAGGGAGTCTACCTAGAAGAATCTCCTCGGAGCGTTGCCGCTTCTCGAGGAGACCACCTGGCATCAAGAGTACAACAGGCCAGTTTAACCCATTATTCTTCTACTGTTTCTGCGTGTACATCCAACACATCCGAAGAACTAGCCTCTGTAGTAGTTCCCCGATGCCTTGTCGGGTCTGGAGCCTTGGCCTCAAAGCCCTGAACTTCAAGACCTATCCGTAAACCCTATAAGCTATATAAATTGGAATCGCTGGTGGTCTGTTTAATAGAGGGTGTCTGTCCTTGTGTTTTCTGGCCTCAAGAATCGTGACGAAAATCTCGAGACCTATTCGGCCCTTCGAACTTTGAAGCCCAGCGGCACTTTACTATCGTTCCGACGCTTCGGGACGGTTCCGGACGGTCTGGACGGTTTGATTTGGGGCTGTTGCTGGACAGGGTCGGCGGCTTTCATATGGGATGTGGGCTTGCGTGGGCTGTGTCCCCCACGCAGCATTCGAGCACATGGTGTTCTCTGGCTTGGAAATCACTCCACATCGGGAACGCCTTCAAATTCATGGCTGCCTTCGCCACGCAGTGATGGTATTTCTTTCTGTTATGGTGGGCAGGTGTTGTGCCTCCGCTTCTGCATTGGGCCCGTCGCAGCGGGCCAGTGCTGGACGAGTGGGCTTTTCTGACAAGACTTTCAGTCTTCACTGTGCAGCTTCGAAGCTCTGTGCTGTGCAACGTGGCTGAAACTCTTGCTTCGCATGCGATGGTCTAACCTGAAAGTGGCCACAGGCGCTCATAAACAACTGTTGCTGCAAGGGGAGTGTGCATGCTTTGGTGTCCCGTCAGAAGAACTGAAAAGGATCTTGAGAACGTGCAGTGCAAGAATGAGGAGGTATTCTTGCAGATAGGTCTTGGTTGAAGAGGCATCCGCTCCAAATGGTGAAGAGGCCAAGTCGAAAGGTTCGATGCCCACGTATGTCAGCATGCCATCCTAATGCTCGCTGTTGCTGGCCTGCACATTGATTGCTCAAGGAGCAAAGCCTAGCTTAGCTGGTCTTTTTGTTGCCCCGCCCTCCCACCCGGCCTTTTCTGGCAAGACTTTCAGTCTTCACTGTGCAGTTTCGAAGCTCTGTGCTGTGGAACGTGGCTGAACTCCTGCTTTGCATGTGATACTGGCTGAAACTTGCGTGCTTTGCATGCGACACTCTATCCTGAAAGTGGCCACAGGCGCTCATGGAAACTGTTGCTGCAGTGGAAGTGTGCATAAAATTAGTCTTGATGTTCAAACTTTGAGGCCTGCTCCAGCCGGGTATATGTGGGCCTGGTGTTGCCTCCATTGCGACTCGGAGGAAAGTGAATGCATCCAAGTTGGTCCGAAAGATGGGGTGGCGCCGACTCCGGATGGCCTGGTGCTAGTCACCTTCCTTCAGATGAGGAGGGTCCCCGTGGTGTTCAGCAATTATTCCCAGCCTGGCTTCATTCAAGAGAGTCGGCGGAAGTGCCCGACGGCGAAGGATGAGACCAACAAGAAAGCCGATACATGCTGAGCCGGGGCCGAGTCTGGCCCCTCAGGTGCCCGTGTCCTTGCAATTGACTACAACTCCGTCGGGGACAGATTCAATGAATGGCGCCAGGCTGCGCTTGAAATTAAGCAGTACAGTTGGGAGGACTGGCCGTGGGAAGGACCGATGACGACCGGCCACATGGGCGGCACTTCAGCACGCTTGGTGGGGATCCTAAACGTTGGTTCTCAGAGTGGCTGCACTCGAAGGGCATCCAAAAGTCTGATCGCGTCGCTCATGAAATGCGATGCTTAATCGAATGCATCTAGACTGAAGGAACACACGATCAGTTGAACTTGTCGTCATTATCCGTTGCAGAAGCGAGATAGACTTCAAGCGGTCATCGATGCATATGTGGCAGGAGGGGCCAGTGGCCCTGGCTGGGCAAGCGCCAAGATAATCACATCTTGCAGAAGACGCCATCTCGTCGAAACAGGGAGGAGGTTGAGCTCACTCAGTCGAAAGTCAAAATCCAGCAGCATCGACGCAGACTCCCGGTGACGAGAGGCGACGCGGCATCAGTGGTTGCAGATGGATCACTTCCCAAGCCGGTTCCTACAGCCAGTGCCAAACGTTGGCGGCCTGCAGCTTCGAGCGCATCTCCTTCTCATCCTCACTAGCGGACAGTGGGTCGGATGAGGAGACCCGTCGATACTTGCAGTGCACAGAGCACATGCTAAACCTTATTGGAAGTTCAAAACGTTTATGTGATCGGAGATTCGTGATCAGCTGTGCGAATGCCAAGTACAGCTGGATACCCGCTTTTGTGTGGTGCTTCACGATCTATCCTGCACATGCGCTTCCGACCTATGAAGCACAAGGCTCAAACAGCCGGGGTGGTTCCCTGTCACAACAACCTCGCGATGCGAGACACACCTTCGCAGCGCTTGAGAGATGTATGTATGTATGTATGTATGTATGAGTGCGTATGTATGAGTGCGAACGTAAGTAAGTAAGTATGTATGTTTGTATGCGTATGTAAAGTAAGTATGCATGTACGAATGCATGTCTATATGTAGGCAGCCATGCAGTCAGAGGCAGGTAGACAGGGAGCTAGGCAGTATGCATTTGCATGCATGTATGTATGCATGGATGGACGGGTTTATGGACTGATGGACGGTCGGACGGATGGGATGGATGGATGGATGCAATTTATGTATGTCCCTACGTGTGTCGGTATGAATGAATGCCACGCATGCATGGATGTATGTATGTCTGTATGTCTGCCGGTACACATACACACATCTATGCATACAAAACACATAAACATAGACGTTGTCCGCACGTGCATGTGCAGATACATTCGAGAGATAGATAGCTCGCTAGCTAGCCAGCTGGCTAGCTAGACAGCTAGGTGAGTGGGTGAGTGGGTAGGTAGGTAGGCAACGAGATAGATAGCTAGACAGACAGAGAGACAGCGGGTAGAGAGACAGAAAGATGGAGATATGTGCCGGACTGGAGCCTTGAGCGGGTAGGCCTTCGGGCGAGGGGGCTTCAGCCTTCACACCCGTCAGCAAGCAAGCACGCAAGATGTGTCAAAGGTGGTACGAGCAGCGGGCTTCAGATGAAGCTGCTGGACAACGGTGGGGTGGCATCGCGGTGCTGGTTGTTGGACAGGTGCGGTGTGATGCATCTCGGTATTTCTGTGTTCGCTGTCTCCTGCATCTAGTTGATTTAGCCGCGTGTGGCGACTTCGTAAGCGCATTGAGCAGGTTCGAGCTGGCACGGAAGACCGCGTGACTCGCAACATTCACCAGCATGTATTCCAGGACAGATCACACGCGATTCGTGAGAGACAAAAGCAAATCGTCGTGTGTGTGGGAGACACGGGTGGATCGTTGTGTGCGTGTGTTGCAGGTGATGCCAGAATCGCGCCATCATATCTTCGCGGTTCTGGAGTTCACTCAGATGCCAGGTTCAATTGCTGACTTGCATGGTTGCTGTTAAGTAAATGTGCATTCCAAAAGCTCGTGTTCGTACACTTGCCGAGGAATGGCTTCACATGGCGCGGGCAGAACCACAGCAAGCGCCATTACAGCAGAGATTTCACTGACGAGCAGGTTCAGGCCCGCACTTAGCTCATGCGGCTTCGCATACAGCCCTTTTTAAGTAGTGAAGCTGCATACTGGTAGTTTAGATGTCTGCTAACCCGTGAAATGGGACAGTTTTCCGGAACACTGATTTCTTCAGCTGGTTGGCCGGGTGATCGTGTGTGCTTTTCCGGGAACGCATGCTGCCCGAAGTCCGGACGTAGCGAAGGCACGTAGAGAGCGAGAGAGCGAAGACAGGTTGTGATGCCAAGTACCTCTCACTTGCGATTGAGTCAACAACACCATCAAGTTATGCATGGGAGTATAAGCTGGAGTCGAGTTTTCTGTTCACATCCTACGAGTAAAGGTGCTTTTACTGCATCCCCCTCAATGCTTAAACAGCACAAACATCATAGAGACCAAAGCTTTTAGAGAGAGAAAGAAGCGCAAATTCAGCAAACATCAAGGCCCAAGGCTTCGGGGAGTTTCCGGAGTTACACATGACGTGGTGCGGTACCTATCATGTGGGCAGGGCAGTTAACCAATGAACACTACACACGGCTACCATCCACCGGTTTGTCATATGTCCTGGTGCAGAGGCAGAGGCGCTTCACACCCCACGTCAGCTTTGGGGGAGAAACCCCGGTCGAAGACCCCAATTCCTAATTCCACCAACAAGGCAGGAATGGGCCTTTCCGGCGGAAGGAAGGAAGGAAGAGCGAGCTCCGACCTGGAGAGAGAGAGAGAGAGAGAGAGAGAGAGAGAGAGAGTTGCGGTGCCCCAATTGCCAAACGGCGTGCAAGCAAGCAAGACGGCAAGCAAGAGACAGAGAGAGGACAGAAACAAAAATCAGAAGAATCGATATTGGAACAGCAGACCCTGGCGACAAATTCCCAATGGGAGGGACATTCAACGGCAGGTGCGCATTCGCACGCGAGGAAGGTGGCTGGACCGCTGCCTTCTTCAGAGAGAGAGACAGAGAGAGAGGGGACAGAAAGAGAGAGAGCGAGGGATTCGAGCTGACCTGCAGCAACTTGTACACATGGTACCCTCTAGGCCTTCATTATGGCTGGGCCCTAGAAAAACAAAGCAGGCAGCTCGAATATGAAGCCCCACACATACGAGCATGCTTTCACATTTGATGCAAAAAGTCTATGCTTCGGCAACCTCGAGAGTGATGTTGAGCGTCCGAGGCCGCAGTCGATAAGTTTCGTTGTTGTTGACATAGGCCAAGGCGAGCCATGGACCGTTTAATGTTGACTCAGAGGAAGGTAACGAGGCCTGCGGAGTCAACTCTCCGGGGAATGTATCCTTGTTGCCACTGTTTACCCTATTTGGGCTTCAATCGACGAAAGAGGGGGGCTTAGGCCTTCGTAGTCGGAAGATACACGCACTGGTAAAAATCTCCGAACATCACCTAACTACATCCGTCACCCAAGCATTTCAGTCGGGGGACGAAAAGAAAGAAAGAGCCTTCTCAGGCCACTCAACCCAGCGTGCGCATCCGCGCGCGCGGAGGGGCGGCGTTCGCTACTTCCATTCGCTGCGCGGAAGAAGAGCCTTCGCAAGCAAGCAACCAAACAAGCAAGCAAGCAAGCAAGCAAGAGAGAAGAGAGACAGAGCTATTTTGTGAGAGAGACAGAGAGCTATTTTGGCAGGAGATGCTGGCCAAGTACGGAGGCACGAGTTGCTTGCGCAAAATTGGTTGCAGGCCGTATTGATTTCAAGATGCAACATTTCCAAGATGCAACAGGTGGCAAAGCCCGTTTGTGCTGGGAGTCATGGCACCGATTTCTTTGGTCCTTTGCAGGAAACTACACATTGGCGGAGTGGACGCGGGAAGATGTGGAGCGAGAGAAGGACGTGTACTCAAGTTGCACCAACCAAGCCAAAGAAGGCTGCCGCTTAGAACCTTCCCCAAGAAATCACGCAAGGCAGGAAAAGGCCGGAGGCGGCTCAGCTCTGCTTGTCGGATGTGTGAAGGCCTGGGCTTGACACAGCAGTACCTGAAGTTTGCTCGAGCTTTGGAGCTGATGCGGAAGCACGAAGAAGCAGAGGGCCAGCGCTTTGCACTGGTGCTGAGGAGCTTGCATGGAAGACCAAAAAGCAGAGAAGAGAGAAGAGGGGGAGTTGAGACAAACAGACATTGCAGGATTCGACCCGACATCATGTACATTGGCAGCCTGGCCTCGGCTCTGCGATATCGCAGCAGCGGCGGCAGAAAGTCTCACCACACGACATGTCGCCTGCGCGCGCCTTTTCGCTGCGTCTGAGTCTGAGGTCTTGAAGAAGCGACGGCTCCAGTGAATTCCACCGTCCCCTTTGTGCACGAAGCCCAGTCAGAGAGTAGGCTCCGGGTGGATTCTATCGCAATTGTGTCCATGTTGTTCAGGTGTGGTTCAATTGGAGGTGGAGGTGGTGATGCTGTGTTGATGGTGGACAGATCTGCTGCGACTGTCCTGGGCAACGTTTGGCGATCCCTCCGTGGTTGCCGCCTCGAGAGCGTGGATGTTCCTCGAATCAGGGCGGTTAGTCGTGGATAGGTTTCACCTTGAAGGCAGTGTTGTACCTGTCGGCTGTGGTGTTGATTGCGGATCGACACTGTCGAGGACTGCCAGTCTTGGCCTGCAATCTTTGGAGCTTGCCTGGCTCGTCCAAGTCCGCGACACTTGCGCAATCTCGTCCGGGAGCAGTGCGAGCAGCTGGGCTCTTTCAAAGGCGACTCAAGCATCCCCAGCTGTCATGACAGATCATCTCCGAATGCTCTCTATTCTGCGACATTTTTCGTGCGTACCGCTGCAGATCCTAATTATGGTCTTGATGAACCAACTGTGTGCTGCTAGCAAAACTTAGGCACGGGTGGGCTCCGGTGTTTCTGCGTCATGGTGTCCCGTGCCTTGTTTGCATGCTTCCACCTGGCCGCATCTACGTCGCTGCAGTAAGCTTACAGGTAAAAGGAGCAAAAGGCCATACAACTTATAACGCCCGGTTGCATGCGATGTCATAGCCTAGCCTTCGTTTTGAATGAGGAACTCTGACTGTGGCATCAGCGGCATTATTGCGGAGCCTCCCCGTGGGCCCCCCAACAGGTGAGTTTCACCACCAAGATGTGAATACTGCCAGCGGGACATCAACGCCCCTGTTTAGTTGGAAGACATGGTGGAGAAGGTGGCGACGGCAACTTCGCGGATTTGGTTGCCACGTCGGTTCTCATGGAAGTGACGATTCCAGCACCTCGTGGTGAAGATGGCCAGGACATCTGGCAAGGTTGCCCTCCGCCAACGCTGTGGCAATCTGCGCAGCCGCTGAGCAGGGCGGAAACCTACCTGATGAGTCTTTGAAAACTTCTGACGGTGTGCGGAAAGATGCGACAAGAAAAGCTTTCAAAGCTTTCTCGCTGCCGAATCTTGAGGGTTTGTGGATAGCACAGCAGCTGTCCTTTGTGTCCTGGCAGCCCTCTGTAGTTGAACATGCTTCTGTGTTTTCAGCCAGAGCCTATTCGAGGCTTTCCACTGACATGCAAGAGACTCAGCTACAGATACGAAGCAGCCTCAGAACATACCCTAGAGACTCGCATGGCCGGAAAGGGAGCTCTCCTATACCAAGAATGGAGATACGGTGTGAGAAGTTCTTCTGCCGAAGATGAACGTTTCTGAGGCGAGGTTCAAGAAACATTTATAGGGGCACAATGTGCAGCCTCCTTGTGGCCTCCTTGTAGCTGTCACGTATGCTTCGACCGCGCATGCATGCGCTGCAAACCAAGGCAGTTCGATTACGACGGACCTGCCGGGCCTTCGAACGGCGGCCTGTGTCTCAAGAAACCGTTGAGGAGCTGCTGTCACGAGCCTCCCGCGCGCCGTCTGGCGGGAACACGCAGCCCTGGCACATATACGTGCTTTGGTCAAACAGGCATATTCGCAGCCGGAGCCTCCCCTTTAACTCCTGTAAGGATGCTGGCCTGCTAAAGGTGGTACATCGCTAACGGCCCTTACAGCAGAGGTTGCTGCCGGCACAACACACCGGTGGGAAGTTGGATATTTATAGCATGGCTTTTCAGACGGTGTGTCAGTGGGAAGCAGCAATGCTGGAGATCTGAAGCCCGCGCTTACAGCATTGAATCGTCGTGGTTACGGTTGCAGTGTCTCCCACAGTTCCACCTGCATCTGCGAAAGGTAATTGCACGAACAGCAAGACTACGCCGCCAGAAATGGGAAAGACCTGGGCCAACGTGCACAACTTTAACCAAACAGGTATGCTCAGAAGCCCGGCTTGCTTCGAGCAACCTTTCGGCATTCCGCTTGCACTGCCCATTCAGTCCTCGTGCCCATGGAGAATAAGTATCCTGAGAGAATCGACGCTCGGTCTTGGTGAGTGGTAGCAGTCACGGCGTCTTACTGCTCTCGAAGGCAAAGCTAGCAGCTTTGCAGAATCCAGAACAGCAATCGTCGGAAAACCTTTCTAATGCGCAGCTCAGAATGCTGATCAACAGCTTGACGACCGCTCAATCCAACACGCCACACACATACTTGCGCTTTTTGACCGGCTACAAAGCCACAAGGATCGTAGAGGCCCGTCACTGGCCAGGACTAGTCACTAGACTCACTACCAGTCTCGACAGTGGAGTCCGGTCAACAGGATGTCCAAACGCAGGCTGCCCACTCTTCCCAACTAAGGGTCAGCTTTCCGGACTTGAACGTTGCGCGTGTAAGCACCCACGGAGCCTCTCAGGAGTATTGGCAGCATGCAACCCTCGGACTGATCAGTGGCCCCCCACACGGTCCCGCGCTCCCACCTCCAGAGTCGAGGATTACTGGCGCGTCAATGGAAAATACCATTGTGCTTATTCGGGCTCTTTGGCTTCTATTGCCAGAAGAGCACTGAAATTTTATTGAATCTCCAAATATCTCCAAAACAAGTGGCTTTGCCCCGCAGAGAAACGAAGCATCAGCAAAGACTGCAGGGCTGGCCTGCGAAAAATGTGATCCCATTAATAATTCTCGTTCGGGGTGTTGCTGCGCCGGCCCCATACGGGGGAGCTGAAGAAGGAATGAACGACGGCTTCCGTTTATAAGCCATTCAACGAGAAAGCCTAGCTTTCTGAAGGCCTTCAGCTTTTCGAAAAACGCCGCGTTCCGGAAAGCAGCCTCTGATAAATGGAGAGGCCTGGTTCTGAACGCTGCGTTGCTTCTGTAAAGAAGCAAGGAAGCATCAATGATGACTAGTAGCAGCTACCGGCACAGACTGGAGATCCGCGAGCAGCACCAGCCCCAAATTTCTATTTAAGTGAAGTTAAGTGAAGGCCTTCTTCCCCAGACGAAAACCGGGCACAACCGAAAGTCCTCCCGCCGGCTCAGTCCCGGCACGGAACATTCTCCAAACATCGTCCCTTCTTGATTTTCCAGTCATCGGATTAAGACAATAGAGAACAGGTGTCAAGGACTGCAGCGTTGTCGCGTCTTCGGATTTCAGATTTTGGTTCGTGGTTCCCTCGTGTGTCTTTTCGAAGTTGATCACGTGTAGCCAGGCTGTCCCGACAGCTGCAGCAATGCAGGTGTATGCAGGTCTCTGGGAGGGTCTGCATGCCACAGGTCGTGACTGGCTCGAAGCTGCGTTCCTTGACGGATGCAGCTTTGGCGCACCTGCGGGGTGCTGGCAAGCAGCACACCATGCAGGAGGAGTACCATCACTATCCACGCAAGGCCGAAATGCCTTCCGACATGCACAAGGCCTGCAAAAGAAGAGGTGCACTGAAGCATAAGCCGCTGAGCAACGGGCACCGCCTCCTCAGGCGTACATGAGACGGCGCGTGCAGGTGGCCCAAGAGCTGTGGAAGTTGATGGGTGTGGCGAGGGGTGACGCAGCAGGACGCCTTCGAGCGCTGCTGGAGAACTATCGCTTCTGGGGCGCTCCTGTGGGCATGATCGTCACTGTGGATCGTTTCTTCATGCAGCAAGAAGAGCATGAACTGTTCTGAGGCAGAAGTAGGCCGTCGGGTGGGAGGAAGTCTGCAGTGATACTTAGGTGTCGATTTTGTGAGGATCGAGAGTGTTTAGGACAGTTTTGAAGGCTACAACTTGGCCGAGGCTGTTGCGACCGAAATGCTTGGGGACATGCTGGGCTGCTTCTCCAAAACATCGCTCTGCTAGCTGTGGAGCATGGCCTCGCCACCGTGACGCGTCGAATGGGTCTTCTGAGTCCAAACTCCCAACTACCCCCGTTCCGGGCTCTCCCAAAGCAACGCACTTCTAGAAGTCCTGGAGAACCAAAATCCTCGCACAGCATAGAAGCCGCCAGAAGACGTGCCTGGAAGCAATCACAAAGCTTTCCAGGAAGTGCAAGCTGTCAGGCGATGCTGGAAGCCTGGGGAAACCTGGGCAGTTGTGTCTATGATGTGCTCGGCATCTCCTCCGACAGAGAAGTGGTGTGGTTCCGTGCTCAGGTTACATGTAGCTATCAGGCAGGACAGCATAGCAATTTACAGATGTAAGCATAAGGATGCGATGTATATGTACATAGTATCTATATATATATATATAAACGCTTGTGGTTGTCTCTGTGGGTAGGTTGTTCCGGCAGCCTCACAGCTACGTCGGTGCGAGAGGAAAACACACACACATATTATATACTACATATATATATGTATACATATGCCTATACATATACACACATATGGCCAAACATACATTTACACACGCATATATGCATATTTATATATATATATATATATGTGTATATGTATATGTCTATGATTATGTATATGTATATGTATATGTATATGTCTATGTCTATGTATATGTATATGTCTATGTATATGTATATGTCTATGTATATGTCTATGTGTATGTATATGTCTATGTATATGTCTTTGTATCTGTTTGTGTATATGTCTATGTCTATGTATATGTCTATGTATATGTTTATGTATATGTCTATGTATATGTCTATATATATATATGTAAATGTATATGTCTATGTATATGTATATGTATATGTACATGTATATGTATATGTATATGCATATGTATATGCATATGTATATGTTTATGTATATGTATATGTATATGTATGTTTATTATATATATATATATATGTATACACATGTATATACATATATATGTATATTTGTTTATACATACATATATACATACATACATGCTTACATGTTATCTATGCTTGGGCAGCGCGGGAGGGAAAAAGTCATACACACATATGCATATACATACATGTGTATATATATATATACGCATGCATACACTCATCCACACATACACACATACACTTATACACACGTACACGCACATGTCCATCTGTCTCTTTATCTACATCTACCTACCTACCTATCTATCTTTCTCGCCCTCTCTCTCTATATGTATATATGTATATATGTATATATGTATATATGTATATATGTATATATGTATATATGTATATATGTATATATGTATATATGTATATATGTATATATGTGTATATGTATATGTATATATATATATATATGATGCAGGGCTGCCACACCCCCCTCCCCCCCCACCCCATGGTATCCTCCCCCCCTCCCCCCCGCCCCCTGTGGTGTGGGGCCTGTGGTGGTACTCTTTTTGCTGCGACGTTCTTATGTGTTACTCCTTGTCTTCCCTCTTGCTGTGGCACCGATGATACTGCTCAAGATGTTGTGCTGCTCTAGACCGGGACATGAGTCGACAATCAGACCATGCTCAACATCATCCTTGTCGTCGTCATATTCATCCTTTTTACCTTCAAAAGAAAATCTGCCACCATCACCATCGCCATACAACCCTCATAATTCAGCATTGCAATTCATGTCAGATGCTGGAAACTACTGAGCCGATTGCCGCTTTCCGCACCAGGGCATAGTGCGACACTCCCGATCCGCGCACAAGGTCAAGGGGCGGGCAAAGTGCGGGCGGGCCGGGGGGGCGGGCCGGGGTGCAGGGTGGGTGGGCGTGCAGCAGCGGGGGGGGTGGGGGGGGATACCACGGGGGGGGGGGGTGGCGGCCCGGGACCCGAGAGCATATATGTCGGTGTATATGTCTGCACGCATACACAACTTCATGACACACCTGACCTGTTGTGTAGGCATGTGTTTCTCCGGTTGCAGATTTGCAGTGGTGCTTAGCAGGAAGCTTCTGTCATGCCATGAGGGCCGGCCTGAGGGATGGAGATGCGATCATGCTAAGGTGTGGAGTGGCGCTGGGCTACCCTGACAACTCTGCGAACTTGAGCAACGTGCCAACAGACCGGCTGGAAGTGCCGGATTTTTGCCAGTTTCACGGCTTCGTCACTTGGTTCAACTTCAGCACCCGGAGTTCCTGAAGGAAGGTCGCTTTGCAGCATAGTTGATGTTGTTCAGACTCTCTTTGGCCGAACTATCAACCATTAAAGCCGGGCAGAGCTCGCAAAATGGGCTGATATGCCACGCAGCCCGCTACTGCGCGGGCCATATCGACCCTGTGCACTGCCTTGTTCTTTCCTTTGCCTGCGTTCATGTAGCTACGAAACATGTGAGAAAGAGCATCAATAAGCACTGTCTTGATCAGGCCATTCTGTGTTGATGTGCTGTACGTGTGAGGTCATGAACGTGCTTGATTTCTGTTGCCTTTATGGGAGAAGGGCACGCAATGCAAGCCAGGTTTATGGTTGAAGTAACCTTGGCAACATGCAAGAGCTGTACTTGTAGCATGCCCGACCCTGGCTTCCACCTGGGCCAAATCCCAAGAACTGTTCCGTGCGAGAGTTTTCTTGAAGTTGCCCGGTTGTTTATGGATCGCAAGGGAGTGGCAGGGGAATGGTGGGGCATGTCGAAGAGCCAAGTAGGGATTTGAAAGCCGAGCGCGAAGATCTTCTGTCACTCTTCGTTGTGCCATTGCAGCTGTTGCAGCTGAGGTCACCAGCGCCAAACTGTGAGATTGTTGATTACTGCTTGGAAACAATCGTTCGTGCAAGCCATCTGCCCGATGACCATCTGCAAGACCTTACGTCGTGAGGTGCGAACAGCCGCAGACGCATGTCTTCTTGTCTGCTGGCTTCCAGCAATCAGTAGAGTAGAGCAGGCACAGTGCCTGATCTGCAATGTGCGAATCACAGCACGACCGAGCAAAAGTGGAGCGAGCAAGACCTAAGACCGATACTCCCTCGCTGACGTTTCTTCTGTGCATGGGGGCATGGCAGACGAGCCGCCGGAAGAGGCATGCACTTCCGCATCTGGGACATGTGTTCGAGGTTGCACCATGCACTGCCAAGGTGGTGGAGTTTGTTCTCGATGCGCGCTATGGAGAGCAAGAGGCCGTCCAAGAAGCGATTGCAGCCGGTGTGCAGGCAAGGAAGCGGTATTGGAGGGGGCCCATTACGAGGGGAAAAAGGACATCTTCCCTGCTGATCGGTTTCTGGCCGTGGTCATAACCGCAGCTGTGTTGTGGTTGTGGTTGTGTGTGTGTGTGTGTATTTGTTTGTATGTCGCTGTCGCCAGCACAACAACGAGGACATTGCATGTGCGGATGCAGTGAAGGACGCTTCACGGCCAGTCCGCATGAAACCGTCACAGCAAGCAGCCTAAGCCCCAAACCAGGCAAGCCGAACCAGTGAAGAGAAAATGGTGCTTGCGGCCCGGTCGAGGTTTACGGCCCGTTATTCGACATCCAGACATCTTTGTGTTCTTGACATGGCTGCGAATGAACGTGCAAGTGGGCGTGTGCTGTGTGGATTTGACACAGATGCCTGCCGGCTTCCAGGCTCTGAAGGTAAAAATGCACCCTACAGTACAGTCGGCAGTTGAAGATGCAGAAGCGTTGCTGCGCGAAATCAATTGGCCCGTCGAGCGGAGTGCAGACTCAGCTTCTCACTTACCTTCTAGGTACTTCTAGTCTCCCCTTCTTCGCCTGTCCAGG
Organism: Symbiodinium sp. CCMP2592; assembly: GCA_905221615.1. NCBI lineage: Eukaryota > Dinophyceae > Suessiales > Symbiodiniaceae > Symbiodinium > Symbiodinium sp. CCMP2592. The sequence continues at coordinate 426,153 of CAJNDT010004346.1, read as the reverse complement.
TGAATGCTCGCAGTCACGGCGGGTCAACTGCACTGTTTATGGCGAGTGCAAACGGGCACACGGGCATCGTGCGTTCCTTGGCCTAAGCCGCTAGTAGGTCCCCCGAACTCTGCGCAGTTTTTCCCTCAGTAACAGTACCTCGACGGGGCCAGATGCCACGTCTCGGCCTAGGCGAGCTGCTGCAGGCGCGTGCATCGGCAGACTTGGCGAACGATGCTGGCAACTGTCCCTTGCACTGGGCGTCGGCCTGAGTCCCGACCGGCAGCGGTATTGCAGACAGACGTATGGTGAAAGCTGGATGGCAGGCGGCACTAAATGGGCATTTGGAGGTTGTGAAGATGCTCATAGCAGCTCGTGCCAACGCCAATCTGAAGAACGAGTTTCAGAAAAGGTGTGGGTCAAGTGATTGACTGAGAGCGAGGAGCATGTAACTTGCTCAACACAGGCCCTTCGATGAAGCCTTCAGCAGGAGCCGCTTATGATATCATGCTCGGAGGAACCTTGCGCATTTTGAGTTGAGGAGCCACGCCGAGATTTGTGAGGCACTCGCGACCATCACATCGTTTGAAGACGACGTGCCCGCAGATGCCGAGATGAGGGCCGGTGGTGTCTGTGAGTGCTTAATATATGCATGGTGAGGGTAACTACGAGTGGTGGACCCTTCCGGATGCTAGGAGGCGGAAGATGCAGAGGCGAGCGAAACAACCCGTGACAGACCGCCGAAGAATCAGCTGGAGGCTGCTGCCAAGGCTGCTTGATGTGCAAAGGGCAAAAGAGAGCCAACTGTGACCCAGAGCTAGGAACACCCCAGCATTCTCGGTATGGGCAATCCGCTCCTGGACATATCGGCAGTGGTGCCAGAGGACGGTTTGCCGAAGATGTCATAGTCTCGGTTCCCAGCCCAGCAATAAGAGGCCGCCATGTAGAGAGCTTGCCAGGAGACGTTTGTCAGATACGACCTTGTTCGTGGCAGTGCTATTCTGGCCGAGATGAAGCATGACCAGCTCTTTGAGGAGCTTGCTTCCTTACCAAATGTGCCCGAGCAAAGAAGCAGTCCCGTGGTCTGGCCTAGGCGTGCCTGCGCGTAGAACTCAGGTACAATTCCTCGCTGGTGGCGCGACCCTGAATTCCATCCGTGTGGCACAGTGGCTTCTCCAGGCCTCCTTCCTGGACGGTAATCCGTTAACATGAAAGTGACAGCCCGAGAGCGAGGAGCCAGGCATGACTGCTTACATGGGATGTATTGGAGCCGATGATTTCGGCGAACGGCTGGCAAGCGAGTGCAAGTCGGCAGGCGTCGCTGCGAGGCCCACTATCTTCGACAAGTCTGCGAGTGTCTGATGTTGCCAATTGCTGTTGTTCTCCCGAAAGGTTCTTAGTCGACAATGATGCGCCAACGGGCACCTGTGCAGTCACAATCTTGGATGCGGAGCGTTCCCTCACGACTCGACTCGGTGCGGCCAACAAGTACAAGCTCGACCATGTGAAGGATCCGGAGTGCGCCCACTGCATTTGGTGTCCTTTCCCCGTATCGCGAAACAATCTGCCAACCTGATAACGACATGGCTACTGTCGAACCATACAAGGACCAACGTTGATCGCATCTGAGTTGCATTACAATGCATTCGATTCCTTCGCAAAGGAATTTCGCCGTGCTCAAGTCTGCACGAATAGCTCCTTGGTTGAAAGTGCCGTGTCGGCCATGAAGCGTGTAGTGAAGCAGCCCAATTGTCAGCATCTCTCCTCGTTTTGCATGGCCTGACGCCAAGATCTATAGCGCGGGCTTCTTCATCACAGTGTCGCCTGAGACCATCGACCTTGCATCACGAGTGAATCGGCTGACAGTTGTCGCACTCGTTAGTAATCCCTCAAGGGATTATAAGCCTCCGATAGCTTATGTCGGAAGCTTATGTCTGTGGCCAGCCACCGCTTCAAATCGTGTAAGGTCGCCGAAATGTCTGGTTCAATCTATTGCCTCAACCTGTCTGCAGCGTTCATCGTTCAAGTCCCAGCCTATCGAGCTGTCTTGGAGAAATCGTTGCCGCACTGTGACTTTCTCTTCGGCAACGAGACAGTGTCTAGGCCGATGGGTTGAGCAGCGACGGAGCTTGGACACAACTGAGAGCTTGCCGGTGCACCAAGGAGGCGCAAGCGTATGCAGAAGCAGCTGGCTGGGACTCCGCGGATGTGGCTTTCATAGCCACCAGACTGTCCCCTGCACTGCAATGGCTCAGACTCAGCCACTGCGTCGAATCGCGACTTCGCGCGCGTCTGGACCAGGTCTTTGGTGCCTATGAGCGGAAAGAAGCCACATCGCAAGGTTGTGATCACACAAGGCATCCCGTCTTTCATGCTTTGGATCTGCTTTGTTTCATATTCCGTGCACTCTTCCTGCCTTCTTCATTCGAAGGGCAGACTTTCATCCTGCGGTTGCCGCATTTGCGAGCAAGATTGGCATGTCGGAGCTCAGTCTGTCAACAAGCGGTCTTCTATATAAAAGAGAGAGATGCTGCTATGGGCAAGTACCGCTGATTTGAAAGTATACATAAGACTTTGGTGAATTAGCTTACTGAAATGCTGCCGCAAGCAGCAGTCGGTTTGAAGAGGAGCCGAACCCATTGTGGTGGCTGAGCGGGGTCACGTGAGCTACCACCCAGTTCCGCAACTGCCACCTGAAAAGACTCTTGAAGAAAGGAAGACTTTGCGCTCGAGTTGTGTGGATGCAACAATGCATCTAGTAATGAATCCTGCAACCAAGTAGGAGACGGCACATGGCCTCAGGATTGTCGACACCAATGGTGCTGGTGATGCCTTCGTTGGCGGTTTTCTTGCAGCACTCGCTCGTGGACGAAGCCTACCTGATTGCTGCGAGGACCTGGGTTAAGAGCGAGATGCTCGTAAGAGCGACGTGACGTGTGCGGCTTGCAGACCGGCGCCTATGCAGCTGCAACGGTGATCCAGCACTCCGGCTGCACCTTTCCGCCGGAGCCATCTCGCAGACCCTAGGCCTTGAAAGGCTCAGAGCGGTTCAAAAAGAGTGTCTTCTGTCTTCTCTCTGTGCTGAGACACAGAAACGCCGCAGTCAACGCCAGGGTATGAGTCGAAGCCCTGGCAGATACAGCCCAAGCTTCCTCGAGAGTGGATCAAGTCGCACAGCTTGTTTTGCCAGGGTTTTCGTAGCAAAGACTCTTCCGTACTTGCAGTCGTGCCGATGATCCGCATGCACCGCATAACGCACGCAAGCAACCAGAGTAGCGATGGCACTGCGCGGTGGCAGATCCATCATGCAGTCAGATGGAAGTGACATTTCAGAAGACGAGGACCGAGGGCTTCAAACGCAACGCTAGGCCTGCTAGGCTCCTGGACGGGTCGAAATCTCCTTCTCTTTTTCTGTGGCTCTATCAGACCGTCGGATGTGCTCCGCTAACCAGCTGCAAAAGTCTGGGACTGGTAGGCACAGAAAGCATCGGTTGGCTTCCGAATTGAACGGCTCCACACCAAGGGTTTGTGACTCCTGAGGTGCTGGTCGGGCTACTTGTACCTTGCTGAGTCTTATGCTTGCCATTGCGCTCTCTCTGTAGGTGTAGCTCGCCCTTTGTCTTTCTCTCACGAGCCCTGTGTGGGCACCTGCATCCTGTTCTGTTGCATTGAAGTCTTTGGAGTCTTTCTTCGCATCCTGTCTTGGCCAAGAACATCGCCACTTCTACCCAGTTTTTCGATGCTCAGATTTGCCTACGAAAGCCTTCAAGACCCCAGAGTGCTGAGGAACCCACCGACTTGGATCTTGAGATGCAAGGGCTTTGCATTATCCGGCCGGCAGGAAGCCATCCTAAAACTGTGCAGCCCTACCCTATAGGCAATCACTCTCCTTCTCTTTGCATGTTTTCAGAAGTACACGGCCATAAGCTGTGGCAGTCATCAAGTGAACGAAGGGACAGAAACCGAAGGAACATGCGGAGAAGTTTTGGCGGTAGATTGCTTGCTGCTCATGTTGCCAGCAAGGCTCCGGTACATGTGGCATTGCAATGTTTGGCTGTGGCATCTGCAGGTGGCAGTTCGTTGGAGGGCTTCTTTTGAAACTTCTGCAGGAGAGTGCCTCCTCGGTTGAGATTGGTGTCGGTCGAGGATACGGAGGCACCGGGACAGAGAAGAATTCGTTAAGGCTGCTGGAAGTCAAAAAAAGGAAATCGGCCGCATGCATACGAATAGACATACTGTATATGTACATGCATACGTACATATACATACATAAGTAAAGATTATGGACACGTGCACACGCTCACATAAACGCACGCGTTGCAGGAATATATATATATATATATATAGATATATATTATACATTATATAGTATACAATATATTCTATGTAACACACGCACACACACACACACATATATATATATATATATGGTCTATATATATATATATATATTGTATGCCTTATAATATACATATATATATATATATATACATATAATACATACATACATATATATATATATGATATGTCTGTTCATATATATATATATATAGATATATACATAGTATACATACCTAAAGAGATACATAGCTAATATGCTGACAAGAACTGTCAGAGTCATCACCAGTATCGGTACAATATGCTTGCATACGCGTAAAGTTGACGATCCTTGTCACGAAAGCAAGCGAAGACAAAGCCCGGCTAGATTTCAAGCATGTCGTGATGGGTGGAAGTAGGCATGCAGTCCCCTTGCTCAATGGCCTTGAAGATGAAACAGCCAGAGACAGTGGATTTGTAGATCATGGCGGTACGATTCTTACGTTTGTCGTCAAACGGGTTCGTGCTGGTTCCGCCGCCTACCGACAACAATGCATGCGACTGTGCGCGAGGCGCAAGGATGGACGATCGGAGAGGGGGTGCGAGCTCCTTGCCTTCCTGCAGAGTCCGAATTCTCGCCTGCCTGCGACATAGGTGTGAACAAGATGCCTGCTCAAGCCGCCAGGCATGTTCGGTGGTGACAGTTACGACTTCCCTATTGATTTCAACCAGATGCCGACAGCCGGCACTTTGAATCTGGACAGCAGGGGCCCGAAACTCAGCCTGCAACTGGGTTCGGGTGTCTATGTTCAGTCAGTGCAGGACACAGGCATGTTTCGTTTGACCTTGGTGTGTTTGGGGAAATCATCGTTCATGTTGACCGCCTTCTTGGGCCTTGAGACTCGGAGCCTCATGTCGCGTTGAAAATGCGTGGCCGGAGCCGCTGACACCTCTGTTGACTTCGACTGGCTTTTATTGTAATGTAGATGGATGGCTGATTGTCGAAATCACAGCGACTGACTTATCCTTTGGACAGCATTGCATGACGCTTTGCTTGCAGCCCTCACTTAAGTCAGCGTATGGATGCTGCTACTGCGTGTGAACGTACTCGTATGCGACTTGTCTCCCTGCCTGCTGTAGTGCCTCGCTCAGCAATGCACGAAACAACCAGAAAGCTGCAGAGTTGGACTCGAAAAAGCATCGAAATTCTTACGGTGCTGTGCATGTGATAAACGGCGCCCGAAGAGACTGGTCCCCGACATTCAGGCGTGCAAGCGGACAATAACAGGCATGCGAGGAAGCTGATATTGGTAATGGCACGAGGTAGGTTCTGAGTCCTGATATAGCGGTGTCACAACACGCGCCATGCTCCTCTTCTTGGTTGGTTCATTGGTTCGGGTTAACGCATGGCAGGTGCTGGAACTCAGCGTTCCACTGCGAAAAATGCTTCGCCTGGCTCTGAGCTGCAGGCTTTTGCGCGGAACTGGCTTTCTGTGCGCAGCACTGAGCACAGCATCTCGTAGAACGAATCGCACTGGGCAGAACGCTGCTGTGTGGCACAGCGAGCATCTGCACAAGGATAAGGTGGCGAATGCTGTGTGCATTGCACACCATGGTCCGTAAAAGCAAGCTCGGGGTCCGTGTTGGGGATTCTTCCCTGCTGGCTTGCGGTGAGGTGGGGAGGGTCTAATCTGTCGATGCTCTCCTCACCTCACTTCACCTCCGTAACAGCAAGGAACTTTGCGGGATGCTTTGCTGTGTAGACCCTGAGCTGCCAACGCATGTGCAAGTGCAAACTCAAGAAGGCATGCCCTGTTTCATGTTGCATGATGTTCGCCTCACCCGCGACTGTGAGGTCGAAGCCGAAGGCTAAAGCAAAGACGCAGGTTTCAGCGGCACCAAAGATGGCAGGCACATGGCTTTTGCAAAACTGCGAAGCAACAGACCAATGCCCTCCTCTCACTGGATGTTGCCAAGTTGAGTTGGGTCCTTTTCGTCGCACCTGTTGCTTTTGCGGTGCATTCGTGTATGTGTGTCGTGTGTCGTCGGAGTCGTGGGCGCAGGCGCCACTGTGCGACGGACCGCGCTCGGAGGTGGACTCGACGACTTGAGCAGGCGAAAGGGGGATCCGAATGGGGTGAGGAGAGCTACTTGTAACGGGCTGACGAGTACTGTACGGGCAAGTACGGGTGAGTCGGATAATCCGGTGCTGAACAGCCCTCGCGGCATGGAGAGACCGGTGATAGGATATGCGGATAGGCTGCGGTGGGTGTTTGAAGCATGCTACTGGCTGCTCCAGTTGTCTTGACCCATGCCGACCCAGGAAGCTTGAAATGTTTGTCATAACAGAATCGGAGCTGAAGTCCTGCTGCTTCTCGCTCGCGCAGGTTTGGAATCGGCTCACGAGCAAGTCCACAGCCAAAGAGCACGAAGCGCGATGATGCCATGGACTTTCAAAAGTTTCTGGAGGTCAGAGTGCAACGGTGTATTGTCTGCTTGACTCTGCTTGTACCAGTTGTGCCTTCAGCTTGCCACGCTTTCAGGAGAGTGATAGTGACGAGGAATCGTCAAAGCGGCCAGCATCACGATCCCGTGCTGCGCCCTCCCAAAATCCACAAGGAGATGCATCATCGGACAGCCCCCCAAGCTCACCGGCTGCCAAGCCGGCAGTCCTTGCCAGGTCCCCTGCCAAAGTTGCACAACTGGCGAGCGAGAAACCCAGAGACACCGTACCTTCAAGGCCCAGCAACATCACCTCCGACTCACCCTCACCCACAAGCCCACGAAGCGGCAGCGGCAGTGGCAGCCGCAGTGGCAGCCGCAGTGGCAGCCCTGTGGCAGCACTGCCACGTTCTCCGCACTCTGCCTCACACTCGGTTCAATCCTCAGCATCCGCGAAGTCCAACTCCAAAAAGGCACAGCCCCGTGCAAGCTTGCAATCACGGTCCCAGTCGCATTCGCCCTCCAGTTCGCCTGTGCCGCGATCTCGCTCACCGTCTCCGGCTCCCGTATCCACAGAGAGCGAGTCATCCGCGCCTGTTGAGAGTGGCAGCGTGTTCGGCAACATCCGACCCATGAGCGATTTGGTGGCCGCGACACCAAAAACGGCTTCGACCCAGAACTCCGTCGGAGTGCTCGGTGGAGGACAGGAGCCTTGCCATTGGGCTTTGCGGCTTTGCGAAGCTGGAGCACGACTACTTTCCAGGACAGCGAACCGCAACGACTGCCTTCAGCGCGCAGGCATCGCATCAAAGTGGGCAGACTCGTGAAGTTGCATCAGCTTTCATCTTGCTGATGTGCTAGGCTTCCACAACATCCCAGCCAAAAACTGCGACACAGGGTGCTGCAATTGGAGCTGATGCTTTTCTCAAGCATCCTTAGATTCAGCCACTCGTGAGATGGGCTCGTCTCCGACGCACCGCGATGAAAAACTAGCCGAGGAAGTCGCATCCCCGGAAAGCACGGCCGCAAAGCGGGCATCGATGCACTACGAGGAGGACTTCGAGGTGCTCGATCCTGCCACGATTCTTTGCTCAGGATGCAGGTGTTGTCTGTTGCTCTTGCTCTCACTTGATCAGGCCTCCAGCACAGGCAGTGCTTTGGTCCAGACGCCAAGAGCAGCGCCAGTGCGGACACCAGCGGCCGTCACTGTGGCACCTAGCACCACTGCAACTGCTGCTCCCACGATAGAGAGAGCCTCTGCACCGGCAACGGTGCCGTCTGCAGCTGCGTTCGTGAGGACGGTCATGTACCAGCTTCCGTTCGCAATGCAGTTAGTGATTGATCACAGGACGGAGCCAAAGTCGCAGACCTACCAGGACCATGGTTTGGAGAGGGTTGGAGCTGTGCTGGCACCTCTTCCACCAGAGATTGCGACTGCAGGAACCTTCTCGGGATACGCAGGAAGATCGTGGGATGCCTCTCAGGCAAGCCGGTGGTGGGGTTTGCGGCAGCTTCCTAAACCGTCGTAACGAGAGAAGTCTTTCATGGTGCAATACGTTCCAATCGATGCCAAGGCGATCCACACGAGATGTGCAAGTTCAGGTGCGGTTGTGCCTGGGTTGTCATGAATCTGCTGCACGGAGTCAGGGCAGTCCGAAACTAGGCCGAGTTGATGACACAGCAACGCGAAAGGCCAGCATACCTGTGGACGTTGGAGTTCAGTGCGACTTGCTCGATGTTCCCCGAGCCCCAGGCGCCTGGCCAAAAGGTTTCAGGTACAAGTGATCGTTGACCGTCGTACTGGTAGTAGCTGGATAAGCCTTTGCGGGGTATGTTGTTTGTCCACCACATGTCGATAATTGCTCATGTCAGTTCACGTTTTCCAGGCTGGGCAACATCAGCGTCAGCAGCGCCTTGGGGATTCTCACCTTGGGAGCAGGCAGGAGAAGCCTAGATTTCCATTCAATGCTTCTGCAGACATGAATATGTTTCCATGCCAGGCGCTGTCCGCAGGATATCCGCATGCTGGTCTACCGGCCGGGTTTGGCCCGTACGGCATGATGCCGATGGCACCTCCGGGCTATTTTCCCTGGACACCGCTGCCATGGCCCCAGCGAGGGAAGTCTGCATATAGTGCTTCGGATTTCACTGGGTGCAGGCAAGGCACAGGCTTCCCCTTCGTGGCGCCGTGGAGCAAGGCGCGGGAACTGGAACGGCAGAGATCGGTATCTATGTACGTATGTATGCACGAACCCACGTACGTACCTACGTACGTACGTATGTATGTATGTATGTACGTAGAGACATATGCATAAATCATGTGTGTATGCATGCTTGTAAGTATTTATACATGCATGTATGATCGCACATACGCCTGCATATGCATGCATCTGTATGCGTGTGTGTGTGTGTGTGTATTTACTTATGCATGTATCCTGGTATGTATGTACATATGCATGCATGTATGTAGGGTTGTATGTATTATTTATGTATTCATGTATGTATTTATGCATGCATGCATGCATGCATGCAAGTAGGAATGTATACACACACACACGCGCATTTATGCACGTATTGCGTGTGTGCATGTATGCATGTATGCATGTCTGCATGTGGATGCCCCAGGCAGGACCTACCGGGGCCCCGCCTCCAGAGCCAACTTCAGATATTGGCCCCGGTGCACCGCCCGCTGCACCACCAGCGGCTTTGTGCCGCGCCGAGAAATCGTGGTCGTCATCCGCCATGAGTGGATACTGTACATTTGCTTAGGTGGGCAATGCGGATGGTGGACGACTCCTTCAAGGACCAGATTGAGCTCCTTCGGCAGGTGCGGATTCCCTGCAGTGGGAACAAATGCAACGCGGAAGGTTACGCAAGTGCAGCGGAAACACACATCAGACCCCAGCCAGGCACCATAGAGTCCACGGAACTTTCCCGAAACCCGTCAATGCTCGTTGGAAAGGGAAAGGACAGATTCTGGAAGGTGCCCGATGCAGCATGGCACGGCTATAAAGATGTCATAGAGGCAAACAGGGCCTTCAGGTTAGGCCGCTTGCTTGCAAACGTTTAACGGTGTTCGGCCCAGAGCCCTCTACAGTCCCACGGCAAAGCCATGAGGGGGGGGGGCCGCGCGGATTGGATGTGTCCACAGCCCGGAATCTGCTAGTCAGTTACAAGCAGGCTACAAGGCACGGGACAGTTCTAGCATGGAAAGGCCATCTTGACAAGTGCACGGGGGATGAAGCTCGAGCAACTGGACAGTTTTGCCACGTGTGCTTAGCTGGGAGGCAGCTCAACGACATCGCAGCCTCTTGCAGAAGGGCCGGGGGCCTCTGGGAGAGGTTGTAGGGAGATCGGGAGACGAAGTCGGCGCCGCCTGACCTCTCTTGAGCCTGGGAATTGCAGCTGCATGCGACAATGCGACGCGACGTTAAAAGCAGGCACGAGGGGGTTTGTCACAGGGAAGGATGGAGTTCAAAAGGCATGCATGCTCACAGGTCGAGTGGGAAACGCCGGGTTGCTTTGTGCATCTCTTGGAGCTCCAATCGATCGCCGTACTCACCTTCCAAGAAGCTTTTCCAAACGGTTTGCGTGATATTGTCGCAAGCATTGGGTGCCCTGCCGTAAGTTCAGGTTTCGCAGCGATTTCTCACACGGTGTGTCCTTCAAGAAGATGGCCAAGAGTCAGAAGGCAAGAAACATTACCAACACTCAAGAAGAGCTTTTATCATGTTCTTCGACATGTAGGAGGCTCGTAGAGGCAGGGAGGGCGATAAGAAACAAGGAAGGAATGCGACTTTTGTGCCAAGACGCCTGCAGTGCCACGGCACGAGGGCTTCAATCCAGCCTTCAGGCAGATCCAGCAGTCAGTATTCAAGCTGCATCTTGTGCTGAAGCCTGCGGTGCAAGTGTGATGCTGTGGGGCCGTGGGTTATTTGGCTCAAGACACGGGCAATGGCGGCAGCGGGCTCTCTGCGAAGCAGGCCCTTGCGTCGCCATGCTCAGGCCGCACGCAATACGCAATGCTGGTGTTTTGGGCATTTCTTGCAGCTCCGAACTGCAGGACAACCGCTGCACCAAAGGGTGGGTGTGAAGTTCGGACCAAACGATTTGCGTGACAGGCCTCCGGTGCTATGGTGCAACACGTCGTTGGCACAGTATGACTTACTTGTTTACTTGTCCTCTTGCAAGCCGAAATCGAAAGTTCTTTGCTCGATGGCCAAGGAATAGCGTGAGCCCGCCGGAAGCCTCAGAAGCCTCGGAACCCTGAAGGCCTGACATGCTGGCAGAGCGACAGGCACTCAAGTGTGCATCGGGCCAGGATGTCCAGAACACTGTCCAAATCCTTGCCTTTATCGGGAGATGCTTGTCAGCACGTTTCCTCTTCATGTCTCGGAACCCTGGACTCTTCAGCTTGGCACGAAGGTCAGCCTCTCTTCAGGCCCTCCGAGTCCTAAATCGCCAAGGTCCCCAAAGCCAGATGCTCGACCTGCAATATTTTGGAAATGCACGCTCAAACTTCCGAACATTTCCGAAGCACCGCTGAGAAGGACACCAAAGTGACATGGCCACGGAGGAAGACAGTGCAGCGCTTGCAAGGCAGGGCTGTGTCTCATCATTCCGGAAAGGTAGGGAGTGCAGTGCCCTATTGGCGGGCCCAAGATCATCGCAAAACGTATGCTTGCAGGAAATGCGAGGGCCGTGGTCTGCGCAGGCAGACTGCACAAGGCAGCACCCGCTCGTACCAAGTCCGACCACTCCCGCCTCGTCGCTTCGATCCATGGCGTCGGATGAAGGCTTCTCCAGTCGTCGATCATGCAGAAGTTCCCGATCGAGTGTTGGGTTCTCTAAAGAACTTTGCTCCTTGTCCGAATAAGTGATTCAGCTAGGACGACCATCGCCGATGACCGTTCAAGCTGCAATCGGCCACGTTCGCTGTAACCTCTTGGCGCAACAATGATCGCCCCTTCAGGTTCCGGAAGACTTCCTGACCAGCTTCAAGGATTGGCGACTGGCCGGCAAGCAGACACGGAAATGCTGCTACACCTCTGCCGTTGTTCTCGCAAGTGTCGTGTCTTGGTGCCTGTGCCGACAAATGCCCAGTGCTTCGGCTGACGATTACTTCTACTTACAGGGTCGAGTGTGGCAGTAGTAAGATAAGTGGTTCATCGCCCTTCGGGAAGTTGTGCGGGGTCTTGTAGTGCACGTGTGCACGTAATGACACGGCTGCGACCGCTTCCGCAGCCGCGCAAGCTAGGGTTGGGCAGGGGGGGTGCCTGCCTTTTGAAAGCCATGCCAACTCCCCGCTTCGTGCCATGGCCGTTGCGCGGCAGCTGTCAACAACGGTGCTCGAGCATGCCAAGCTGATCCCGGGCGGTGTCTTCGACGTTTGCCTGACCCCTTGCTCATCGGTGGAGCTCGCGTTCCATCCCTCTTCATGAACGTCCTCGAATGAGATACTTGGGTGAAGTGTTGTGAATACTAGTAGCTTAGTGGAGGTAGGCAGATGCCTGTCTGCTTGGCTGGTCTCTCGCAATTGCCAACCGTGTGCTGGCAGTGCCGAAAGTTTTGCGTGACGCAGTAGCTGTGAGAGGGACGGTTGGATTAGGTGCGTTCTTCAAGTTGTCTGGTGTGCATGAGTGGGCTACTGTATGTTGTGCCGGCCAGCAGGTGCATCTTCAGCAGTGTCGTCAGGCAAGCAGAGAACATCGGTCGGTCAGGAAACCTTAGCACCGCTCGCCATGGACACCAACTATCAGAACACGTTCGCAGGATTTGTGAAAGCAGCCCTGGATGCCGGGCTCAGTGCCGTCACAATCGAGGAATTTGAGAAAGCAGGGGTCATGTCGCTTGCCGAGCTCAAGGTTGCTTGGATGGCGAGCGACCAGAGATCAGACTTTACAACCAATGCAGAGGCAATCATGATTGTCGCGTTTGGGAAGCAGTTCGTGGGCTCCGTGGCGCAACGACATTCCGATGGTGCCAAAGATGGAGATGTGCATAGGCCACGAAAGCAGCTGCGTGAAGACATGCCGCGTCCCCAGCCGTCAGCAGGGGGATCTTTGCAGCGTGCGCTTGCAGCCTTACAGCCTGAAAACCAAGAGAACACCATGGCCAAGTACAAGAGAGACATCTGGGCCAACAGTGCGAGGGCATCCCAAGGTGCTCGTCTTCGCACTTTAGAGTCGTTGGCAGCCGCGTGGAAGATCAGCCTCACGCCTGTGACCAAGGATGTCGTGCATCAGATCGCGGCCGGCCTCAAAGCTGGGGGGTACCGGTCAGCCCGACAGTATTTGAGCCGCCTGCGTAGAGCTCATGTTGAAGCAACTCGCACCGCTCTCTCAACCGAGGCTGAGTTAGCTTTGAAGGATGCTATTCGTTCGGTGGAGCGAGGTATAGGCGGCACGCCGCTAAAGGATCCCTTCCAGTTGGAGAGTCTCTTCCTGGAGCTAGAAAGATGCGGAAACCTCGAGCAGGCCATCGTGGTGCTCGGATCCCGGTTCCTAATGCGAGAAATCGAGTTAGCCGCACTCCGTCGAGGCCATCTCATCATCGACCACGACAAGCAACAGGTCTCGTTGACCTTGTGGGCTTCCAAGACCGACACGGTGGGGAGCTTGGTTACCAGGACACATAGATGCTGCTGTGGAGTGTTGCACGCCGGAATTTGTCCGTATCATACCGCCGCCGTTTTCATCAAGAACTTCAAAGGAGACCTTGACGACCCGCTCTTCGCGAAAGTTCCAGGAGTGGAGTTGGAGAAGAACGAAACCGTGGAAATCATTAGGCGTGTGTTACGCAAGCATGGCGTAGCACTGACCAGGCCGGGACCGCACGGGTCAGGCCAGGTGCAGCGTTTCGGTGGGCATGTACTCCGTGTGGCTGGCTCGCAGTTTCTGACCCGTCTCCAGGTCCCACTGCCGACGGTGATGCTCATTGGCCGCTGGGGTAGTAGGGCAATTGAGCGTACGTGCAAGATGCTGCTCTGGACAGCTTTGACATTGTCGTGAAGAAGCCTCAACCGCTGTGCCAAGACAGCGGCCGAGATGGCAGCAGCGGTGGAAGTAGCGCACCTAGTGATCACATCATCAAGGAGTTGCGTGAACAAGTGAAGAAGCTGGCCCAGTCTGTCGAGGAGATGCAAAGGCGCCCAGCATTCATTGCAGCAAAGAAGGTGCACTGCAGAGATGAGAACGAGGTCAACAGACTCCCGCTGCAGTGGCGAGCCCAAGGTTGCGGTTGGCCCTATGGAGCATCAACCTTCACTCGGTGTGCCAGTACGGACGGTTGGATGAAGTGCAAGCGTTGCTTCCCCGAAGATATCTTCGTGGACCCAGAAGTCACCGAAGATGAGTCATCGAGCGAGTCTGGAGCCGTGAGCACCAGCTCTTCCAACTCATCGGCATCGAGCAAAGCAAACTAGAAGCCCGCGCGTGGCAAATAAGCAAGTCACTAGCCGTGTCAGGCAGTGCCGCTAAGCCCACCCGTGCTAGGGTGGTGAGCTGTCGAGAGCAGACTTGGGGCAGTCGCGCTGACCGCCTATCGGGCAAGAAAATCCATGCAGGATTCAGCTTGAGCTAATGAAGCTAATGCTTACAGAGGCTATCTCTGAACAGCTGCGTGGTATGCATGCTGGGTACTTGCTTTATAACGGTGGATGCAGTTGAGCACATTAGACACGTTTGCAAGGTGGCAGCAGTCTGTGCATTGTTCGGCAGCGCGTGTTTTGTGGAGGACATATAACGGCTGCGGTCGCACGAACCAGCAGCATCGAATTTATAACTCGCTAAATGCGGCCTGATTTTTACCTGATTCGTGCTTGTGAATTTGAGGAATCTGCGTGTTGCAATAGGAACATTCGCAGTCTTTCTTGTGTGCGTGGAGCCGTTGCAGAGCGTTACAGTCCTATCCACGTCAGCCTGTGTCAGTTGTTCTTCGTGGTGGATTTGGGCCCGCGCGAACGTTGAGTAGCTGCAAGGGATAGACCGCCGTTGATATCCTGTGACACCCACAGCCATGTCAGTCAGGGGAGACTTTCAGAAGCTGATGGAGGACGCAGGCTTGTCCGACGACATCCAGCAGTATCTCAAGGTGAGGGGCATCAATTCGACAGCGCTCTTTGCAGCTTTAGCCGACAAACCTGAGGAGCTCCACGATGCCATCGTTGCGCCCTTGCTGACAGGCTTCGAAGTGGGGGCCAGCCAAATCGTGAAGGTCGACCCGCTGGATCTTCCAATCGTGCGAGCCAAGTTCAGAGTGCTCTGGCGCGAGTGCGTCAAAGTCGAAGGCATGGCGCCTGCCCCCTGTGCAACACTGACAGGGGCGACAGCGATGACGGGCTCTGCAACGTCTTCTTCGGGCTCCTCCAAGAGTTCCAAGGAACTACCTCCTGGATGGTGGCAGCAGAAGATCGCCCAGTACGAAGCAGTGGTCGTTGCCGGCGAGTGCAGGACATTCCCTCAAGAAGTTCTCCTAGGCGCTGAGTCTGTGCTGGCCAGATTGGTTCACGAGATGAAGACTATGCAGCATACGGCTGTTGGCTTGCAAGAGTTTGTGCAGGCCCGCTTCTTCAACGCGGGCGGGGAGCCGAATTCCCTCAATTCGGCGCGAAAGAAAAACAGGCAAGGCCTCACGGTCCTGACCGTCAATGAGGAGAACCAACTGGAAGCCGAGCCGGAGACGCCGTGGCATCCGCGCAGCGTGCTGGCCTTCATTGATTGCCTCGAGTCCATCCGCTACGCGTACTTGTTAGTGGGCATTGGGAGTGAGCAGGCCATCGCGTCCTACATAGATTGGTGGGTCAAACAAGTTCGCAACCGTCCACAGAAGCTGGAGCAGCTACGCTTGTATTGGGAAGCCACGTCGTGGAGAGTGGCCATCGCACTGCGCACAAAGAAACCGTTCGCGACTGTCGTTGCCGAGCTCATGCAGGACACTCAAGCACTCCAGGAAGCCGTGGCACGAGAGATCGTGCCGGACAAGCCAACCAAGAAGCCCTTCAAGCTCAATGGCGACAAGACGTTCGGCAAGGCCTTCGAAACGAGTGAGAAAGGAAAAGGGAAGGGCAAAGGCAAGGGCAAGTGGCGCCGCTTCGACGACAACCGGGACGCACGATGGCGACCCTACAACAACTCCGGAGCTGGTTATGGTTCGTGGAGTTCCTCTTGGCAGCAGCAGTGCCAACCAACTGGCTTCGGCTTCGGCGGCAACAACCAGTACGGCGCCTACTACCACCGACAGCAGCAGAACCAGGAGTAGGGACAGCGCGGGCCACCTACCCACGTGGGTGGACCCGGGGGCGTTTGCCAGGAGCAGAGCATCACCTTGAAACCCAGTGAAAGGTGGTTGGCTGAACAAGAGGCCGTGCAAAAGCAAAAGCGAGATCGCCCACGTTCACGGTCAGTTTTGAAGAGGATGCGCCGTGGAAAGGAGAGCGAGTTTGCAGGTGACAAGTACGACCTCATCCTCCTGAGCTTCTTCGATGGAATCGGTTCAGCGCTGCTCATCTGCGAGGACATATGTCGTCAGAAAAATTGGAAATGGCACGCTCTTGCTTGGGAGACGGATGAGGACCTCGTGAAGTTGACCACTCAGCGTTTCAAGAGCCTGGAGCACAGAGGGGACTTCGATCATGAGGACGTGAGCAAGGTCATAGGAAGACTGCAGCAGTTGGACCCACGCCACGAGTCCAAGATTGTGATCGCCGGAGGCCCGCCCTGTCATGACCATTCACGCATACGGCATAATGCTCCAGGAGCTCGAGGTGAAGAAGGATCCAAGGCCGTGCGCTTTGCAGAGTTCGTGCGCAAGCTCGAGGCAACCTGGGACTACCCGCAGGCCATCTTGGTTGTCGAGAATGTGGTGCCGCAGAACAAGCAGGACGTGCGAGTACTCGAGACCAAGCTCTCCGCGTCTGCCGTGGTGGCCGATGCAGCTGACTTCGGGGTCGTATCGCGGCCTCGTCTCTGGTGGACACGTGTCCCTTGGCAAGAGTTGTCCAACAGGCGCGATTGCCCGACCGGCGTCCGATGGTCGACGTACCAAGGGATTCCACGAGCAAGCTTCGACGTGACCAAGGACGACCTCAACGAATATGTGCTGGGGAATCTACAGTGGCCAAGCAACCTTGCGCTTGGCAAAACGTTGCCGTGCTTGACGACTCCTGCAGAAGATCCACGTGGACGAGAGGCTCCCAGAAGCTGTAAAGGACGCGTGGACTCCCAGACGGAAGCAAGGTGGCTGAATGACAATCGTCAATATGCGCCATGGCACTACGAGGACGGGAACCTGTTCGTGGAATCCACAACGAATTCGCTGGTGATTGCCCCGGCAGAAGTGAAAGAGCAGTTGCAGCACTTTCCCAGAGGTTGGACCGCTTCACTTCAAGATAAGCAGCGGCACCGCGCAGTAGCTAACGCGTGGCACATTGGGATAGCTAGATGGTTCTTCGTCCTCGGGATCTTTGCGGCAACACCTACTGGGACTTCTGCGTCACCGTGTCGGGGGCTTTCATTGTTGGGGCCAAGTGCTTTGGAGGGCATGGCGCGGCTTTGGGAGTCGGCGCCGTTGTTGACGGGACCTGGAGTTCCAGTACTTGCTGAAGCATTGGATCTCTCTGCCATCGAAGACGCAAACGAGCATTGGGCCGCTGCCGAGTTTGCCTTACACTCCGATCAATCTCAGCCTCTTCTCGAGCCAGGCCTAGCTCAATGGCTACCGTTGTGGTTGCATTGGAAGCCGTACTTAACAGAAATGAGACAGCAGGTGGCAGCCGACATCAAGGAGCTCGTGGAAAACATGCAGCCGGAAGTGGACGACTGGTTCAACAACCTGGAGCCTCATGTGCGGCTTGCGTATAGCTCAAAAACAGGTGCATGCACTGTCCAGGTCCCCGTCATCGCGAAGCTGGCTGGCATGTTTGGTTGGCAAGACGGTTCTCTGTTTCAGGAAATGACGAGCGGTTTCCCAGTTCTAGGGCGCATCAACCCGAGGCTGGGGTGGTGCCTTCGCAAAGACAACAAGTATAACGACCCGATCGACCTTGAGATGCTCCTCACAGACAACTTCCAATACGTGCAGCAGAAGTTGAAGCGAGCTAGGGTAGATCCCTTTTGGCAGGTCATGGCCGAAGAGATTGCAGCGGAGGTGAAAGCCGGCAGGATGGAAGGCCCTTTCGCGGCACCGTCGTCATGGAACAAGGCAACGGTTGCTTTACCAGACTACGCCCGCACAAGCGACCTCCTGCCGGCCCCAGCATGTCATGAGCACACCTGCTTTGCTTTTTCGGTTCAGCAGGTCGGATCAGACGGACGTCGCAAAGTCCGCCGAGCGGAAGATTGGAGACGCTCTGGCGGCAACAAAACCATCAATGTGCCGGACACGCCAGCCTACCACAGCATCGAGGCTTTCATCGCGGTCATACGGGCACTTCGACGGCAAGGACAGCACGGAGTCATAGCGACGTGGGGGCTGGATCACGAGTCGGCCTACCGTCAGCTTCCAGTACAGCGGCCCGATGACACATATGTTGTATTGCAAACGCCGAGGGGACCCACGTTATGGAGGCACCGGGTTCTGATGTTTGGTTCAGTGGCAAGCGTGTGGGGCTACTGTCGTGTAGCCGATTGGATTGCATGGGCTACTCGCTGCATGCTCCTGTCCCCGGCGCTTCACTTTGTAGATGACTTTGGTGCCTCGGAAACGCAGCAAGAAGCATGCGCCAGTTTTGTCAGCGTGCAAAGCGTGGGCTCTGATTTGGGCTTCCGTTTCAAGTCATCCAAAGCTCAGCCGCCGGCCCAGACTCAGCAACTACAAGGCGTGGAGTTGACAGCCTATCAGGACCACGTCTTGGTGCAGGCGACGAAGGAGAGGGTCACCCGCTTGGACAACCAGATCGCAGAGGCCCTTGTTGAAGACAGATTGACACCGTCGCAAGCAGCGACACTGGCTGGGAAACTACAGTTTGTGGCACAGTCATTGTTTGGGCAATCCAGCAGAGCGTCACTTCGCCCTCTACACCAACGAGCAGCTGCAGCGTACTACAAGTCGTCTCAGGTTGGATGGAAGCTCAGCCCTGGACTGAGAAGTGCACTTGAGTTCCTTCGTTTCGCACTTGCTACGCAAAAGCCACGGAAGATCCCGTTTGCAGCAGCGGATCGAGCCATCATCTATGCGGACGCCTTCTTCCAACTGAATGGCCAGGTGATCAAGATCGCAGATGCAGAGGCCGGCCATGATTGGGGCGACAGCAACCCGGCAGCCTTCTACAATGGCTTCGGCTTCGTGGTCAAAACCAAGCAACACACGTGGTATGCAGCTGGCAGCGTGCCGTACTGGTTCACGAGACATTTCTGTTCCAAGCGAGCATACATCTTCATTCTGGAAGCGATAGCGCAGATCCTGCCAGTCTTCGTGTTGAAGGCTCACTTGCCGAAGCAGCTTCTCATGTTCATGGACAACGAGCCTTCCCGACGAGCCCTCGTCAAGGGCTACGGCAAGGACATCAACGTGAACAAGTTGATGCAGGCGGCTTGGCGATTTTTCGAGGAGGAAGAGTTCCGGCCAGAGTGGCAACGCGTGGCTTCTTCAGCCAACATCAGCGACCAAGTGAGCCGCTTCGATTTCTCAGAAGCCGAACGACAAGGCTGGACTTGGCTGCAGCAGGATTGGGACGCCGTCTTTCATGCCCTACTGAGAGCCGTGCAGGAAGGTCCCCTCGCTGCCCATGCTAAGTCTGTGGGCTGAGGGCTTCAGGTGCGAATTCTATGGTTGAGGGCCGCAGTCGTCGCACCTTTGGGTGCACGAGGCCAGCAGCTTAGAAGTTGCGACCTCGTTGCGCCGCGCCTGCCTGCGACCAGTGTGCATTCATGTAAAAGGAAGGTCACGGGCGCGTGGAACTTGATGCTGTTAGGCTGCGGTGTAGGGAGCGTGTCTTGTAGTGCACGTGTGCACGTAATGACACGGCTGCGACCGCTTCCGCAGCCGCGCAAGCTAGGGTTGGGCAGGGGGGGTGCCTGCCTTTTGAAAGCCCACCCTCGCCACCCAATTCTTTTCCAAGCTTCGAAGACGTCTAGCAGGTGGGGTGCACGAGGCCAGCAGCTTAGAAGTTGCGACCTCGTTGCGCCGCCTGCCTGCGACCAGTGTGCATTCATGTAAAAGGAAGGTCACGGGCGCGTGGAACTTGATGCTGTTAGGCTGCGGTGTAGGGAGCGTGTCAAGTTGAGCTTACTGATCTACCTCCAACAAGGAGGTCAACCTACGGACGCCGATGTTGGCATCCGCCTGTGTGCCGGAGCTCTCTAGGAGTGTCAGTAAGGGGTAGCTGACTCGTACGTCAGATGAGCATCATCGCCGGGAACATGCCATTAGTTTCACGGGTTGTCAGGGGAGTCTTCAACTTGGAAGGCTACAGGGAACCTCTGCTAAGTATCTGCCTTTCTTTCTTGCCCAGCAAGGGCAGAAGTCACCAAAAGTGGACTGAGCAATCTGGAACCTTTCTGACGGCCCCGCTTGTCCAGCCAGCTGCCTCTAATGCAGCCATGGCTGCAAGAGAGGTCCAGAGTGACTGCATCCATGGTTGTGGAGAGCAGCCAGCTTTTCTCGATCAGCCGGAGCAAAAAGCTGGGCTCGCTAGTCAGCTAGTCCACGTGACAGTTTGGCGATGGTGTATCTACGCACCTGTCTTGTGGCATATTGCCAAACCCAAGGATCGAATTCCCAGACGGACATGACGACGAAGGTAGCATCCTCTCAAGGCCATGTGAACTGAAAAGCTCCGTAGCATTAATCGAAAACAGCTGTGGCCGGTGCAGTTCGTCAGTGTGAAGAAAGCTTGTCGGAAGTACTCCAGCCATCTGTGAATTCCCGTTTCATAGCTTTCTGAACACAATTTCTCTACGCAGGGATGCAGATGTACCGCTGGAGGACGCGCTGTTGCCTGTAGCTTCGTTTCTCAAATCCGCAGCCGCGGCCGCTGCTACGGTGTCCTGCGCGAGGATTATATGGCCGAGCTGCACAAGCACAGGCCACTTCCGGTACAATCTGCCCGAGACGATCGATGGCCAACACCATGAAGCGACATGATGCTGGAAACGTCGGATGTGTTTCCGCAGTTTCACAACGACATCACTTCTTTCGAACGACTTGCTTGGATGCATTCCTGATTGTGCATCGCCGTGTCAGGTTGGCGACTCCCGGCGCGATAGATGCACCGAGAGTACTTGCAGGAGAACGGCCTTCGGTTCCAAGTCTTCTCAATCGCAGTGCCTGGTTCTTGACCAGGCCAGCGGCGGAAACATGATTGTCTCGGCAACAAGCTGACAAGGCGGCGTCAGGATTGTCCTCGGCACGACTCTTTGCCTGATTACGAAGTAGAACCCGTCAATTATAGCCATGAGACTAGACGGAATTGTTGCTTGAGGAACAGCTGAAGGAACTCCTGCCACATCTTCCGCCGGACCCGCCAAGACTGAGCAGGCGAGCAGACGCGAGTGTCAGTGTAGGTGAGTGCAATCGAGCGTCGAGCGCGGGATCGGCGCCGGGAGAAGCTCAGGTCGGTGCGGAGGGCTCGGGCTGAACTTGCAGCGCAGCACTCTGAGAGGGAGCGCCTCAAGGCCGGGACTGGGACGCTGGCACCCACTGAGCCTCGCTGAAAAAAGTTTGTGGGCTTTTGCCTCAGGTGGAAGAGCAGAGGCGCGAGGCCCGGCGCCGGCTTTGCCTCTGTCGATTCCGAGCCATCGGCACCACGGCAGCAAAGCGTACACAGTGTCTTTCTGTCCTGCGCCCTTGGCATGGCCAAGGCTTCGCCGTTCTTCGACGCTTGGCACAATCGGCACCGGCACTGTTTGATGCCTTCGCACTATCTCAGCTTGACTCGTGCCTGGGTGGGGTGGCAGTCAGTACGATTCAGTAAGTATACATTTGCGCTTCTTTAGCATGGCCGACAGGCTCTGTTGTCGACTTTCTCCAGCTCTTGTGCCTCAGTTTTATCCAATCAGCCACGCCAAAGGGATTTTCCTTCATCCCGGGCCACGTGGGCTCTGTCGAGTCTTCAGCTCCAGGCCTTCGTCTCTTTTCGCTAAAGCCAAACTCAGTTTCCCCGTCTGGGCTGTATTAGCATATAGTATGGGTGTCCCGTGCTCATCTTGACCTTCCGTCGCTAAAGTGCGTGCAGGGACATGCTATGAGGCTCCTGAGGCTCCTCGGTGTTGTTGTAAGGAATCGCGGGAATTGCCGTAATCTCACCACAATCCCGTGTGTAAGTTGCTTGCTCTGTGCGAGGACGGCTTCGAGACGAGGACGAAGAGTTCTTGGAGCCACGAGCTTGGATTCGGAGTGTCGTTTCCCGAGCATTCCATGAGCGTTTACATCAACCGAGGGCGGTCCGAACAAATCCGGTGATGCCCATGACTCCCTGCACAAGTGAGGAGGCCCGTTGCACTGCGTTGCATGGCCCATTGCATGGTGTGTCGTCCCGCCTAGGGCTTGGAAGAAGCCGGCCCGGGACCGAAGCTCTTCGAACATCGTCTGAAACAGGCCCGGCGGTGCTGCCCTCAAGGGATGTGGACCAAATCCAAGGGGCGGCTGAGAGTCGAGAGATGTCGAGAGTCTTGGTGCAAAAGAATCGGGTGTGTAAGTTTGCAAACGAAAGACTGGGTTCCGTGTTTTGGAAGAATGCAGCCTGTGCTGGTTTGACTTCACACGATGATCAAAGCACTTGCTGCGAGTAGCGGCTGACCGCCAAGCGGAGTAGAGGGGAGCGGCCTGTGGGCCCGCTCGAGAGCCGACTTTTCGCCTTTTTTGCTTCCGACTTTTCGGCCGAAGAGCTTCGATGGAGCCAGGGGGCCAGCACGGCAGTCCTTGCAAAGTCGCAAGTGAGCACTGGAGCACTGCAAGGAGTAAGGGCTCTGATGCGAATCGGCAAAGGAAAGTTCGTAGTCCACGTTGTTCGTCTTTGGCAGGGTCTTCGGGTAGCCAAGGCGGAAAGCTTCGACATCCGGGCGGAATGCTCAGCGCGAAGAGCTCGCAACTCGAGGCCGGCCAGATCGTTTCCCGTCAAGTTTAGAGCACATGGAACAACCGGGACCTGTAGCATATGTGCTATGCCTGTCTTGGTTCCTGCAGCAGCCGACGGTGCCGGGCGTTCCTTCATGCTTGTGCCAGATTCAGCGGCAGACTGCGGTTTGAGCGGAGGCAATTTTCGAGCTGATTTCGTCGATGACTTGGTCATCAAGCCCCGCGTCGAAACGCAGCCGCTCCTGGCCTTCATGGATCAGGCAGAGTGATTCTCGCTCCGGGCGTGCACGGTTGCATATTTCATCGTGCAGGGAGAAGCTGCTGCCATCGTGCAGAAAGGTAGCAAAGCCAGCAAGTCCTCCAGGCGCGGCTTTGCAATCGCATGACTTCAATGTGTGCTGTGGCTGTCAACCTGACTGAGGCAGAAGGAAAGCTCCCCCGGAGCACGTGGTGCCGCTCCCGAAGAGGAGCGCAGAAGGGCAAGCTACAGCACGATGGCAGTCTTAGTGGCTTCTCTCCTCTGCCCGCGTCAGGGCCAGGAGTCCAAGGATGCCCAGAGTGATGCGAAGGCTCCAGGCTCGTTACTCTCTGTTTGCGATGGGTTCCTTGCTCCGACTTCGAGCAAGGACCTACCGCAGCCGCGAAGATCGCGGCCAGACGGGTGAAGCTGCAGCGCATGCTTGACGTTCTGGATCCAGGCACTTCAGGGCTGCGGATTCCTCCTTTCGTCGGGATGTAGAACCTTCGACTCGGGCACCAAGCTTCGATTTCAGCATCAGCCGATTCCAGGACCAGGCAGGTGCGATTCATTCACCAACAGAAGGTTCAAGCGCCTGCGAACAGTGGATGATGGCATCTACAGCCCCCTCATCAATGCTTTATCCCGGGTTGACCATATATGTAGAGTTTTGAAAATTTTGTGGAATTTATAGACATATACCTATATGCATAAAACTTCCTACGTATGTACATATGTATACTATATAAATATATGTATATATATATATATATATATATTTATTTTGCATATATACGTATATAAGTATATACATATATACGTATATAAGTATAGGTGTATATACGTATACATGTATATACGTATATATGTAAATATGTAAATATGTATATATGTATATAGGGAAATATGTATATAGGTGTATATGCATATATATATATATATACATATATATATATATATATACATATATATATATATACATATATATATATATATATATGTATTTTGCTGTATATGTGTAGATGCATAGATGCATATGTATGCGTATGTGTATATGTAAACAGACATGTAAGTATACATGCGCACATGGCATATGCACACACACACACGCACACAGATATTTATATATATATATATATGTATGTATGTATGTATCCCATGCCTAAGTAGTTGCATCATCTTGTCAAACCTCGTCTGACTTATCGAGCACGAGTGACAAAAATGTATATCTGTATACACAATGTATATATTAGGTATTCATATATATATATATATATGTATATATATATATATATATATATATAGATATGCACACGGCCCATGCATATAAATAATGTTAGAAAACATATGTACACCTCTGCATACATGCGTACATACATGCATACATACATACACCCATAAGAACATACATACGCATATATATATATATGTATATGTATATATATATATATATATATACACATATACATATGTACATAAATTATATGTATATATATATATACACTGCTACGCGTGCACACACACATGCACAGACATACGAATATGCGTACATGCATGCATCCATCAAGCATGTATGCACAGATACATACATACATACATACAAAAAAATACATAGATAAAAGAAAATATAGAAGAAAATTACATAATACATATACAGAGACACTTGATGATGGCACGGCAGAGAGAGATATACATATACACATGCATACATACATACATGCATACACAGAAGTATACATATGTATACATAGGTACAGACACACACGCACACGCACACACACACACATATATACATATATATATATATATATACACACTACTACGTAAATACATCTGAACATAGACATATTATGCATACATATGTATATATACGTATGTATACACATACTTTCAGGCATGCACGCGCACATGCAGGTAGGTGTGTATGTCTTTACATATACACATGTTTTCATACATGTGTATATATACATATATAAATATAAAAAGATGTGTATATATATATACATACATGTACGTATATATATATATATATATACATACATGTACGTCTCTCTCTCTCTCTCTGTATATATATACACACACTTGTATACATATATGTATATATACATATATGTATATATACATATATGTATATATATATATATATATATATATATAAGTATAAGAGATGCATGCGGACATACAGGCCAGATGGCCAGCGAAAGCTGTCTTTGAGACAACAGACCTCAGCAGGTGCAGCTGGCATACCTGGTCCCACCATGGTAGGGCGGATGTACGCGGCGCGATTTCGACAGCCCAGGAGTGAGAAGGTCTTCGCGAGGCAGGAGGGAAGCCTCCGGTGCGGGAATCCTATTGGCGCGCGAATCTGTGCTTGATTCGGGCTGGTGCACGAATCCTTGACGGATCAGCATGCGCGGATCGACCGTTCTGGTGCGCGAATTCGTCGGTGACCCCGATCCGAACGTTTTGCGTACAAGGGCGTTTCAGATGTGCATGATGTGCCTTAGTTGCAACGTGGTCGTGCAGGCTCGCAGATCGGATCCGTCGATGCAGATGTCATCGTCCCTCTGATGTTCTGGTGCCTCGGCTGCCCCTATTTACCTGATCTGTGATCTTCCGTCATGACCCATCGTGTGGTCACGTACCGATGCCGATGAATCAGGGCTAGGACGAATTGACCTCTCTTCTGTAATCTTGTGTCGAGACGGAGGCTCGGACTCACGAAGAGCCGTACAGCAGCTACGGAGACTCTCAGGCTGGGCATTCTGCTCGCGGATGTTCAGAGGCTATTGCTGTAGTGCTGCATGACCTACTGATGGTGCATGCTGCAAGCTGCAGGATGGGATTTGGTCAGTTGCAGATCGAGAACGGTACCCTGCTGGTTCTCGGTGACCATGTGGAAGTCCAGATGCGACTTGTGGAAGGGTGTCTTTGTTGCAGTCAGCGAGTGCATCATTGAAACTGTCAATGGGAATTTCTAGAGGCTCGCCAACGGCCAAGATAAACACATTTCATTTGTTGGCTATTGTGGCTGAAGACAACCCAAGCCCTACCTCAACCCTTCGAGAACGTGACATAATGCCAATGCCTCTAGCATAGCACGGCAAACATCGGATGCTCCCCCGCAGTGGATGGCAGAGAGATATGTTCGGTGAGTTGCCAGTTATTTCCTGGTAGTGGCCGATGCAATCTTGTTCAATGAGCTGGGCTGGTACTCCGGTGCCGACGCTGCTGCCGCATTTGCTGCAAAACCATTCACCGTTCTACTTCAAGTTGCACGTGCTCGAGCTATCGACGTCCATCGGTCAGATTTCTCTACAGTTGTGCATCGCCGGTCCTAGTGGCACTTCGACCAAAAGTGCCTCACACTTCCCAACTCATGAGAGCGGCCACACGCCCCTGCACAGACTCGCCAAGCCCTGCGGGAAGGTTACGGCACCTGGTTCGTCGAGACAGCACAGAACATATGTGCGAGTACCTTGCAGGCGGGCGATCTTGGTTAGCCTGTTCCGGTCAAGGTGTAGCCATGTGTAGCCTGAGTTTTTGCAGGAGTTACGAGAGGGGGTGGGGAAACTTGGGACTGCTGCTTTGCTGAACATGACTCGAACTCAGCGATGCATGTATAGCACAGAGGAGCTGCTTGGTGCCACTTGCTCTTGCAACGTCCATCAAGCGGGCGACTGCCAGGCAAAAGCTTCCAGAGACCACGCGCCTGGTTCAATTCTATGCGAGCTGACCCCATGGGCTGGGTGGACATCACTCAGGCACGAGCTGTCTGTGAGCCGGAAGTCACAGACAGCAGGCTTACGATGATGCAGGTGCAAAATCTGTTTGCACGCATGGAAGTGACCTCGGATCGGCAGACGCTCTTCCGATTCCTCAGCCCCGTGGACCAGCATGTCGTCGAGTCGTGTATCTGCATCTCGGTCCTTGTCACCGGTTTCACCGACGCCAAGGCTACATAATGGAGAATCCGTGTCCGTCCGTGGTGACTTGGCTGCTAGAAAGCTTCGTTTGTCTGAAGGGCGGGGGGCAGGCCAACAGAGCACACCGTGACGCCACAGTATGCCACAGTTCAGGCTGCCGACCACAGAGAGGCTGCCGCGATCGAGAGCAAGAAGTTCAGCTTCAACGGGTGCCTTGCCCGTTTCCGGGACCGTGATGTGATTGAACCTGAGTCTGCGTAGTCGAGGTTTCTGTCGCTTATCTGCCGCTGCACTACATCGTGGGTGCTTCACCGGGTCTTGCCCCTCGCTGAATTGCGCAGGGGTTCTTCATAGCTACCACTGCATCCATCTCCATTCGCACGGCAGACAGCACGTGTCAGACTGGCATGCTTGCTGCTTTCTTGCGGTATCTTGCGGTTTTTCACCATGACTCGACACAGAAACCGGTGTCCCAGCGAGGTCCGTGCTCATGGCCGAGTCATCTGGAGCGCTCGCGACGGATCTCGACATTGCCAACAGGCCAGTTCTGTTCGGGCGAAACTTCCGCCTGTGCAGAATGCATCCTGATGCTTGGACCTCCGAGAGCTGTTCGGATGCCAGTCAGGTGGATAGAACTCCAGCGGAGGATAATGCCGTCGGCTCACTTGCCACCCCTTTTTTCTTCAAGGAAGTGCGCGCACTCTCTTGTCTCCTGCCCCTCCGGGAGACCAAGGATCTCGCTGCTGGTGAATCATCGCTTCTGGGGCCGAGAGTCGCGACAAGTCCTGTCAGCTCTACAACCACCCATGATCTCTACTGCGATGGTCGAGGAGAGGCATTCCTGGTGAACGATCACTGTCCCAACATGGATTTCGAATCCTTCGGATTGCCTCCATGATCTCCTTACTATTACTAATTGAGCCAGCAAGGCCAAACCTCATAAGGACACAAACGTCGTTGTGCAGTCGGTGGCCAGACTCAACTCTTGATGTCTTCACCCGGAATATACTAGTCCGTTGTGAGCAGGGCAAACTCGAACCTGATTGGTACCGGCAGTTACTTGTTCGCAATTCGCCCCTGCCATTTCCGTGGCACGCAAAAGGGCAGTAGGAAGGCGGGCAAGGGATTCGTGTGAAATGTTACGGAGGCTCCGAGATGTGTAGATGAATCACATTACATAAGCTGCCGGAGACATGACTTGGGTCCAGTTCGTTTTTCGGAAGCTTTTACATAGTGGTTGTTGGCCAGCACCACCGTCTACATGCAGCAGGTGGTCAACACATCGCCAAAAGACCGGCCAGCGTGTCAGCTGCACGAATGCTTGGGTGGGGCAGACTTTCAGTACATCCCCCGTAGACGAGAAATCCCTGTGCTCCGTGACCCCCGCCTGCCCTCCTAAACGAGAGGGAATGCCAAGAAATGCAAGAGCACTTGGCTTGAAAAAGAGGCACCGTACCGCAGGCCAGTCGGATCATGCTTACATGTACAGGCTTCAAGCCCTGGGGCAAAAACGGAGGGGGCATTTACGACAGAAAGGGGCCGCAAAGTCGGAGCAGCGTTTTTTTGGGTTTGGGATGCATGGGCCCAAGAAACGACCTGGCCACCGAACGTGATGCATTGCCTTGCAAACAAAATGGTCCAAGCCAAAGCGTGCATGAGGCTTCGAAATTCGGGTGGATGGGAAACATATCCGTACAGGGCGCAGGGGTTGGCAGCAGCTGCCCAGGCCGGATGGTATCTGATGCAACAAGTCGAGGGTTCAAGGCCGAAACGTCTTCAGCTTCGGGTGGTGGCAGATCCACCGTGATGCTGTTGGAGTTTGGAAATGTTTGGAGATGTCGTCGAGTTGCGGGAGTGATGTCCTGGGTGGAAATCAATCCTCGCCGTGCAGAGTTTTCGTTGTACTTCGACCGTGACCGAAACGAGCAGAAAGTCCTTATCAGAAGCTGGCGTTGGCGAGGAGCTACAAGAGCTCAGCCAGGAGCAGTGTGCTTCCCAAGTCAAGGGCTGTCTACACACGAGGATCATGTCTCGGCATGGGCCAGCAGGGCAGAACAACGCCGCACTCGTTGAGGTGGAATGCGCTCTTCCAACGTGTTCGAGCGCAGGGTTTAGCTTCTGTGCTGCTGGGCTGCCTGAGCTGCTTCTAATCGGATTGTTATTGTTGCTGGAGCCTACCCGGACCTGCGAAGCTATGACGGGTGCTAAGGCTTCCCCAATATGACGGCGTGTGTCGCGACCGCATTTCCCATGAACTGTGCTGGAGCTGTTATGATCTATGAGGGTTAGCTGGATACACGAGGTGAGGGAAAAGCAGGCGGCGATCCGAGACGTTCAGGTGCCTGAGATCCAGAATAGGTCTCATTGTCCCGCCAAGAAAAAGGGGTGAATGTCGATTCGTGTGTTTGGTCGTGCATCAGCTTGACATCAAGTCTCTGATCAGACATGCCTACCCTGGACAGATGCGCAAACGACAGCCTCCGTTGTTTCAGATAGACAAGCAACCTGCAAGGCAAATTGCAGAACAACGTGCAGTGTTTGAAACAGATGGCACCCCTACAGCAAAATGCAGCTTCACTAGAATGCGGGAAGTCGCGCTGGAACTGTTGAGATTTAGATGCATTGTGCATGGGGATGCAGAGGGCACAGGGCTGCTCTCCTGGCGAGCAATGCAAAATTTATGCAGTGGACTTGTGCGGTGTAGCCGAGAGGCTCCAGGCAGTATCACAGAGCAGTCAGTTGTCATGGAAGGCCATCAAAAAGCACTCAGTCAGTTAGGCTCAACCTCACAGGATTGATCTCAACGGTATCCAGCTAGCTGTATAGTATTTTAAGATAACTTCTCGACCGTGCTCACAGACGGGTTTTGCATGTTGAGGGACGGCGATTCTGTGATCCATGTGGCGTGCGCTCCTTCTCGTGCCTGCTGCGGGTGCCCCTAGCGTGGCTTGCCCAGAGCTGCAGCAGGCCAGCTTGCAGGCCGGAGATGTTTCGGCGTAGACGCAGACCTTTGGAGGCTTTTGGTTTGTGGCTTGTGCATGGGGAACCCGATACGCATGCAGCCCTTGTCGTTGTTGGTCCACGCAGTGCATTGCCTTCCCCTGTCCGTGGAGGTGTGTGAAAGGTGCGTGCACGACGACCTTTGCTCGTGGCTTTGTTTGGAAGACTTCCTAGATGAGACCAAGTTATCTTAATATCTGAACTATTGTTGTCTTGATGGTTGCGACTCGGGTATCTTCAGCCGAGGGCGGGACTGTCATGTGACCCCTTCATGCAGAAATGCATCGAACCAGAGCCTCGCCTGCAGGAACTTTGGACAAGGCTGGGGTTAGAGATTCGTGACTGAGGCGTGGAATGCTTCAGAGGCTTTGGAAGCCTGTCCAGAGGACCGATTTGCTTCTGGAGGGTCAGGTCGTAACCTGAGTCTTCAGGGTACAGAAGGTCTCTCGCAATTCGGTTGGAGTGCAGAGCCTGAGCAATGTCAGGGTCTTTGTCTTCTTGACACCTCGCTCCTCGCGTTGGATCTGTGCGCTTTGTTGGAAGGGCGGCACTCAACGCAGGACCCGGGGCGGCCCGAAACCTGGGCCGCGCAGTGCAAGCTATCCTGTTCTGACCAGCAGGCGCATCCATTGGCCATTGCGTCCGTTTGCCAACTCCGGTTTTGGGCAGATCTCAGACATGCGCGTCCTCCTTGCTCCGTGCAGCTAGTCGCAGGGACTAGTGGTGCCACGCGACGTTCATGGTGTGGTGGTGCCAGCTTTCTAGATTCTAGATGTGTATACGGATCGTACCCCAAAGTCGTCTCGTACTTATTCACAGTTTACGTTGACACATATCCATTCAGACAGCCTGAGCTTTGAGCATCTCGATTTGCACTTGTCTATGGTCCGCGCGCTTTGCGCCCTTCTCTCATGCCTGGCACTGGCATGCGATGCAGCAGAAGAGCTCCCCACTGAGAATTCGACCTTGAAGTTGTGGCCCGTCTTGAAGGCTTGTATTCGGTTGTGCTCGATTAGGTGGACAGACACCGCACCTGCGGTTCGGTTGCTGTGTGATGCTGAGGACGTGTTTCGGCTGGCGGTTGGAGCAACCAGAGCTCATCGTTACAAACTCCGGGGCCTTCCTGAATGGAGTTGCGATCAGTGATGATCAGCTGCGGAGTATCCACGAGGTTTCAAACGATCTCATCGTGACCGATGACAAAGTTCTCACAAACTTGGACATGCTGGCAGGGATTGAACGAGTTGGTGGCAATGTGGAGATCCGCTACAACTCAGTCCTTCAGGATTTCTCAGGTTTGTCAGGCCTGCAAAGCGTTGGTGGTTCGGTGAATATTATCGGCAACAGAGGCGTTCAAAATCTGGCGGGCTTCGCCGACTTAAAGGTTATCGGAAGGTTTTTGAGGGTGCATCACAATGAGCGGCTGGAACTACTTGGGGGGTTTGATTCGCTGACTCGTGTCGGCAGAGATCTTTCCATTCGTGGAAATAGTAGGCTGCAGAGCATGCCACGAGGCTTGTCTGCATCTGACTCTGTTCTTTCAATTGCATGCTTGGATTGCAGCTTTCGTCTTGTAGATGCGCTGTCGTTATTCCGTTATTGTTTCTGTGGCCTGAGCTGCGGCAATATTCTGAGCAGACGGGCTGGCACGCGGGTTTCGTTTTGTTTGGGGAGAGCTGAGAGAGACTGCAGCTTTAAGGAATGCCCCAGCTCAAGATGGTTGACGGCAAGGTGGAGGCGGCGGATTTCATTGCCGGGACTTGAGTCCCCGCTTATCAGTGCCAGTATTACACTATCGCATCTGTAAGTTGAATACCGTAGTGTGACATTGCGTGATTCACTCGATACGGAGACAGGAGTCAGCCATGGTGCATCTTTCAAACAAGAAGCCTAGCAATGGGCGCTGCGCGGGGCGGGGTTCGGCCATGAGCATCGACTGTGTGCAAAAGTCGAGGTGGTGTTCAACAGAGCCATGAGTGCGGCTTATGGAATGGAGTCCCTCGAGTTTATCGGAGGGAACCTGGCGATCAAGGAGTGAAGCTGGCTTTCGCATGTAGCCTCACGGTCTCACAGTCTTTGACTTACGTCGAGTCCACCCCTGAGGACAACGATAACCTGACCAACATGACCATGCTGCCCGCTGTTCGGGAGATCGTTGGCAAGTTCGAAGTGAGCTACAATCAGGCCCTGCTGGAGGCTCGCCATAGCACGTGCTGCTCTGCCCACTACTGCAGCTGAGTGGTTTGATGCCAGGTTGGTGGACTTGAGAACCTTACTCAGAACCTGAGCCTGCAGTGAGTGAAGGGGTTGTCAGCGGCAGCATCGATGCCGAAGTCGTCGCCGTGGCATGTTGTTAAAATCATGTTGCAGCTTTTTGTCCGTCAGATGCAAAAACAAGTGGCAACTCGCACCACCACCGAAGTCAGGGAAGGCGACCCGAAAAGAGCCCGCTTTGGGAGTGCTGGTGACGAAGACCGGTCGAGAGATGTAGCCATTGAGCGCAGCTCGAGGTGGCAAGGCAACCTTGGGTCTGCGCGAGGAAGAAGCCACAAACTCTCCCGACAAACTTTGCTTGTTTAGTTTTCTCCCATGAGTCGCATTGATGTCGCACACTGCATCGGGACTAAGTTCGGAGTGCCGGCAGACGCTGACAGTGTGTCCGTCGACAGGGATGGATGCCGTGCATGTCGGCAAAAGCAAAGCCTCGGATCAAGTGTTCCAGTGGACATAACGAAGGAAGCTGCGCGACCAGGAGCATCGAAAGAATGGACATCAATCATGAAATGAGGCCCGAAATGATAGTATCACGTCAACTGCCCAGCGACGCAGTGATATGGGTTTGAATTGGGTGGGCTAGGTCTGGGCTAGGGATCGGAAAGATTCGATGCCATCCCAAAGGTGAAGATTGAACTTGACATGCAGGAAGATGCAAAGTATCAGGGTATGTTAGGTCGGACTTAGCATATCGAGTTGAGTTGCGATGAATATGTATTTCGGGTACCGCTTGAATCTAGCACTCGCGCAGGGGTCCGAGTGCACAGGCCATAAACCAGTCAATCCATGATGTACTGTAATGGCAGTAGCGTGGGATGTGGGTTGCCCGGAAGTGTTCGTTTGTGTTGGCTTGTCCTGTCTCAGGATTGGCAGCTTGGCCGTGGTCAGCAACCCGTCGCTCAAGACCGCCGACTTTGCAAACTTATCAGTTGTTCATGGTGCGGCTGAGGTCATGTATAACGAGGGGTTGCAGGAACTGGGCCTCAGGAAGCTTGTATCAGTGGGGGTGACTTTAGGAGATGACAAAGACGACGAACCAACTCACTTCAAGCTCAACGACAACGACAACATGACACAAGTCGAGTTGCCCAGCCTTGTGTCTATCGCCAATCTGGAAGTACGTTGGAATGCGCAACTGAAGCACGTCTCGACGACGGTGGCGTCCACCCACAGTATTATTATCGAGGCAAACTACCTTCTGCAAGAGATCCTGATGCCCAACGTCACAGAGATCAATGGTGAGCTTCGTTTGGCTTTCAACGCAGTCATTCCTGACATCTCCAGCTTCGACTCGCTAAAGCTGGTCAAGGGTGACATTAACATTCAAGAGAACAAAGCCTTGGAGGACAGGGTACCGGTCTCAGTATGGCAGCGCGTCGGTCTCGAAACACAGGGCATACGGTCGAGTTTCTGAGTGTTATGCCCCTTGTGCTATAAAGAAGACTGAAGCCATTTGGGCTCAGGGATAGAACCACCATTAAGCATATGTGGCATGGACCTTTAGGGTCTGTCAATTCCTGCCAGGAACATTGGAGCACATCGCTGGACACCGTGGCTTCTCGGCCCGAATGCAGAGGAGGGTGCTTGAGCGAAAAGCGCTGCACTGTTCTGTGTGCACTTTAGAGATTCTTCCCTGAGTTAACCTCGTGAGTAACTCCCAGGGCGGGGGATCAACATTGATCTCTTAACCCTGGTAGCGGAGCATCTGGCGTAGACCGGGTGCTCCAAGCCAGCCTGCAATGCCGCCGAAGCTTGCGACAACGTCCAGTGGATCTCCTGCAGCAGGCGGTCCCGAAACCACCGCCATCACTGGGAAAGCTGACCAATACGTGCCAACCTTTGATGGGGTCCAGCGTCACTACAAGGAATTCCGCAAGAGATGTGAAATTTACCATAAGAAGATGACGCTGGCCGGCAGGGGCAAAGAGACGATCTTCAACATTGTCACGCTTCTGCAGGGGAAAGCCTGGGATTTGATCGACGACATAAGTGTGGACACCCTGCAAGAGGAGAATGGGTACCAGGTGGTGTTTGATCGCCTGGATAAGGGCTTCAAATTTGATGCCCTTACCGAGCTGCCCGAGGACTTCGAGACCTTCTTTGTGCGCCTGCAGCGGCGCAGCTCTCAGACCTTGCAGGAGTATGCCGCCGAGTTCAGCCGTGCCGAGCGACAGTTAAAGGTGACGCACCAGGTCGACCTCCCTGAGAAGGTCAAGGCCTGGTGGTTTCTGCGAAAGTCTGGGATCTCCAAGGAGCAGAGGCAGCTGATCCTGACCAACATTGGATCGGATGGCCTCAGCATGGAAGCCACCCAGAAGGCGATGAACTTCATCCTTGGACAAGACTCCAGAGTCGACTGGAAGAACAAGTACAGTGGAAAATCCGAGGCTTTCGTGCAGTACGACGAGGACATTTACGATGACTGGCCCAATGAAGGGCCAGAGGAAACGTACTGGCAGGAGGGCGAGGAGATGGATGCTCCATGGCCTGACTTCGACCAGGACTACTATGACGACGGCGACGGCGACACTACTGGTGACATCTTCGACGTGGACGAGTTTGATGAGATCTTTGCAAGCTACTCCGATGCCAAGGCGAGATTGAACTCGATGAGGGTGGCCAGAGGATTCTATCCCGTGGTCGCCATGGTCGGGAAGGACGCCTTTGGAAGCTCGTCGCCAAGTTCCTCGCCCAGCCGTGGTGGAAAGAAAGGCCGCGGCAAAGCCAACAAGGGGCGAAAAGGGTCTGGGAAGCAACGGCCAGTTGCACCCAAGGGCAGCACAGCCAAGGGTCGTGGTCAAACCGTTGGCCGCCAGCTGTGCTTGCGCTGTGGACAAGCTGGCCACTGGGCCCGCAACTGTCCGACGGCCCCAAATGATGCCAAGAAGCGAAAGGTCGACAATGGCGACCCCCAGGAGGAGATCATGATGGTCTGTGATGCGGGAGCTGAGGTGTATGCGATGGATGGATGCGACGGAGAAGAAGATGAACCTCTGCGCTTTGCCGTGCAAGATGGGGGAGCTTCCTCAGTGTTGGGAAGCTACCACAACGTGCGCCGCTACATCCTGTACCTCCTGGAGAAGGGCTTCGATGTCACGAGCATCCGGGCCTTTAAGTGTGAGAAAGGGTTTCGCTACGGCAACTCGGAGACGGAAACCACCAACGACTGTGTGCTCCTACCAGTGACCTTTGGTGGCAAGAAGCTGCTGATCCTCACATACTTGATCCAAGGATCGGCGCCCATCCTTTTCGGGCGTCCTCTACTTCGACGTTTGGGGATCTCTGTGGACTATGGAGCTCAGACCATGAAGTGGCCAGGATGTGCCTGGCAGCCCATTCCTTTGGGCCCAAAGGGAGAGCATCAGCTGGAACTCGTGGAAGATGTGTCCCTGCTTCTGAATGACAAGGAGCCAGACGAGATCCTGATGCCCACCGACTACGAGACCCACATTGACGTCGAGCATGCCGCGCCGATCGACGTGATCCTCCACATGACGGACGTGAGCGAGGTGAGCAGGCAAGGGCTAGAGGCAAGCACCAATGACCGCGATCCAGGGGCAGACGGCAACGGGGATGCACACCCCAACGGCAACCAGGATGACATCGTGCGCGGCGGCCTCCCTGACAATGAAGGCGCCCTTGAGGATGACCTGGTTGCGAGCGCTGTTGCCAAGGACGTGACTGCCAATGACGCGACAAAGACGCCAGACTCCGACACTTACCCCTTCGTCAAGGAGATCGACAAGAGCGACAAGCCAAAGCTGACGACAGTGACGACGGAGACGGACAAAGACGACGAGCCAAAGCTGACGACAGTGACGACGGAGACGGACAAAGACGACCCTGGTCGGATGTATGAGGATGCCAAGGTCCGTACCCTGACGAAGGGCAAGCTGCACAGCCTGATCCATTATGCGACCGAGGCCCAAAAGAAGCAAAAGCGACTCCTGTCCCAAGCCAAGCAGTACAGCCGAGAATCCAAGATCATATGGGAAGTCTCGGCAGGAGGTGGTCGCACAACCAAGGAAGCAAGACGCCGTGGAGCGAACGCCACCATCTTCAACAAGGAGACCGGCTGGGACTTTGAGAGAGCGAAGGACAGGAAGCGATTCTTACGACGGCTTCAAGAAGAGTGTCCTGATGAAGTTCTCCTCTCTCCATCCTGCCGGCTGTGGTCCCCACACGTGGAGGCCATCATTGCAGACCACCCCGAGAAGCGGCCCAAGCTCTTTGCGGACCGGAAGGCCAATCACGATGAAGTTCTGACGTTCGTGGCCCTGGTGTTTGGGATGCAGTATCGCGAGGGACGCCATGCACACATTCAGCATCCCTGGTCAAGCCGAGCCTGGATGACCCGAGCCTTTTCTAAGATCAAGGGGTTCCAGGCGTATGTGGACCAGTGCCAATATGGACTTCGACTTCCAGGGCATGATGGCACCCAGGGCTTTGTGAAGAAGCCCACTTGCTTTGTGAGCACCAAGGAGACCTTTGCAAAAGGGTTGCCAAGGAGATGTTCTGGGAAGCACCAGCATGCGCGCACCGATGGAGCCGCGGCGAATCATGTCCAGACCGATGCTGATGCTGTGGATTTTCCTGTCCCGCTGGCTGAGAAGCTGGCAGACCTGATGATGGAGGAAGATGAGATGCTGGCGGCGAGCGATGTGGAGCCAGCGGAGATGGAGCCATCGGGTCCAAAGTGTGACGACGACGACCTTGCCGAGAATGTCAAGAAGAACCAACGGCTGCGAGCGAAGGTGGGACGACAAGCGTTCAACTACATTGCCCGCCTCCACAAGAACCTTGGTCATCCATCGGCCCAGGTTATGCTTCGAATGCTGGAGGAGGTTCAAGCTACCGAGGCAGTGAAGGAAGCGGCTCGTGAATACGTGTGCCCGCTCTGCTATGCTCGACGGCCTCCTTCTGGCGTGCCTCCTGCCTCGGGACTACCTGCGCGGCACTTCAATGATCGTGTGATGGCTGACTCAGCTTGGGTGGACACCAAAGACGGCCGGAAGTGCGTGCTCACTCTTATGTGCCAGGCCACTCGATTTGTGTCCATTCGAATCCTCCACTCTGAGAAGGCTACTGAGTTCGTAAAGGGCATTGAGCGGTCGTGGGTTAAGCACTTTGGGGTTCCAAAATTTCTCAGGGTCGACGAAGCAAAGGGCTGGTCCTCTACGCATGTTCGCGAGTGGTGCGCTGATCACGGCATCACATTGGAGGTGGCCCCAGCCGAAGCTCACTCGTGGCTGGGAGCATGTGAGCGCCGCCATCAAGTTGTTCGCAGAGCGCTGGAGCTGTACATGGATTCAAAGGGCGAGCGAACTGCAAAGAGTTTGGCGGAAGCGGCGATCTATGTGCCCAACCAGATCAACAACCTCTCCTTTGTGAAGGGCTTTACTCCGAGCCAGTGGGTGATGGGCAAAACTCCTATGCAATCGGCATCTCTGACGGCGGACTTCTTCAACCCGGGACAGGATGCCATCGATGAGGACACCTCCTTTGCCACTGTGGAACGCCGACGCCTCGAGGCCCGCTTGGCCTTTATGCGTGCCGACACTGATGCTCGCCTTCGCAGGGCTATGAATGCCAACTTCAAGCAAGACAAGGATGCCACTCCAGAGGTTGGACAAAAGTGCTGGTTCTGGCGGGTGCAGGGCACCGGCATTCTACAGAAGAATAAGTGGCGTGGACCGGCGCGAGTGGTTGCTCATGAACGCAATGATGATGGCAAGGTGATTGTGGTGTGGGTGACGCATGGCACTCACCTCATTCGGTGCTCACCGCACCAAGTCAGGCCGTTGGTGGAGGAGACCGGCACCAACCCTGTGGCGGATCCTGCCGCTGCTTTGGCTGATCTTCAAGATTCAAGACCTCCGTGCCCGGTCAACCACGCAGTTTCGTGATGTATACAACGACGACGGCCCCGAGCTTCACGACATGATCGGCGAGGACCTGGACGACTTGGCGGAGTACGAGCCCAGTCTTCCTGACGCCGAGCTTCCTCAAGTAATCAATGACAGTGACGCTGATGCTGAAGATGCGCACATGGATCCTGTGGTTCCTGGTGCGGTTCTCTCCTTTCAGCGCCACCTTGAGGAGCAGCGCGGCCAGCGGCGCCGCATGAGCGAAGCCTCCACTGCTGCTCCTGATCTACCGGGAGCTGCTACTCATGGCCCGCCCGCCTCACCCAAGCGCGCCCGTGTGGGCCCCGCGCCTTCTGCCCCGGCTTCTTCGTCTTCGGCACCTCCTTTCCCCCCGGATGCGGTGACTGCCAGTCCCTTTTCAGTGCCAGTGCCCGAGGAGGACGATGACCTTTGTGTGGACAATGTCTACATTGCCGATGATGTGAAGGGCAGCCTGCCAGAAGGATGGGTGGTGGTTGATGGTGGCCTTGAGCTGGACAACGTCTGGCTTGGAAGGGCGGAGGCCAAGGAGAAACACATGAATGTGGCACAAAGGGAGCAAATGATTGAGGCAAAGAAGAAGGAGCTGACTTCCTACTTCTCGAACTCCGTGTGGGAGTTTGCCCAGCTCGAGCCCGGTGATAAGCAAAGGACCGTCACAGCCCGTTGGGTCCTGACTTGGAAGACTCCCGAGAAGGAGGGCGATCCTCCTAAGGCCAAGGCCAGATTGGTTCTTCGAGGATATCAGGATCCTGATGTGATGGGCTTAGACAAAGCTTCACCGACGGCCACGAAGCAGTCGAAGTTCATTGTTCTCTCCATCTCTCCCATTCTGGGATGGACTCTGTACTGTGGAGATGTTCGGACTGCATTCTTGTCAGGGGCATCCTTCAATCGCAGAATTATCGTTCAGTTGCCGAAGGACTGCGGCCCTCTCCTCGGTGTCACCGACGGTACGACAACCTTCATGCGCATGCTTAAGAGTGCCTACGGTCTGTCTGATGCCCCACTCCTCTGGTGGCAGGAAGCCGATCGCCGCCTGCGTGAACTCAACTGGCGACGCCATCCACTGGATAGGTGCCTCTACTGCCTGTACGAGCAAAACCAGGACGGCACCGAAACCCTCATCGGAGCTCTTCTACTGCATGTGGACGACATGCTTGTGGCCGGCCTCGCGTCCAACCATGTTTTTGATGCAGCCCTGAAGGCCCTCAAGAAGAAGTTTGACTTTGGGCGATGGATCGTGCTGGATCGCAAGCAGAAGCTCACCTATTGCGGCGGGGACATCGAGGAAGAGAACGGTGATGGAGTTTCCCTATCGTTCGGTGACTACATCAAGAAGGTGGCCCCGGTGACCATCCAGCAGAAGGGCGAGAAGGAACGCGAGTTGCGTCCCAACGAGCTCACCCGTGTGCGTGGATTGCTGGGGGCTCTCCAGTGGCCGGCGGTTCAAGGGATGCCTCCCTTAGCTGCCAGTGTATCCATTCTGGCAGCCGATGTGGCGAAGGCAACCACCAGCTTGGTGGGCGACCTGAACAAAACCCTGAGGTTTGCAAAGACGCTTGCCAATGAAAAGCTGAAGTTCACCAAGGTTGCCTCGTCCCTAAACGATGCATGCCTCCTCTGCTACAGTGATGCCGCGTTTGCAGTGAGGAGTGATCACTCCTCTCAGGGCGGCTATGCGATCCTTCTGACTTCCAAGGACGCCCTTGACGGCAAGCTGGTTCCGTACAACTTGGTGAGCTGGCGCAGCTTCAAGCTCACCAGGGTCTGCAGGTCAAGCTTGTCTGCTGAGGCACAAGCCTGCGCGACGGCAGCTGATGAGTTGATGCTGCTCAAGACAATGATCAGCTTGATGGTTGACCCGAGCCAAGATCCGAAAGCACCTCAGACGGCGCGATGGCTCATGCAATCAGCCATGGTGGTCGATGCTAAGGCCCTCTACGACTCCCTCAAGCGCAAGGGCTTCAACAACCAGCAGGACAAGCGATCAGCAATCGAGATACTGTGCATCCAGCAGGAAATGGATCAGCTGGGAACCCAGCTGAAATGGGTGAGCTCAGAGCGCATGCTAGCCGATGGGCTCACAAAGGTGGCTTCTCGACAGGCCCTCGCTGACCAGCTGAAAACCGGCCTTGTGAGCCTGACCTACGACCCCGAGTTCACTGCTGCCAAGAAGAAGTCAGTGCAAGAGAGAATGAAGTCTGCTGCTCAGGCCTTCGGAGGACGAGCATACGGATCTCAGATTGCCCGACACATCGCAACCGTGCTGGCAATGAACTGTGTGGAGCCCACGACAGGGGCCGAGCTCGACTACGACCCCGAGGCCAACTTCAACTACATCCTCGACCTGAGCCCCTACGGCATCTTGGCCCTTAGTGTCCCCAACTTCATCATCTTCATGGTTCTTACGGTGATCTTCGCTGGCACTTTCTTCTTCTTCTCTGACTACATGAAGCGCACCTCCCTCCGGGCCCAGGCTGAGGAGAAAACGTTCACCTCAACCGCGAGTCAAACCAACAGCAACTTCGACCCGCACCGTGTGGAGCAGCTCCAGGAGGAAATCCGGATCCTCACCGAGAGAAACCGTCGACATGTTCAAGAGGGTGATCTACTTCGTCATCGCTGTGAGCAAGCTGAAGCCCGAGCTCGTTCTGCTGTTCGTGTTCCGCAAGGTCCTCCCCGCGAGGTCTTCCCAGGCGAGCTCTTTGTCACTCCAAGCGGAGGGCGGTTTCACCGAAGATCGTGTGGACACTTAGTGCACCACCGTGTCAGGCGACTGACTCCCTGTGAAGACTGCTGTCGCCAAGCAGCTCCGTAGAGAGAGATCTGCTTTTTTTTTCCAAAGATTTTCAATTCTTCAAGAAACGGCAGGTCTGGCACGCTTGTACAACTCTGAAGGGATCATCGGTCACGAATGTGACTGATTCTTTATCCTTTCCCCCCGTGTCAATTCCTGCCAGGAACATTGGAGCACATCGCTGGACACCGTGGCTTCTCGGCCCGAATGCAGAGGAGGGTGCTTGAGCG
Source organism: Symbiodinium sp. CCMP2592 (assembly GCA_905221615.1). Classification (NCBI taxonomy): domain Eukaryota; class Dinophyceae; order Suessiales; family Symbiodiniaceae; genus Symbiodinium; species Symbiodinium sp. CCMP2592. The sequence continues at coordinate 385,027 of CAJNDT010004346.1, read as the reverse complement.
AAAAGCGCTGCACTGTTCTGTGTGCACTTTAGAGATTCTTCCCTGAGTTAACCTCGTGAGTAACTCCCAGGGCGGGGGATCAACATTGATCTCTTAACCGGGTCTATTTGGCAATCCTGCTGGGCTTTGTATTTAAACTGCAACAACACCACGGCGACAAGGACGACGACGACTCGGTTTAGCACGACGACGACTGGGTTCAACACGGCGACGACAAGGTCTGGCACGACGGTTGCATCGGGAGGCCGAAGCGTGTACAGTGCAAAGGTCTCGACAGGAGTTTATAAGGGTCTAGGGTCTTAGCTCCTAACTATGGTTTACCGGGGTCAGTATACTATGGAAGATCTAAGGTTTGGAGTTTATGAGGATTTAGATGGTTTTACGCTCTCACGTTCTCCGTGCTGGTTTTAGGGTCTATCACAGTCTATCACAATGTCCTCCCGTCCCTCTCGCGCCGGGAACCATCAAGAATCTGTCTTGTGTATTTCTCGTCCTGTGTCTTTCTCTCATTCCCGTTCCTCTTCCTGCCTATCCACTCTGCCGTTTGTCAAGAAGACACAGAAATTGAATTCATGACAAAGGAATCGGCATGAAGATGGACGAAGTGAACTCTTCATTCTCTCGTCTCTCCCTTCTCTCCTTCCTTTGATTGATCCTTTTTCTGTTTCTTTTCTTGTCGCCTTCTGCTGCCAATGACAGGGGTAACACGAGGGAGGGGCAAAGGGACGACGTCAGTTCCTCTCGACGTGGTTCGTTTTTTCATTTCCTCTCGAGTTGTCTCTCTTCCGCCTCTCTCTCTCTCTCTCTCTCTCTCTCTCTCTCTCTCTCTCTTTTTCTCGCTCTGTCTTCCTCTCTGCCGTGTCTCGCTCTCTCATCTCTTCTGTCCCCTCTTTCCTTGCTCCCTTGCTGGAAGGCATAGAAAACAGAAGCGAAGACATAAGATGGAGGAAGATGGTTGGGAGAAGGAAGGTGGATTCCTCCCTCACTCGGCTCTTTGACTTTCTTTGCCCTTGCCTTCTTTTCTCTGCTCCTATCTTTCTTCACAATTAGAAGGAGAAGCGACAAGAACGGAGAGCTCAGGGAGAGCAAGTGACACTGTTCCTCATAATCTCCTCTTTCCTCGTGTTCATTGCGTTGTCCATCTCCCCCTCGCTCTCTCTCTCTCTCTCTCTCTCTCTCTCTCTCTCTCGCTCTCTCTCTCTCTCTCCCTCCATCCTTTCCTCTCTACTTCTGCACATTTACTTTTCCACTTCTCTCGCCTACTACATTATGCTTGATTTGATACTTATCTTCAACTTTCTCTCACTCTCTTTGTCCCATCGCTTGCCCTGTTCCTTCTCCTCCTCCCTTCCTTGCCTCCCGTCCTTCTCCCCTTATCACTCAGAAGGAAGAAGGAAGACTCACAAGGAGAAAGACAAGGGAGTAAGAAAACAGACAAAAGAAACGGAGATAGAGCCATAAGGGACGAAATACAGAAACAAAGAGAGAAAATATGGGGGAAAGATAATCAAAAAGAGAGACAGAAAGAGGAGGCGATGCATAAAGCAGCCGACAGTGCCTTGACCTCCACGTCTATCCATTCTTTGCTCTTGTCCTATCACACTGTCTCATTGGTGATACACCAGGAAGAGCTTGTGGAGGGAGACGAGGAAGAAGTGTTCTCCTCTTCACTCACCTTGTGCCCTTCCTCTGCCCGCTCTCCTTTCTTTGATTTTCTTGTCTGTTGGAAAAGTGGGAACCAGGAAGGAAAGTGGACAAGGGAAAGGACGAGATTGAGAAATGACAGAAAGAAGAGAGATACAGAGAGAGCGAGGGAGAGCTTCAAGCCCAGCAGAGGAAGAAGAGAGAGGAAGATAAGAGAAGGGGCAAGGGGTGGCCAGAAAAAGCGTAAGCCAAAGCTACGTATTGAAAGGGCGGAAGCCCCATTCTCCTCTTCTTCCTCTTTGCTCTCTTGTTTTTCTCTTGGCGCAGGGCATGCATGGAGCTAGGAAAGGGAAGGGGTCAAAGCGGATGAGAGCTCACCTCCTCCTCTCATTCTCCTGATGCTTACTCATGTCAGAAGGGTCTGGAAAGGAGTGAAGGCTAGGGCATGGACTGAAGCGAGGCAATAGGTGAAAGTGGATAAGGGAAAGTCGGGGGAAGTCGAGTGCGAAAGAAAGAGAAACGAGGAAGACTAGGAAGAAGGACACAGAAGAGGAAGCGAGAGAGTACCAGTGTTGCCGTATCTCAAAGGACTCCGGGCCTCGCGAGGGCTTTGAGGAGGCTTGTAGGCGCCTTCAGGCACTTCCACAACTTTCTGGAGGCCACCAACTTCCTCCCTAAGGGAGCCTCCCGAGGACATGAACACCAAACCGAATATAAAGAAAGCAGGGGGATGTAGAGAAGCAGAGTGTGGTAAGAAGGAGCAAGGAGAATCAGTTCGCGTCTCCTCATCGTTTCCTTTTTGAATGACAAGAGGAAAGAAAAGGATAAGGAGGAAGGGCTCTGCGAAGACATAAGGAAAGAAGAGCAGACAACAGAAAGGAAGCGGTAAGATGCGGGAAGACGGTTCGGAGAAGAAAGGAGAATTCCTCCTTCGCTCGCCTCTCTTACTTCCTTGCCCTTCGCCTTCTTCCTCTTCTCTTACCCTATTCATCTTCATCAGGAAGGAGAAATGAAAGGAACGGAGAGTTCAGGGCATGCAAAGGGCACTCTTCTCATCACCTCATCCATCCTCCTTTTCATTGTTCTCTCCAGATCCCTCTTTCTCTCTCCCTCCCTTCCCGTCTACTTCTGCACATTCCCTTTTCCGCTTCTCTCCGCCTATTATGTTCGCTTTGATAAAATCGCTTGCCCTATTCCTTCTCCTCCTGGCTTTCATGCCTCCCGTCCTTCTCCCTCTATCACTCAGAAGGAAGAAGGACGATTCACAAGAAAGAAGCGTAAGCCAAAGCTACGTAATGAAAGGGCGGAAGCCCCTGTCTCCTCTGTTCTTCCTCTTTTCTCTCTTATTTTTCTCTTAGCAAAGGGCACGCATGGAGCTAGGAAAGGGAAGGGGTCAAAGCGGATGAGGGAAAGTAGCGGAGAGAGCTGTTCTTCGTCCCTCTCACCTCCTCCTCTCATTCTCCTGATGCTTGCTCATGTCAGAAGGGGTTGGAAAGGAGTGAAGGCTAGGGCATGGACTGAAGCGAGGCAATAGGTGAAAGTGGATAAGGGAAAGTCATAGACAGAGAGGGTCAAAGCGGATGAGAGAAAGTAACGGAGAGAGCTGTTCTTCGTCCCTCTCACCTCCTCCGCTCATTCTCCTGATGCTTACTCATGTCAGAAGGGTCTGGAAAGGAGTGAAGGCTAGGGCATGGACTGAAGCGAGGCAATAGGTGAAAGTGGATAAGAGAAAGTCGGGGGAAGTCGAGATTCATCTTCATAAGGAAGGAGAAATGAAAGGAACGGAGAGTTCAGGGCATGCAAAGGGCACTCTTTCTCATCACCTCATCCATCCTCCTTTTCATTGTTCTCTCCAGATCCCTCTTTCTCTCTCCCTCCCTTCCCGTCTACTTCTGCACATTCCCTTTTCCGCTTCTCTCCGCCTATTATGTTCGCTTTGATAAAATCGCTTGCCCTATTCCTTCTCCTCCTGGCTTTCCTGCCTCCCGTCCTTCTCCCTCTATCACTCAGAAGGAAGAAGGACGATTCACAAGAAAGAAGCGTAAGCCAAAGCTACGTAATGAAAGGGCGGAAGCCCCTGTCTCCTCTGTTCTTCCTCTTTTCTCTCTTATTTTTCTCTTAGCAAAGGGCACGCATGGAGCTAGGAAAGGGAAGGGGTCAAAGCGGATGAGAGAAAGTAGCGGAGAGAGCTGTTCTTCGTCCCTCTCACCTCCTCCTCTCATTCTCCTGATGCTTGCTCATGTCAGAAGGGGTTGGAAAGGAGTGAAGGCTAGGGCATGGACTGAAGCGAGGCAATAGGTGAAAGTGGATAAGGGAAAGTCATAGACAGAGAGGGTCAAAGCGGATGAGAGAAAGTAACGGAGAGAGCTGTTCTTCGTCCCTCTCACCTCCTCCTCTCATTCTCCTGATGCTTGCTCATGTCAGAAGGGTCTGGAAAGGAGTGAAGGCTAGGGCATGGACTGAAGCGAGGCAATAGGTGAAAGTGGATAAGAGAAAGTCGGGGGAAGTCGAGTGCGAAAGAAAGAGAAACGAGGAAGACTAGGAAGAAGGACACAGAAGAGGAAGCGAGAGAGTACCAGTGTTGCCGTATCTCAAAGGACTCCGGGCCTCGCGAGGGCTTCGAGGAGGCTTGTAGGCGCCTTCAACTTTCTGGAGGCCACCAACTTCCTCCCTAAGGGAGCCTCCCGAGGACATGAACACCAAACCGAATATAAAGAAAGCAGGGGGATGTAGAGAAGCAGAGTGTGGTAAGAAGGAGCAAGGAGAATCAGTTCGCGTCTCCTCATCGTTTCCTTTTTGAATGACCAGAGGAAAGAAAAGGATAAGGAGGAAGGGCTCTGCGAAGACATAAGGAAAGAAGAGCAGACAACAGAAAGGAAGCGGTAAGATGCGGGAAGACGGTTCGGAGAAGAAAGGAGAATTCCTCCTTCGCTCGCCTCTCTTACTTCCTTGCCCTTCGCCTTCTTCCTCTTCTCTTACCCTATTCATCTTCATAAGGAAGGAGAAATGAAAGGAACGGAGAGTTCAGGGCATGCAAAGGGCACTCTTCTCATCACCTCACCATCCTCCTTTTCATTGTTCTCTCCAGATCCCTCTTTCTCCCTTCCTCCCTTCCCGCCTACTTCTGCACATTCCCTTTTCCGCTTCTCTCCGCCTATTATGTTCGCTTGGAAAGAATCGCTTGCCCCCTATTCCTTCTCCTCCTGCCTTTCCTGCCTCCCGTCCTTCTCCCTCTATCACTCAGAAGGAAGAAGGACAATTCACAAGGAAGAAGACAAGGGAGTAAGAGAAAGACAACAGAAGCGGAGAGACAATCCGAGAAGGGCAGAAGAAGAACGAGAGCCATAAGGAAACAAACACAGAAACAAAGAGAGAAAGTAAGAGAGAAAGACCAGCAAAAACAGAGGCAGAGAGTGAGAGAAAGGAGGGGAGGGGAAGCGATGCAGAAAGCAGTCGAAAGTGCCTTGCTTGTCCTATCTCACCGTCTCATTGGTAAAAAACCAGGAAGAGGTTGTGGAGGAAGACAAGGAAGAAGTGTTCTCGTCTTCACTCACCTTGTGCCCTTCCTCTCCCACCGCTCGTCCGCTCGACAGAAAGAAGAGAGTTGCGGAGAGGGCGAGAGAGAGCTTCAAGCCCAGCAGAGGAAGAAGAGAGAGGAAGATACGAGAAGTGTGGAGGAAGTGGCCAAAAGAAATGCTACGTAATGAAAGAGGGGAAACCAGTTTCTCCTCTGCTCTTCCTCTTTTCTCTCTTATTCTTCTCTTCTCGCAGGGCATGCATGGAGCCAGGAAAGGGAAGGGGTCAAAGCAGATGAGAAAGTAATGGAGAGAGCTGTTCTTCGTCCCTCTGACCTCCTCCTCTCATTTTACTCATATCAGAAGGGTCTGGAAAGGAGTGAAAGGTAGGGCATGGACTGAAGCGGGGGAATAGGTGAAAGTGGATAAGAAACAATGTTAGACAGCTTGCCGAAGGCGGCCAGCTCGCAGCTTGCCTGCGGCCTGGCCTGCTGAGCCTGGTGGGCTCTCGAGGGTGGGCAGGGGCCTGCTGAGATCCACGGCCAGCACGCCCGGCTTGCTTTGAGGCAGGGCCAGCTGGGGAGCCTGGCCGGGCTGAGTGGGTTGGGTGAGTGAGTGGGGAGAGGGTGGAGAGGAACAGGGAGAAGAGGGTGGGTGGAGAGAGGAGGTAGAGGGAGCGCAAGGAAAAGGTGGGGAGAGGGGAGGGCGGGTGGACAAAGGGAGGGGAAGAGGAGGGAGTGGGGAGATGGGTGGAGAGGTAGAGGGAGTGGAGGGTGGGTGCGTTCTTTGGATTGTATAGTCTAAGGGTTTTCTACAAAGGGTTCCATATCAGGGATTTGTACAAAGGATCTATAGATTTCTATAAGGAGTATATAAAGACTGTGTATGAGGGCTCCATATAATCGATCTTTCAAAGATTTTTTATAAAGGACTCCATTTGTGGGAAACATAAGCGGTTCCTACAAGTTCTTTATCTCGAGGATCTGTAAGGTTTATATATCTATGAAGCTTTCTATATGGGCTCTATAGACCCCATAAGACAAATTAAAAAGTGATGAAGGTGATAAGAAGATGATAAGAAGATGAGTGGATGGGAGAAAAAGTGATGGGAGGTGAGGAGACATGAGATGGGAAGGGAAGGAATGAGTTAGGAGTGGGGGAGGTAGGAGGCAAGTGAGAGGGACAGGGTGGATCATTTACAAACGCCTTTAGGGGGACGCTCCTTGCGATGTGTGATTTTTGGATCTGAGTTCTTACAAAGCCTGAGAGGGGCACACCCCGTGCGATCTGTGATTTTTGGATCTGAGTTCTTACAAAATATTAGGGCGACACCCCTTGCGATTTGTGATTTTTGAACTTACTTGTCATGAAAACCTTTAGGGGACACCCCTTAAGATCTGTGGTTTTGGGATTTGAATCTTCACAAAACCTTAAGGGGGACACCCCTTGCGATTTGTGCTTTTTGCACTTACTTGTCATGAAAACCTTTAGGGGGACACCCCTTAAGATCTGTGGTTTTGGGATCTGAGTTTTCACAAAACCTTAGGGGGATATTTAAGAAGGAGAGAAGGGAGGGTGGGGGAGGGTGGAGATTCCAGGAGAGAGAAGGGGGAAGAGGAGAGGTAGAGGGAGTGGAGGTGGGGGAGAGTGAGGAAGGTGAGGGGAGGGGGTAGTGGGAGGGATAGGGAGAGGGAGGGAGGGGTATGGGAGGATGAGGAGGAGGAAGATAGTGAAGATGATGAGGTGGATGATAAAGAGGGAGGGGTGGAGTGAGGTGTGTGGTGGGATGGGACGGGGTGGGTGGGCACGGCTGCCTGCTTCCGCACGCCCAGCCTTCCCTGCCCGAGCCGCGACCGAGCAGAAAGCATGTAAATATCGCGCTATAACAAGGGCTAGGGATTTCACACATCTGCTGGCAAAATCTGGCGGAAGTGACCTGTGGTCCAGCAAAACACCTGTAAATACCGCATGAAAACAAGGGCTAGGGATTTCACACATCTGCTGGCAAAATCTGGCTGGCGGAAGTGACCTGTGGTCCAGCAAAACACCTGTAAATACCGCGTGAAAACAAGGACTAGGGATTTCACACATCTGCTGGCAAAATCTGGCGGAAGTGACCTGTGGTCCAGCAAAACACCGGTAAGTACCGCATGAAAACAAGGGCTAGGGATTTCACACATCTGCTGGCAAAATCTGGCGGAAGTGACCTGTGGTCCTGTAAATACCGAGTTAAAACAAGGGCCAGGGATTTCACACATCTGCCGGCAAAATCTGGCGGAAGTGACCTGTGGTCCAGCAAAACACCTGTAAATACCGCATGAAAACAAGGGCTAGGGATTTCACACATCTGCCGGCAAAATCTGGCGGAAGTGACCTGTGGTCCAGCAAAACACCTGTAAATACCGCATGAAAACAAGGGCTAGGGATTTCACACATCTGCTGGCCAAATCTGGCGGAAGTGACCTGTGGTCCAGCAAAACACCTGTAAGTACCGCATGAAAACAAGGGCTAGGGATTTCACACATCTGCTGGCAAAATCTGGCGGAAGTGACCTGTGGTCCAGCAAAACACCTGTAAATACCGCATGAAAACAAGGGCGAGGGATTTCACATATCTGCTGGCAAAATCTGGCGGAAGTGACCTGTGGTCCAGCAAAACACCTGTAACTCAGATCCGAAAACCATGGATCGCAAGGGGTGTCACCCTAAGGGTTTGTGTAATAAATATGTTTCAAAAACACGAATCGCAAGGGGTGTCCCCCTAACTAAGGTTTTGTAAGAACTCCATTACTAGCCTAAAGGTTTTTTTTTTTTGTTTTTTTTTTTTTTTTTTTTTTTTTTTTTTTTTTTTTTTTTTTTTTTTTTTTTTTTTCTTTTTTTTGTTTTTTTTTTTTTTTTTTTCTTTTTTTCAACCAATAGGTTCCAAAATCAAATCGCAAGGGGTGTCGCCGGGGGCTGGGGCCCTCCCTCGGGCTTGGGCTGGGGTTGGGCAGGGCTGCAAAGCTTGGTTTTGCCCCATAAACGCCCCTTGGGGGCTGGGTGAGGCTGCCTAGGGGCTGGGGCTGAGGCTGGGGGGGTGGGCGAAAAGGCAGCTGGGCTGGAGGCTGGGGGCAGGCGCAGGCCCTGGCGGGGTGGGGGCGGGGGGGCGGGGCTGGGGGGCTCGGGGCTGGGGGCTGTGGGGTCGGAGGCTGGGGGCTGGGGCTGGGGTCGGAGGCTGGGGGGCTGGGGCTGGGGCTGGAGCTGAAGATTTAAATTTTTAAAATTCTTTAAATTCTTTAAATTCTTTAAATTTTTAATTCCGGACGATTTCAAAATTTAAAGAATTTAAAGGATTTACACCCTTTAATTTTTTTAAATTCTTTAAATTTTTAATTCCGGACGATTTCAGAATTTAAAAGATTTACCCCCTTTAAATTTTTTAAATTCATTAAATTTTTAATTCCGGACGATTTCAGAATTTAAAGGATTTACTCCCTTTAAATTTTTCAAATTCTTTAAATTTTTAATTCCGGACGATTTCAAAATTTAAAGAATTTAAAGAATTTAAAAAATTTAATTCCGTGGGCTGGGGTCGGAGGCTGGGGGGCTGGGGCTGGAGCTGGAGCTGGACATTTAAATTTTTAAAATTCTTTAAATTTTTTAAATTCTTTAAATTTTTAATTCCGGACGATTTCAAAATTTAAAGAATTTCAAGGATTTACTCCCTTTAAATTTTTTAAATTCTTTAAATTTTTAATTCCGGACGATTTCAGAATTTAAAGGATTTACCCCCTTTAAAAAATTTAATTCCGTGGGCTGGGATCGGAGGCTGGGGGGCTGGGGCTGGAGCTGGAGCTGGACATTTAAATTTTTAAGATTCTTTAAATTCTTTAAATTTTTAATTCCGGACGATTTCAAAATTTAAAGAACTTAAAAGATTTACTCCCTTTAATTTTTTAAAATTCTTTAAATTTTTAATTCCGGACGATTTCAGAATTTAAAGGATTTACCCCCTTTAAATTTTTTAAATTCTTTAAATTTTTAATTCCGGACGATTTCAGAATTTAAAGAATTTAAAGAATTTAAAAAATTTAATTCCGTGGGCTGGGTTCGGAAGCTGGGGGGCTGGGGCTGGGGCTGGAGCTGAACATTTAAATTTTTAAAATTCTTTAAATTCTTTAAATTCTTTAAATTTTTAAATCGGGACCATTTCGAAATTTAAAGAATTTAAAGGATTTACCCCCTTTAAATTTTTTAAATTCTTTAAATTTTTAATTCCGGACGATTTCAGAATTTAAAGGATTTACACCCTTTAATTTTTTAAAATTCTTTAAATTTTTAATTCCGGACGATTTCAAAATTTAAAGGATTTACCCCCTTTAAATTTTTTAGATTCTTTAAATTTTTAATTCCGGACGATTTCAGAATTTAAAGAATTTAAAGAATTTAAAAAATTTAATCCCGTGGGCTGGGGTCGAAGGCTGGGGGGCTGGGGCTGGAGCTGGACATTTAAATTTTTAAAATTCTTTAAATTCTTTAAATTTCTAATTCCGGACGATTTCAAAATTTAAAGAATTTAAAGGATTTACCCCCTTTAAATTTTTTAAATTCTTTAAATTTTTAATTCCGGACGATTTCAGAATTTAAAGGATTTACCCCCTTTAAATTTTTTAAATTCTCTAAATTTTTAATTCCGGACGATTTCAAAATTTAAAGGATTTACCCCCTTTAAATTTTTTAAATTCTTTAAATTTTTAATTGCGTATATACACAATATATATTAAGACACAGAGCAAGCCCTACGCCAAATAGGACCTAAAGGTCCTACGTACTTAGGGGTTTAGGGGTTTAGGGGTTTAGGGGTTTGGGGGTTTGGGGGTTTGGGGGTTTAGGGGTTTGGGGGTTTGGGGGTTTAGGGGTTTAGGGGTTTGGGGGTTTAGGGGTTTAGGGGTTTAGGGGTTTAGGGGTTTAGGGGTTTGGGGGTTTGGGGGTTTAGGGGTTTAGGGGTTTAGGGGTTTAGGGGTTTGGGGGTTTGGGGGTTTGGGGGTTTAGGGGTTTGGGGGTTTGGGGGTTTAGGGGTTTAGGGGTTTAGGGGTTTAGGGGTTTGGGGGTTTGGGGGTTTAGGGGTTTAGGGTTTAGGGTTTAGGACAGGGGCCTGCATCGTTGGAAAATTGTTGGGGGTAAGGTAAAGTACCTGATTAAGAAACCCTGGGCCTATAACCCCAAAATCGTACGTAGGATTCAGATAAGGATCCCTAACAAAGGCCCAAGGTTTCTTAATCAGGTTCCTACATTATACTTGACAATCAGGCACCATAGCTTAATGTAGAATCATAAATTAAACTACACCCTCAACTCGTAACCCTGAATTGTGGTAACGATCCTAGCTGTGGGTGTTCATCGGAAGCTCTGGGTGTCGGGGTTTGGGGGGCCTTCTTGAGGTGTCGGAATCGGATACTTGCCCATTTTAGGACTCCTCCGTCTATCGGAGGCCTCAAGAGGTGGGATGAAGGTGGGTAATTAGGATCAAGGATCCCTTATATAAGGACTCTCATTTGGGAATATCCCACCTACCTTCATCCCACTTTTTGAAGCCTCCGAGTCTGGGAATGAAGGTCCGGAGTTTGCGTTTAGGGTTGGCGGGACGATGTCTTGAAGCTTTTGGTGTGTAGTTTGGCTAGGTTCTCCAGTAATCCGTGAATGATAACGGTAGCCTTGTTCCTCAGATTCGCATTTCGAAAGGAGGCACTACCAGAATTGAAGGGAGTAAAGGGGTACTACTGGGGAAGCAAGTCGGGGCACCAGAGGCCGGCATGACCTCGGCAGCCAAGTGGCTAAACTCTGCAGTCCCCAGTTGGAGGTTCAGGGCTTAGTTACAGGTGAGGCTAAGCCCTGTTAGGGTTTAGGGTTTAGGGTTTAGGGTTTAGGGTTAATAGTTTACTTATCCTACTTTTAACCCTACCCCTAGACCCATGAAACAACAAGTAAGCCCGAAACCCTCCATCTTAAACTCAATCCTCAATCTTCGCGAGCGAGCACAGGGGCACTCGTCCGTGTGATGTTGCACTGGAACAGGCTTCTTTCAGGGTGCGCGTACACACTCGACCTTGTGTTCTAGAGTGGCATGAATGCACACAGAAAAGGTCACTGCGACTGCAGTATTGTGTTGCCATGCTTGTCGTCGTTGCTGCTACTACCCATAGGCCCCAAAGTAGTTCCTTTTTGGGATTACCTTATAGGATTCTAAATATGAACCCCAAAAAGGAACTACTTTGGGGCCTTAGGGTATGTGCTTCTAGGCATGGGGCTGCAATGATTCTGGATTTCATCCTGTGACTTTGACCGACTACCCCACATGGGGTCAAACGGATGGAGTGGTTCAGGGCACAAGGCCTGGGTTGGGGATGCGTCTACACAACCCCGATCTTAGGGCAGATCCCTTTCAACTGTCAGTCGGGTCCTGTAGCACTCTGCCAGA
>CAJNDT010004346.1:330000-373312 GCA_905221615.1 Symbiodinium sp. CCMP2592 | reverse complement strand
ACCCCTTGCGATTTGTGCTTTTTGCACTTACTTGTCATGAAAACCTTTAGGGGGACACCCCTTAAGATCTGTGGTTTTGGGATCTGAGTTTTCACAAAACCTTAGGGGGATATTTAAGAAGGAGAGAAGGGAGGGTGGGGGAGGGTGGAGATTCCAGGAGAGAGAAAGGGGAAGAGGAGAGGTTGAGGGAGTGGAGGTGGGGGAGAGTGAGGAAGGTGAGGGGAGGGGGTAGTGGGAGGGATAGGGAGAGGGAGGGAGGGGTATGGGAGGATGAGGAGGAGGAAGATAGTGAAGATGATGAGGTGGATGATAAAGAGGGAGGGGTGGAGTGAGGTGTGTGGTGGGATGGGACGGGGTGGGTGGGCACGGCTGCCTGCTTCCGCACGCCCAGCCTTCCCTGCCCGAGCTGCGACCGAGCAGAAAGCATGTAAATATCGCGCTATAACAAGGGCTAGGGATTTCACACATCTGCTGGCAAAATCTGGCGGAAGTGACCTGTGGTCCAGCAAAACACCTGTAAATACCGCATGAAAACAAGGGATAGGGATTTCACACATCTGCTGGCAAAATCTGGCGGAAGTGACCTGTGGTCCAGCAAAACACCTGTAAATACCGCATGAAAACAAGGACTAGGGATTTCACACATCTGCTGGCAAAATCTGGCGGAAGTGACCTGTGGTCCAGCAAAACACCTGTAAATACTGCGCTAAAACAAGGGCTAGGGATTTCACACATCTGCTGGCAAAATCTGGCGGAAGTGACCTGTGGTCCAGCAAAACACCTGTAAATACCGCATGAAAACAAGGGCTAGGGATTTCACACATCTGCTGGCAAAATCTGGCGGAAGTGACCTGTGGTCCAGCAAAACACCTGTAAATACCGCATGAAAACAAGGGCTAGGGATTTCACACATCTGCTGGCAAAATCTGGCGGAAGTGACCTGTGGTCCAGCAAAACACCTGTAAGTACCGCATGAAAACAAGGGCTAGGGATTTCACACATCTGCTGGCAAAATCTGGCGGAAGTGACCTGTGGTCCTGTAAATACCGAGTTAAAACAAGGGCCAGGGATTTCACACATCTGCTGGCAAAATCTGGCGGAAGTGACCTGTGGTCCAGCAAAACACCTGTAAATACCGCATGAAAACAAGGGCTAGGGATTTCACACATCTGCTGGCAAAATCTGGCGGAAGTGACCTGTGGTCCAGCAAAACACCTGTAAATACCGCATGAAAACAAGGGCTAGGGATTTCACACATCTGCTGGCAAAATCTGGCGGAAGTGACCTGTGGTCCAGCAAAACACCTGTAAGTACCGCATGAAAACAAGGGCTAGGGATTTCACACATCTGCTGGCAAAATCTGGCGGAAGTGACCTGTGGTCCAGCAAAACACCTGTAAATACCGCATGAAAACAAGGGCTAGGGATTTCACACATCTGCTGGCAAAATCTGGCGGAAGTGACCTGTGGTCCAGCAAAACACCTGTAACTCAGATCCGAAAACCATGGATCGCAAGGGGTGTCACCCTAAGGGTTTGTGTAATAAATATGTTTCAAAAACACGAATCGCAAGGGGTGTCCCCCTAACTTAGGTTTTGTAAGAACTCCATTACTAGCCTAAAGGTTTTTTCAACCAATAGGTTCCAAAATCAAATCGCAAGGGGTGTCGCCGGGGGCTGGGGCCCTCCCTCGGGCTTGGGCTGGGGTTGGGCAGGGCTGCAAAGCTTGGTTTTGCCCCATAAACGCCCCTTGGGGGCTGGGTGAGGCTGCCTAGGGGCTGGGGCTGAGGCTGGGGGGGTGGGCGAAAAGGCAGCTGGGCTGGAGGCTGGGGGCAGGCGCAGGCCCTGGCGGGGTGGGGGCGGGGGGGCGGGGCTGGGGGGCTCGGGGCTGGGGGCTGTGGGGTCGGAGGCTGGGGGCTGGGGCTGGGGTCGGAGGCTGGGGGGCTGGGGCTGGGGCTGGAGCTGAAGATTTAAATTTTTAAAATTCTTTAAATTCTTTAAATTCTTTAAATTTTTAATTCCGGACGATTTCAAAATTTAAAGAATTTAAAGGATTTACACCCTTTAATTTTTTTAAATTCTTTAAATTTTTAATTCCGGACGATTTCAGAATTTAAAAGATTTACCCCCTTTAAATTTTTTAAATTCATTAAATTTTTAATTCCGGACGATTTCAGAATTTAAAGGATTTACTCCCTTTAAATTTTTTAAATTCTTTAAATTTTTAATTCCGGACGATTTCAAAATTTAAAGAATTTAAAGAATTTAAAAAATTTAATTCCGTGGGCTGGGGTCGGAGGCTGGGGGGCTGGGGCTGGAGCTGGAGCTGGACATTTAAATTTTTAAAATTCTTTAAATTCTTTAAATTCTTTAAATTTTTAATTCCGGACGATTTCAAAATTTAAAGAATTTAAAGGATTTACTCCCTTTAAATTTTTTAAATTCTTTAAATTTTTGATTCCGGACGATTTCAAAATTTAAAGAATTTAAAGAATTTAAAAAATTTAATTCCGTGGGCTGGGATCGGAGGCTGGGGGGCTGGGGCTGGAGCTGGAGCTGGACATTTAAATTTTTAAGATTCTTTAAATTCTTTAAATTTTTAATTCCGGACGATTTCAAAATTTAAAGAACTTAAAAGATTTACTCCCTTTAATTTTTTAAAATTCTTTAAATTTTTAATTCCGGACGATTTCAGAATTTAAAGGATTTACCCCCTTTAAATTTTTTAAATTCTTTAAATTTTTAATTCCGGACGATTTCAGAATTTAAAGAATTTAAAGAATTTGAAAAATTTAATCCCGTGGGCTGGGGTCGAAGGCTGGGGGGCTGGGGCTGGAGCTGGAGATTTAAATTTTTTAAATTCTTTAAATTCTTTAAATTCTTTAAATTTTTAATTCCGGACGATTTCAAAATTTAAAGAATTTAAAGGATTTACCCCCTTTAAATTTTTTAAATTCTTTAAATGTTTAATTCCGGACGATTTCAGAATTTAAAGGATTTACCCCCTTTAAATTCTTTAAATTTTTAATTCCGGACGATTTCAAAATTTAAAGGATTTACCCCCTTTAAATTTTTTAGATTCTTTAAATTTTTAATTCCGGACGATTTCAGAATTTAAAGAATTTAAAGAATTTAAAAAATTTAATCCCGTGGGCTGGGGTCGAAGGCTGGGGGGCTGGGGCTGGAGCTGGAGATTTAAATTTTTTAAATTCTTTAAATTCTTTAAATTCTTTAAATTTTTAATTCCGGACGATTTCAAAATTTAAAGAATTTAAAGGATTTACCCCCTTTAAATTTTTTAAATTCTTTAAATTTTTAATTCCGGACGATTTCAGAATTTAAAGGATTTACCCCCTTTAAAGTTTTTAAATTCTTTAAATTTTTAATTCCGGACGATTTCAAAATTTAAAGGATTTACCCCCTTTAAACTTTTTAAATTCTTTAAATTTTTAATTGCGTATATACACAGTATATATTAAGACACGGAGCAAGCCCTACGCCAAATAGGACCTAAAGGTCCTACGTACTTAAGCATATAGCACTCATGCTGCCGCCAGAGGCTGCAAGGCTCTTTAAGGTGCCACGTACAGCCTCTCATGTGGAAGACAAAGCACAGAGTCCGCCGGTTACCAGCTTTCCGTCAACTCCGATTGCAGCGCCACCGAAGACACCACCAATCTTGAACAGATTACTTGCGTCTCCGGGTTCACAAGATGGCAAAGGAAAAGGTGCTATGGGCAGTCCTGCCATCTCTAGCGGAGTAAAAGGTGCCATGGACAGTCCTGTTGTCTCCGGAAGTCCTGCAGCCTCTGCCTGGATGAGCCCCGTACGTCGTCTATCACGAGTTGCTCGTATCCAGCTCCTGTCTTGCCTTCTGTAGGTCAGCTGGAGACATGCATGCACCACGGTATGCAAGATTTTTGAGCGTCTCCTTCGCCTCGATCTTGTATATCTCACGCGAGTTATCTCCGGCGGGATTCCCGAAGGGAACGCCCGAAGACCAGTACTGACATTGATATTCTTCAAGCAGTCTTCAAGCCACGGCCATCCTACAACATTGTGCGCCTTCTAGTGCGCTGGAGAAACACAAACAACCGTGGAAGTTATTGAGACAGGCATTGTTCACATCAATTCCGAGTCCAAGGACAGTCATAGAAGGGTCAATTCGACATCTTCACAATGAGCTGGAATCCTTTTGCCAATTAAACGTTCGGAATGAGCGAATGCACTGTTGGCATCATTCATGGAATGATGTTTCGTTCATGATGACGATGCCAATACTCAGCATGGCCTCATCGAGGTTGGGTCATCTTCAATGGACATCGGCCCAGGATTCCGACGTGAGTCTAGCTTGCGGGTTAGATTACGGCGTTCTGCGCGAGAACTTGAAATTAGATCGGCTTATGTTCATGTGCCCTGCCAAGTCTGCTGCCAGAGCTCAACACTTGGAGCAATTTGTGCATGCAAGCAACCGAGTGGATAATCCGGACATGGTAGTCTCGGGCATTCCCGAACGCCGGAGATATCTCTCGTGAGATATACAAGATCGAGGCGAAGGAGACGCTCAAAAATCTTGCGTGCGGTGGTGCATGCATGTCTCCAGTTGACCTACAGAAGGCAAGACAGGAGCTGGATGCGAGTCGCAAAGCTGCACCCAACGCCAGAAACAGTAAAGGCGTCTTGCTGCTGTGATTGCTCTCCCGTAGATTTTTTTTGGTGAAAATTTGTACAAATTCGGTTGATGGACAGACACGCATTTTGAGTTCACAGCCGCGAATTGCATGATTTGTATAGATTCAGCTTATAGTTCCGACAGTATAGCTTCTGCATTTTGAGCCTCTTGCTGTGGAAAATCGTGGTGCTGTAGACCTTTGCCTGGATGGGTGACATAAACATTCAAGAGAACAAAGCCTTGCAGGACCTCTCTGGCTTTGGGCAGCTCCGAGCAGTGACGGGAGACTTTGAAGTAACTTCCAATCCAGCTCTTCGGGATTTGAGTGGCTTGTCCTCCGACTTCAGTGTCGGAGGGAACTTGCAGATCTCAGAGAATGACAACTTGTTGGGGCTCAGCGGTATGTCCGCCCTGCCCGACGTGAAGGGCTTTGCCGTCCTGAGCTTCAACTGTTCAGGCAACTCCGTGAGACCAGCGAACACTGCAACATGCACCCAGGTTGCAGGTCAGCACGTGTTACTCGCTGTTGGTGCTGTTGCCCGTTCTTTTGTTTGGTTTCCTGGCTGCATCTCTCGGCAAGACGAGGCGTTCCTTGCGAAGCCTGGCACTATGCTGAAGATCAGCGCTGCAAGGTCAATTACACTTTTCTCGTCATTGTTGCGTTCGTTTCTATCCTCTCGTTCTGCATCGTTGCCACGCTCTTCGTGACGTTCAGGCTTGCGCTGGCATTTCTTGCTATGTGCTGCCTGCCTGGGTCGCAAGGGTCAGTTAGCCGTGCTTCAAAACAAGAATTCAAAAGTCCATGCAGGAAAGTCATGCCCGTCGAAAGCATCGTGTCGGTTCCGGGCAGGGTCCTCCTGAGGACCCAAGACAGGCAGACCATTGTTCTGGCATGTTCTGGCCATGCGAGACTTTGCATGCGAGTGCGACACGTTGTTTCGTGAAGACTGCAATTGCCCTGCAGGCATTACTTGCTCCGAGGCGTTTGGAGCTGTGACTTTCCGTTGGTCATTGACCACACAGGCATGCGCGCGCGCGTGTGTGTGTGTGTGTATGTTTTTTGTTCAGGCTTCTGTATGCCTGAGACGGCAGGATGCGACCTCCTGGATAAGCCGTCTAAGAGGCCTCTCAAAGCCAGGGCTGTCAGCGTTGCTTGGCTCATACTGGGCGAAGACACTGTGTTTTCTTGAGCTGTTAGTTGAGAGTTGGGTATTAACTATTCGCCACTTTTCGCAATTATGCCCGCGATGCACCTCTCGGCAGGACAAAGAGCTTGAGATCCTGGTAGTCGTCGAGAAAGCAGGGAATCCGAGACGGTCCATGAGCTCTCTCCAAGACATTCCTTTATTTGTGGACGTAGCTCGGCTGACTTGTGTTTCAGCGAGATCGGGCTCGGGCGGCAAGCCTGGCAGGTGCTGCAGACAGAGCCAGGCTTTGGCATGCCAGTCGATTCCATGGCTCCCTTCTCAGACGGAATATGTGCCTCGCGCTACCCTTAACCAGCCGAACCCTCAGGCTTCGGGCAGCACTGTCATCAGCGGCCAGGGGGTGGCCCGGGTTAGCTGTCCCTGGGAGCTGCGAGTGGTTGGCTTTGGGCTACCTGCTGCAGCATCTTGGATCAACCAAGCCGGTGTTCTTCCATGGCCGAGAGATGTTTCGAAAGAGTGCGAAGTGAGGTTTGGCTGAGCTTCTTCCTAGTAGCGATTGCTGGTTTCCTTGGTGCTGGATTCTTGCTTGGCATCGCGCCCGCGATCATCCTAGATTCGGTCGGCTGCGGCTCCCTCCTGGGGGCGGGAGTATCCCTGGCATTTCGAGTGACTCGCTTTGTCACAGTTAAAGCCTTAAAGCTGTTATCGACGAGCAGGTTCCGGACGGAAAGGAGCTTTTCTTGAATTGCTACAGTGTCGGGGAGTTTGTTTAATTAGCCTCTACCTCGGTTTATGTGCCGAGTGCGCCCAGACAGTATTTAGTTCAATGAAAAGGCCTATGCGATCCGTCGCAGACAGTGGAAGAGGCGCGCTCGAAGCAAAGCAGTGCGAGAGAAGGCTCTGCTTGGAGACTTGGAGCATGCTGTGCGGAGTGGAGATGACCCAGCTCTACATCGCATTCAGTACGAGCTGCAGTCCTTGAAGTCCTGGGGCCCTCAGCGCTTTTCCTCGACCTTGCATGCGGTGAAGCAGAAGCAAAGTCAGGAGGCAGGAAGCGACAGCAAACAAGTATCAAGTATAAAAGTCCACGCGCATGCTTTTGCCCCGACTCCCTGAGGCCGGCGTCAGCATCTCGTACTTGCTTTCCGCCGAGTTCAAAATGCTGGCACAGACGCGAAGCAAGTTGGATGATCCAAATTTCTACGATCTCAAAGATGCATTCTTTCTGTCTACCGACCCAATAGCAATTGGCAGCGACAAAGTTTGCCCTCGTGACGGCAAGCTGGGATGCGCCTTTGTCGATGTTTTGGACCTCTGCCACAGGGGAGACTGCACGCACTTCTTGTCGTGGACCTGGGGATATTCCTTGAACCTCGTGCGCAGCTCCATGACGGCATGGATTGACCAAAGCAAGATCGATCCTCAGAAGACCTTTTTGTACATGTGCTTCTTTGTTAACAACCAGTACCGGATTCTGCTGGATCAGAACGGCGCCGGCAGCATGGGCTCGAACCTGAAAGATGTTTTCGGCGATAACTTGCAACGGATTGGCCGCATGGTCGCACTCCTTGACGGTTGGGAGAAACCGACATATCTCTCTCGCATATGGCCGCTTGGTGGATGAGTTGGTGAGCTTTACGCCGTTTGGGATTAGCGGGGCGATCTCAAGCGCTTGAAGTCAAAACCTTGGCCTGCGAAGGACAATTTTCGAGCAGTACACGGCGGTGGTGTTGGAGATCGAGGCAGTTGAGGGAAAGGGTCTGCACTTCAGATGATGATACCTCGTTTGGTGACACCCATCAGCAGGTCACATTTATCCTGCCCGAAGTGTCTGGAGATAGCTTGCTCGAAGAGATCCGCAAAGGCGAGGAGGGCATTGTGCGGGCCTGAGGAGAAGAGTGGCGGCATGCCACGACAGCAAGATCCAACGCGACGCAAGCAACATTTAAAAAGCATTACTCTTACGTTCTCCTAGACCGCCTGGATGCAACGGCGGAGAGAGAGCAAGCAAGAGATTCATGGACCGGCAGTGCTCGTGGTGTGCTTGCAACATATTGCCACCCGCAACTGTCGGGGGCGCACACAGCGCGCGGTGGAGCCGGAAACCCCTTCACCCCAGCCCTGGCAAAAGAAAGAGAGACAGGCATATATCACTCTTAAGTCTTATGTCGTGCCGCATGCAGACGGTAGACTTTGTAAGTCACTTCTTGCACAGACGAGCAGTCAGCAGCGCTCAGGTTCGCGTGCGGGATTCCCTTTGCGATGTCGACGCCGAGATCGCGTGCGCATGGTGTCCGGAAGACGAAATGCAAGTCAAAAGTATGATCGAGGAAACCATCGGCTTCGAGAAAGTAAATGCGAAGGTGCAGGAACTAATGATTGCATGGGTGGCAACCATGGTCAAGGACTCTGCGGTGCTGCATGGTGCTGCTGAGTGCGTTCAGCGATCCCCTTGGCTGCTCTCCACGTACCTGCAAGGACTATTTGGGTGGCCTGGTCGTGAGTGGGTCTCGCCGATTGAAGCGATCGGGAGCACAGACACAGCTCCTTTCAACTACGCCGCTAGACAGAAAGAACGTGTTGATAAAACTGTTGCAAGGAAATAGGTTGGTGATTCGTGTTGTTTCGTGACAGGACTCTCGGCCACAGGTCAAGCACCAGGACGAACGCCAGCACAGTGGCCGCTTCGATTGTCAATATGTTCTCATAGATTCAGTTGGCTGCCTTGGGCCTTATTCGGGATTGGCTTGTTCGCTGTTGGCACGCCAGTAGCGGAGCTATCAAATTTTAGAGAAAGTTCTCATTGAGAACACGACCTCTCATGAAGCTGAAACATCCAACAGCTTGGCTTTGTTCAGACTTGTGTGTTTGGTCTTGGGTTTTTTCGCGGGGTTTCTGAGCCTACCCTGGGGTTTTGCTGGCTGCTTGCCTTTGCGGGGGAATTCCTCAGTCCGGGGCTAGCCGACAACAGAAAAGTTTATATTTATTATTGTCGACGCACTGGCCTAGAATGTCAGCCATTTACCGCTCGGGACAGGAAAAATAGGTTTTTGTTGTACGTTTCTCAGTCCGCACGATTCCAAGAGAAACCTACTAATTCCATGTGAAAGCTTGCATGTTGCGGCTCGGGCCATTTGGTGTCCAGGGGAAGGTTCCATAAGGGTGTAGTGACAGTGTCGAATTCTGGGGTAGGTCGGAGGTCCGACGGTTCGAATTCACAGTTCAGCTTGTTGGGTTCAGAGAGTGCGGTTATGCCCACCGCCTCCTTCTGATTCTGTGATTTGTTGGTTTGCCAGCCCCGGAGTCGAGCGATAGCTCATTGAAAGAAGCAGCTCGTGGCGTTGCTTTCGAGCTGTACCCGATACTTCTTCCATAGCCCCTGCTTGGACATCTGCTTGTGCTGGCTATTCGGCACAGCACCTGTTGCCTTGCCCACATCATCCAACACCGCGTCGCATGCTGTTTCTGCTGCGAACCTCACGTCGTGGGTAGGAAGCGGCGTCATTCGCTTGACCTTTCATTCAACGCGCGGTTTCGATTGTGCCATGTTCGGACTTTGAGCCCGTCTGGATGTCGTGATTCCGGCTGCTCTCAAACTTCTCCACGTCCTTATCCTTTGCTTCGCTCGGTCCGGCTGCAGTGAGCAGCTTTCGGGAAAACGAATTACTTTTTGGCGTCGCCTGGCTTTCGTTCCATCGTAGCACTCAGCTCATGGAGTCTCGCGCAGAGTCTCAGTAAAGGCCTTCTGACTCTCACAGCCAAGGTGTCGTTGCAACCGGTCCGAACGGGGCAGCGTGGTGAGCCTGTATGGGCAGCTTACATGTACGGGTCTGGATCCACGAACGTGGAGACCTTTTAACTTTTAAGCCTGCGGATGCAATTGTGCAGCATGTATGCCTTGGAAAGCCGTGCTTAGGAGTTCAAGCCCCTGGCACGTGCTAAGAAAGAGAGATGTCTCTAGCACTTACCGATCATGGACATTCACAGTTTTCGGAACGCTTGCAAGTGGGGCACTGCTCAGTGCAGGGATTCTGCGGCTCTCAGGTTTGCGTGCTGGTTTCTGCAACTTTGTTCTCGTGCATCTCTCTTTCTGCCCTTTACAAGTATTTTAAGCCATATCCTTTCCGCACGCTTCTCAGGTACGTGTCTGAAGCGTCACGGGTGTTGCATGGTCAGACGGCCGATTGCGCAGCAAAAGTTCGCGCAGAAGTGCCATAAATGTATAGGTCGTGACCTGTGCCCGGTTTAAACACGTGCTTCGACCAGAGAGCACGTTAGATGCTTCCGCTCGAGCCGAGTTGTAGCGGAACAGGTGGCGCAGCCAGAGCCGTCTCTGTTTCAGCCGTGGGGGGACGAGTGTTTTTCTCGTGTTCGGAAATGAGACCGCCCCGCTTTAGCACTTTAGCGCCTATTAAACATATTAGGCCTTAGCCTTAGGGCTTCCGCGGCTTCCGCGCGCTCCTGGGCCTATCTCGGCATGGCTGAAACTCGAAGGTTCACTTTTGCCGCCCCAGTATTGGCCAGAATGGCTTGATAAAGGAAGTGAGGCGGAATTGCTGATCTACACAAAGTAGCTTCAGGCATGGACGAGACTTATGCAACATTACAAATGGATGACGAAAATATCTTCCTCCTGGCAGACATTGGGACCGAACGCCTATAAGTCATACCAATCCACTGCTGCTTAATGCCCGTGGCAAGCTGTAACATTTGCAGGCGCCGTGGGGGTGTGCAGTCAACCATTGCCTCAATGAGGCCGTCTTAGGGGTTTTGGTCTGCTGACCACCTTGCTCTCGTTATCGCTAGGACTTCCCATGCAATTGGGTGGCTGGCTGCGGCATCCCAGCTGGACTTTCCAGAACCAGAGCCTTGCCTGAACGGGCCTTTTTATCGACGGCTTAGGTCGGCTCAAAACGGCTTCGAATCCGGCTTCTGATTTCTTTACGTCTTCGGCCGTGATTCTCCCTTTGAGTTCGTGTCGCTGAGGTCTTGCTTGCTTGCGAGCCTGCGTCGACCATGACGAAATGCTCAGGACCCTGTTGCAGTCGTACAGTTGAAGCTGCTTCTGCTCCGGGTGCTGTGGTGAGAGGACAGCGGGCTACGGGGCCACGACTTGCCCTGATGCCGCTGGGCAGAACACACACACATAAAACACACAATGCTTGCGTGCAAAGCTCGCACCTCTCAGGTCATCTCAAAGTTCGGATGCCAAGGCGTGTAAGTCGGGCCATGAGGCTTCCGGACGTGAGATTCAGTTGATCCATGACGTCTCGATGCAGGCTTGTGGGCTCCGATCTCCGAATTTTGCCCAGTCTCCTGCTCGACAGCAGAATGCCCCTACCGCTGTAATCGCGATGAAGTGGCCAGCGTCGACCAAAAGAGGCTTCGGAACATGAGCGCTCCACTGGCAGCTTGTGTGTGCGCTTGCTTGCGGTCCGGGAGGTGCTGGCAGAGAGTGGAACAAGATGGCGTCAGCTGTGTAGATGCCATCCGCACTGGTCAGGCCATGCCGCTGTCTCTGCCTGTGACAAGCTGTGTGACGGCCTGTGTCATGCTTGACGCTGAGGACTGTCATTGCAAATGTGCGAACATTTACTTCACTCAGAGCGGCGTGCAAGGACGTGCTCCTTGGCAGTTCTAGCTTGAGTGGATCCTGTTAGCGCCATACTGGGTTTGGGGGTGTGGTGATGATCATGATCATGCCAATGATGATGAGGAAGATGACGACCGCTGTTCGGACGTCGTATTGACACTGATTTACGGTTCGACGTAATCACAGCGAGGCGATGTTTGGTGTTTGTGATATTCTGTAACGAACTTTCAGCTCAAACAGCCCGAATAACTGTTTTTGACTATGGCCATCGAGATGTGGGCATCAGTTCCGCGCCAAGTCACCCCAGAGAGGGCGGTGTATCGTAGATACTGGAGCAAACCGCAAGGAAGGCAGCTTCGATTGTTGCTGTCCCCGCAAAGCGCTGAGGCAAACGGAGGTGCTTTTCAGATCAGTGATATGGTGGATGGAGTGCCTCTTGCTGTGAATCGAAAGGCCGGTGCTGCAGAATCCTCGTTCGGCATTTCGCTATTCTCGTCTGGCTGTTGGGTGCGCTTTCACCTTCCTGGCTTTGCGTCGGTGGACAGGCATTTGCAGGACGTATGTTCACCGTCGATTTCACCGGTGAACGAATGCGTGCAGAAGACCCTGGCAATTCACAAGGTGAAGCACTTGGCTGCGTCGCACGCAGGTATGTGGACGATTTGGACGTTACCTTTACTGCTTGCCAAAAAGCGCTTTTGTGCAGTCCAGGACCTCGAATGAAAATCCTCAGAGAAGGTGATGTCTGCAGTGCCCTGGCAGATCAGCGGCACGGTATCTGTTGCCCGCCGGGCCACGCGAAGGCAGAGACCCACTGCCAGCCAACCTGACTGGCATCGAGTGCCGGCAGCCAAGCCAATCTGGACTTTTTACAGGCACGACACGTCGTGAGGCACAAATGCGGAGCCCAATCCCAAAAGCTTGGCAGGCTGGGTATGCACGACACCACCCTCTTTGGCCACTGAATTCTTGCACCGCTGGGGTGGTATAACCATGAACGCCACCAAGCTGTGCTAGTCGCTTTTCTTTGTTGGGACCGCTGTGGAACTCGGCATTCGGACCGCGATGCCCATCATGGAATAGCTTGCGAAAGATGTCTGCAACGAGCCCGAAGATGTTTGTCGCGCCGCAGAACTGAGGCATGTGGGAAGTTCCAGCTGTGCCACTGCAACCGGATGTGTGACATAGCGGCCAATTGGGTCCGTGCGGGCAACCTGGAGGTGGAGCCAGTTCTCACATGGGGGAGTTGCTTGGCCCCCTCAGGGACATTTGCAAGCGTAGAGGCGTAGAGTGCTGCACTTGCAACACTGCCATGTAGCGCGATTGGCGAGGTATGGACCAACCGCTTCCTGGTTGCGATGCATACATTCCAACCTTGCCGCCGCCACCTGACCCCGTCGAGCCTGTGGAGCCCAAGCAGAAAGCAGCATTGCTTGCCGTTTACGTTCGATCGCATCAAGCTCCAATTCCGCGCTCGCTTATCATCGTGCGCTGTCTCTGTCTCTCTCTCTCTCTCCCTCTCTCTCTCACGTCGAGTGCTGGGTTTAGCGTACGGCGAAACCACGCCGAAGCGGTTGCGATCAGCTCCTGTCTGAGACACAAACGATTGATCATGTAATGTAGCACATCCAGCACAACACAGCAACTCTCCAAGCCAAACTTCAATTCAGGCACTCTAAAGTGGACAGTGTCGCTATAATGTCCGAACTGTCGGAAATGCCGAGAGGAAGTGCGCACTGGCATGCCTTTGGAAACGGGGTCAACGTGTTTTCCCAAAGTGTCCTGACTATCAAGACCAACAGCCCGAAGCAAACGAACCAAGCCTTCAAAGCTGACCCAAGACCTTCGAGCTTATGGGAGTGTCAACGAACTCTAGAGACGACTCCACAAGTGATGCAACAAGGGAATCGGAATGAATGAGGGTTATCCGAGTCTCATGCTTGCTCAAACCTCACAAGGAAATACTGCAAAAGTCTATTGTCACCATCTACGTCAGCATTGACGGCGGTCTGCAGCCACAAGACGTCGTGTTCATGGCGATCGCGGCGGCCTTTTCAAGTTACACATCGATGAGGCCGAAGTAACTGTTTTGCAAGCTTTTGGCCTGAGGCCGAGGAAACTATGACCAGAACTGTTGGTGAAGTATGGTCTACTGAGGGTGTCTATTCAGTGTACCAGCTGTGTGCAGGTCAAATCTGCTCGGCAAGATGGTTCCGGAAACAAACGATGTCGAGATAGAGGACTTCGACCGCTTCTCGGCTATTGATGGGCACATCCCAGCTTCTGCTGTCACTTCGTCCTGATCGGAGGCCCCTTCCGCAGGCTGCACACCGTCAGGACGCGAGTTGATAAACGCATGTTAGCAAGTTTCTGTTGCATGAAGTGGTGAGCTCCATGCGTTTCAACACGCAGTCTTGGAAGCCAGGTGGGGCGTGTGTTGCGACTTGACGCGCTCAGGAGGGCCGCAGAATGTGCAGACGACGATGCGGAATTCGTGGCCAAGGTCACGGAATTGCTGATCTGTGTCGCAGGAGTGAGCTGAGTGAGCGGATGACAGCTTGCCGCCAGTCTAGCTTGGGGGTGACAAGCTGCGCAGAGGCAAGGACTGTGTTGCTAGCAATTTTCCGCTCGCAGCAACGCTGCTCAGGCCTTAACGCTTCTAGGAAACCTGGATCTCCTTTGTTCTGACGAAAGCCTACAAGCAGCAGCCGGGATCCTCAGCTGCTCATCGGCCCCAGCTGTAGGCCCGGGCCTAGAAGTCTTGGGCGCGTTCGAGCGGCTCAAGCCTTGGCTCAACTTGGAGAGTGTAAGGCCTGCGATGGACACGCACTCAGAGAGAGTGGTTTTCAGCAGCGACTTGAAGCCACAAGCTCTGGTGCAGACCTCGACCTTACGTAACGTAGCAGCCGTAGCAGCAGGAATGCATGCAGATCAAGTTCAATTCAAGCGTCCATGGGCTCAGCTTTGTCCGTGGCGACGTCATGGCCGTGCTGGCCAGGATGAGGATGAGAGAGGCTGATTGATCGCATCCAGCGTCCTTTGCCAGTCGTGACTACCTTGATATCTTGCCCAATGGTCATCGGCAAGCAACTACTGGTGGTGGTGGCGGTACTTTGTTAAAATCGGTGCAGAGATCGTCAAGCTGAACGGCTTGCTCTTGAGGTCTGCGACGACGGTGACCTCCCATGCTGTGATTCATTGCGCGTGAAGCGGGTGAACGTAAGGACGTCACTACATACAGGGTTTTTTGGCTTGTACAGGATGGGTGCTTGCATGCACGGCTTTGCGTGCAGTTGGTGATTACTGCTCCCAACTGTAAGGGTCTGAAAAGCAGCTTGCTTCAAGCGTTGTTGAGACATGCATTTACTCTACAGCTGCACCACCAGTCACCCTGTAACAGACATGCGGCATGTGTTCGTTCTGAGGCGCCTCGGCTCACCTGCATCTTGTCTATAGGCTCTTCTGCTCATGTCGGCTTTTGTGGTTCTCCCACAGGCCACCCAGGTGCCTCGTGTGGTGGAGTCGATCTACAGCCCCGCAGCAGCATCCAATGGCAGCCCTGGGCTGGCAGGCGCAGACGCTGCGTCTGGTCACTTCATGTCCTTCAGGTCCCTTCGTGCTCAGACTCTCACGCCAGGCGCCGACGTCTCCAATTGGGTGACAAGCGCTGCTTTGGCGACCGTGGCAGCTGTGTCTCTCTACAGGGCCATGAGAAAGCGGAACTGGTCTCGAGTTAGCCTTGGTCCCAATGGTGGCCACTTGTCAAGAGCCGCTAGGGCCGCCAGGGCTTGGGCCGGGGCAGCATTGCAGTGATTTGCAGTGTACTTGGTAGCATATGCAGGGCAGAGTACTAGCGTGCCAGGCTGCTTCTACGAGTACAAGTTTCGCGCCAAACCTGGTGCCAAGTATAGGTATCGCTTCTCGACAGACGTCTATACTCCAGAGTGGGGCCACTTCCCAAACGAAGAGAAGGGCCGCTTGATCCGCTATGGCCAGCTCCTCAACAAGGGCACCGTGAGAATGCCCATGGCTGACACCGACGATGACAATGATGGTTGGGGGCTGTTGGGTGGTGCATCTAGTGACGGTGCTGTTGGAGCACTTCTGTTGGATTGCGACGGCACGCTAGCCGAAACCGAGCGAGATGGGCACCGTGTTGCCTTCAATAAAGCCTTCGAAGAGAAGGGCTTCGACGTTGAATGGGATGTGGATCTGTATGGAGATCTGTTGACCACTGGCGGTGGAAAGGAGCGAATGACCCGGTACTTCAAGGAAGTCAACCCTGATGCCTGGAGCTTTGCAGACGAGCCCTCGCCCGACAACCCTGTCATCATGGAGCTGCACGAGTTGAAGACGCAGATTTTCATGGACATCGTCTCGCGGCTGAAGTGGTCTGCCTGCTGTCTGCCTGCTGTCTGTCTCTCTGACTCTGCTTGTACGCGGCCATGTTCGTTACAGTGTCTGAACACACACAGATATGATACATATCTATATGTATGTGTATACACACACACACACACACACACACATATATATATATATATATATGGTCACGCGCTCCGCAGCCCCCCCCCCCTCCCCCCCCAAAGGTCAATGGTCCGGATATAGGGTGGGGCCCCCCCCTCCCCTGTGGTGTGGGCTGTGGGGTTCCTCTTCCCCCTGTGGGGTGGTTGTGGGGTTTTGGGGCTTAGGGTTTAGCTCAAGCTTTTGAGTTTTGGGTTTACGGCTACAAGGTATAAGGCTTCGAGTCGACAAGGGCTTAGGGAGGATTTGCGGTGTATGCTCTGCTTTAGGCTTAGAGCCTGCAGTTAGGTGGGGTTTAGGGTTGGGTGTAGCGTTTTAAGTACAAGTTAAGGTTGCTCAAAACAGGGGCACGCGCTGCGTCATAGGGTTTACGGCTTGCTTGCGAAGGGCTTGCGCGTGAGCCCTGGCCGCCAGCACCACCCCACCATCCAGTGGCAGCTCCCCCCACCCCTGTCAGACCATACCATTGGGGGGGGGGGGGGCTGGGAACGCCAGACGCCTGACCATATATGCATATGGTACCTCCCGCGTGATCCACCAGTTTTGGTGTAAATGCTGTGTATTCTGCCTCTGGCCCATCCCGCCTCACTTATATATTATAGACCAGTTTAACTGTTATTTCGGAGTTACCCTGCAATGCGGGCTTTGTCCTTGCCAAGTAGGAGGGAAAACATACCAGTTTAGCAGACTACTGCGCATGTGTGTTTACGGCAAGGTGAGAAGTCCTGATGCGTCCAGAGTTTTGAACTTCCACCCCGAGGATTGAACTTCAAAGCTCCCGGATCCAAGATTCAAGATTCGGGGCAAGCTTTCTCCTGAAATCTTGAGTCTTGGATCCCGGAGTTTTGAAGTTCAGAACTCCGGATTGAACTTTAGAACTCCGGATTGAGCTTCAAAGCCCATCTGAGAGGTGCTGCGGAATGAACTCAGCGCTATCAGCGCTCTTTACTCGTACATACCTCAACCATTCCAACCACCCAGACAGCCTAACCGCGCTAAGCAGCAAGCACCAGCCTTTCATCATGATGGCGGTGTGGATGAAACACACCTAGGCTCAGAGTGAGATTGTAACAAACAATACTAAAAAACAGGGTCGTTTTCCGCTTGTTGCTGGCTTAAGCGTATGGGGAAAAAGGACAAAGGTAAACATGTCGTAACAATAAGACCTGAGTGCCAGCATGATAACAGAGTTGCATGCAACTCAGATCCACGATGAACAAAACTAGCAGTAAATGTAGCTTTGTTTTCCGTGTGTTGCTCACTTAAGCCCCAACATAATTCCTGGTAGCACTACTGTGGTCGTAACCATAAACTTGAGAATAACACGGCTTTGTCATATTCACCCCACTATGACATAAGCACCGGGTTGGTCGAGACGAAGATGAAAACTAGCCTGAATTAATGTCTGACGCTGCTGTCAACCCATGGGCAAAAACCCAACACTGACCTTGCATAGTACGGATAACTTAGCCATATTGAGGCCCCTCATATCTGACAGAAATGAATGTAAACAGCAACCCAATATCTCGTCTATTGTAACCCTACGATTCACTTTAGTATTAAACCGCATGCTACCTTCAAGCAAATTTAAGAGTGGCCCAAGGTGCAACTCTTAGACTGGCCCCAACACAGCATTTTCAACCAGAGAGTATTGCTAGCAGACCTAACATGAGCTGTTGCTGATGCCCGTATTAACCGCCATAGCATCATTCACTACCCACGCCCATATTCACAGTCATAGCGTTATGCACTGCTGCGACGTTTTTCCACAAGTTCAACATCGGCCCCCATATTCACCCCAGCGGCAATTTCTAATATTTGGACTCGAGATACAGTCCGAAAAAGAAACTTCTGCATCACTGAAATTGTTGTGAATCAGTTCTTGACAACAACATCAACCCTGGCTCTAACCTCGGCCCTGGCCCTGATATTATATTGGTCCCAATGGCGACTCTGGCATCACCTGCCGAAAGAAAGAGAGAAGTGAAAGAGGAAGAGCGTGGTTAATGTGGTGTGGTTCGTTTCACTTAATTCTCGCATCCGTTTCTCTTCTTTGAAATAATGTGAAACACGAACCACATTAACCACACCTAACCTACAACCTGGCATGTGATTCACTCCTTTGTTTCCTCTTTGTTCTATTTTAATAAGTGAAAACAAGGGGAATGAAAAGAACCGCGTGTTTCACTTTATTAAAATAGCCACAAACAGCTGCAGGAGTATCACGAATGTTTGCCATACTCGCAGAACGTTACCGTTAGCTGGAAG
The DNA here is from genome assembly GCA_905221615.1 of Symbiodinium sp. CCMP2592. Taxonomy (NCBI): domain Eukaryota; class Dinophyceae; order Suessiales; family Symbiodiniaceae; genus Symbiodinium; species Symbiodinium sp. CCMP2592. The sequence goes on along the minus strand of CAJNDT010004346.1, from coordinate 355,109 downwards.
CCTGATTGCAACCTGAGCTAAAAGTTAGCCCCCAAATTTAACTCCAATTCGCCACGGGAACAGCGATCCTGCTGGTAGTCTGGTACAACATTTAGGGGCATTTTTGTTTCATTATGTTGACTATATTACACGTGCTCCAGATAAAGACAAATCCTCAGCACAATGCCAAAGCCCATGAAGAGAGAGAGAGAGAGAGAGAGGGGGTTAACTTCTTGCCCATAGCCCTGGCGAAAGAAAGAGAGAGAGAGAGAGAGAGAGAGAGAGAGAGAGAGAGAGAGGGAGAGAGAGAGAGAGCGAGCGAGCGAGAGAGAGGGACACCACTTCCATCCTACCACACTTTTCGCATAGCAGACCCTCAGTTCTACCGGGGGACTTTCAGCAGCTGACACTGCAGGAGCCACAGACGTTCCCGACAGCAGCTTTCGGTCCTCAGCCGCAAGGAAAGCCCGTGAGGCCGACAGCAATGGCCGCGGCGGGGGAACCGAGCCAACCCAGAGAGCACTGCAGGTACTGCTCTTTCGGGTGCGTCGGTAGGCACCTACGCCACAACCGCCTGGATCCTGCATGCAAGCTATATGGTGTCGCTCCGCGCCGTACAGCTACTACCAGGCAGATGAGGGCAACACTCGGGGAACCAGAAGCTGCGAGCTCCAGCAGGGGGACTGAGCAACAAGCAGCGGTGCCCCCTCCCTCACCGCCAACGGGGGGGACGACCAGTTCCGCTGATGATGCTAGCTCCAGCACCTCGCCTGTCAGTGAAGATGATGATCCACTACGGGGGACGGCGATACAGAGGCAAACTACGAGGCGCACAGTTCGTGGTTTGTACCGGGGTGCGTGGGAGGCCCTAGTCTACGAGAAGGCCAGCCGACGCTTCCACATCGAGGAAGACGCTCCTGTGGGGGGAGTTTACACCAGACTGACTGAGGGGGGAACCAAAAGAGTGGTTACCCAGATGATGGAAGCGGCATATCTGGCGCTCATGTCTCTTCGTGCCTTCGGCGACATGTACCAGTACAACGGACTGGTGGGGGTGCTTCGTGAAAAGCCGCTTGATGCGGCGGACGCCTGGACGGCCTGCCGCGTCAGATTCCACCGGCAGCTCGGTGTGCGAGCGGGGGAATTCCACGCGCTGATGCAAAACAGGGCACGTCCATTGCCTTCCATAACTACAAGCACTGGAGAGGTCGTCATAGAAGTCCCAACAGAGCTCCATGCGGTGGGGGAACCTCCACCTCCTGCCGCCTGCCGCGGGGGAGCCAACAACTGCACTGGAAAGAGAACCTGCGTCCTCCTCGGCGGGGGAACGAGGCACTGACGAAAGCCATACAGTGACCGGGGAGGTCTCCCAAGCTCACGTTCCAGATCGTGCTCCTGTTAAAGAAGAACCAGACTGGTCCGGGGGAGAAGGCCACCAAGCAGACTACGTGCCGGTGGAGAGTGGGGAGCAAATGCCCAAAACGCCCTCTCTCCTAAGTACAGACAGCGAGGGCGGCTACCTCACCAACAACACGGCGGTGCCTGTCACACCACCCTGGCAAACGCACTTGCAGCCCGCGGGGGAAGCCGCGCCCCTCACGCCACCTCTGCCTCTGCACTTGCAGAACATGGGGGAAGAGCCGGGCGTACAAGAAACCTGGCCCTGCGACAGAGCATGGGACCTGGTGTTCGACGCGGTCACGCCAGAATCCCTACGCCGTGAGTGGGACCTACCTGAGCCCGGGGAGATCGTGAACACAGAGACACGCTCGCCCTCACCGCCTCCAACCTCCACGGCAACACCTGGCGGGGGAGACATGGTTGAACGAGTCCTTCAAGAGCTGAAGCAACAACCTGGTGAAGCTGACGACGACAACGAAGAGTACGAGGAGATCCTGCCGGAACAGGGGAAGACCGACCTCGACAACACAACTGCGAAGGCAGGACGCGAGAAGGGGGAAGGGATTCGTGCAGACCGTACCGAACAACGCACCACCATCTTCGTTCGAGACATGATGGTGAAGCTACCTGCGGCGAAGCCCGTCCCCAAAGCAGCGGGGGAGGCGAGGGGGGAAGCCTTCCAACCTGCCTCGGAAGCCAGCGATGGCGATGGGGGACGACTGCGAGCCAACGTCCTGCGAGTCGCTGCCCAAGCCGACCGTCGGGGAGCTCTGGAACCTGCTCTGGAACCACGTGGAGACCCGCAGCCAGCGGGGGAAAGACAGTACCCGGCCGGAGCCCGACCAGATCGTCCTCCTCTGAAACGCAAGCACCAGTGAGCAGCTTTAGGACCAGGGGGATAGCTTTTGCGACCCAAAAACCGTCGGCACAGAACTGCTTAATTCTGTCGCGGGGGAGGTCCATCGCTTGTTCTTAGTTCTAGTTGTAGCTTCTCGTTCCGACAGAGATGGTACTTCCCAGCCCTGCACATTCGTACAGACGTTGCAGCAACCAGCAGTGTATGCAGACCTTACAACCATGACTCGTGCTGGATCCCTGTTTTATGATAGTTCTTGGGAGAGCGATAGTGCTGAGTCGGGGGATGCCACTACGAGTGTACTTGAACTTTGCAGCCTTGTAGCCAACGACAAGATGTCATGGCTCCTTTCCCTTAAGTCCTACCGTCATACCGACAGTGCAAGTTTGTCTGTTTTGCCAATGTCTTGAGCGTTGTTTGCAAAGCACTCTGGTATGGGGGAGTCTGTGTACCTTCTACAGCCGAGCCCCTGGGTGCCAACCACCTGGGGGAACTGGACTCCCTGCGAAACTCGCGGGGGTGCGTGCGCGCACCGGGGGGTCGCCGGGACGCTGCGGCCCTTCCAAGCCCGGTAGCAAGCAAGCAAGCAAGCGAGAGAGAGGGAAAGAGACACACACACACGCGTTCGCATTCAAAGTTGAAAAAAATGACCTAGAGTTTTGGGAAAATGCTCCCCCACCTGCCCTCCAAATCCACGAACAGGTGGACAACTGAAGGGGCAAGTATGTAATTAATTTACACAAACACACACACACATGAGTGGTTGTCAAAATTAGGGTCCCTTTTTGGGTCCTTATTATAATACGGCACCTATTGTTTAGGGTACCCAAGAAGGGGCCTTAATTTTGATAACTGCCGGGCGGGAGCCAAAAATGGGTTTGTATATATACATTAGAAAAATCAGAAGCTGCTACATATATACATATATCTTAATTAGCACACATGCAATTAATGTAAATAAAAATAAATAAATACATATATATATATACACATGTATGTATATGTATGTATATGTATGTATATGTATGTATATGTATGTATATGTATGTATATGTATGTATATGTATGTATATGTATGTATATGTATGTATATGTATGTATATGTATGTATATGTATGTATATGTATATGCAGAATTTATTCGTTTGTACATATAGCTTTGTATATGTCTGCACCTATATCTCTATCTCTATATCTCTCAATCTCTTTGTTTCTTTATCTCCCTACATCTATATCTCTATCTTTATATCTATTCTACCTATCTATACATGTATGTATATACACATACATACATACATACATACACACATACATACATATATATATATATATATATGTATATATATATATATATGTGCATGTATTTATATATATATATATATATATATATAGGTTGGTAGACAGATAGAGGTGGAGCGGTATCTCGCGCTGTGTCTCCTGGGCTCCCTGTCGCAAGTTCCTGGCTCCCTTACCATCTGGTGCCTCAGGTGAAATCCGGTGAGCTGCCTTTGCGTGAGGGCATCAAGGAGCCCCTGTGCCTTGGGTTCGGCCTTAGGCCTGAGACTGGGACATGTAGAGATGGGGAAGCGGCCCTGGCGGCATGGCGGCAGAGCGCGTCTGCCAGGAGCTGATCTCCGCAGCAGATGCTGCAGGCTGGCAGTTGGCCGTGTGCTCAACGAGCAACGAGGTGCGACTCGCGTGCAACGGGCACTCGTGCAGCCGTGCGGCATGCGATCTTGCGAAGTGTCGAGGCCTCCGTGAGAGCAGTGGTGGAGACAATGCTGCCCGATTTCGCAGACAAGATCAAAGTCTTTGCTGGAGACGTGGTTTCTGCGAAGAAGCCGGATCCGGCAACTAGACTGAAAGTCCTCGTTTCGTCAGCTGACTTGAGTGCTGGTTTAGTTTTGAAACGGTTTTTGTGTGGGATGTATCCAGGCCATCTACAAATTGGCTGCGCAAGAGCTCGGTGTTGCACCAATGCGGTGCATTGTGGTGGAGGATACAGGCATCGGAGCACAAGCCGGCTCGGCAGCCAACATGAAGGCTCCTTCCCGAGTGCCGCAGTTTCAACCACCGTGCCAGCAAGAACTTGTGCCGCAATTTTCTAGCAGGTCGTCGTCACCAAGAGCGTCTACTCGGCCAAGGCTCCGGTGTGCTCTGCCGTGACTTCTGTTAGAAGAATGCAGAGTTCGGAGGAGTTTTTCGGCGATGCTGATGCGGTGGTCGAGAGCGCCAGCGAACTCGACTTCAAGAAGGAACATGTCGGCTGGCTGCGACAGCTAGGGCTAGGACTCCAAAAGTCTTCTGCGGTGCAGGATATCGCCTCTATGCTGCCAGTGCTGGAGCTGGCATGAACACCGCACCGCCCGTAAGCCAAATCATGCCATGTCGACTGAACTCTGAATCGCAGACCTCTGTAATTGAGGAAAATGTGCGGGTTGCTGGGTCGTTCTGCTATTCAAGTATTTGCACCTTTCTGTGGGTCAGCTCGAGACGTCTACCTGGGAACAATGCAGCCCAGTCGAGACAGCTCAGATTCCAGGAACATCCGTTTGGTACGTGCTAGCGCTGCACCTTGGCTCAGACGTTGCCTGCGGAGCATCCGTGTCCCTGCACCTTGCAGCAATGGCGGAAGCATGTATGGCCATGGGGTGACGAACCATCATACATCGTGCATATCTGATTGTGCTGGTATGTTGGGCCACCAGACATGGAAGGCAGCAGGTGGCAGAAGTGGAGTTGGCGCCGAGAAAAGCGGGCAAACACTTTTGAGCTGAAGCGATCAACAGGCGACAGAACACCCGGTGATGTTACCCCGACGAGGACGTGTTCCGCATGCAGATATGGTTTCAGGAAGTTGTGTGATCTTCCTTTGACGCTTGCGGGCTGCAGTCAAGGTGCGAGTCCCAGACATGTCGGCAGTGTGCACGAGTCGAATTGGGACGTCTCAGCTCCGGAGACCTGTGCGAAAATCCCACCATATCCCATCTGCAGTTATCTGCAGCTCACCAGGCACGGGAGGGCGACCTGCTCACTGGCAAAAAGACCGTTGGTTGATTCAGAGCGCTCTTGCGGTGTTGTAAATCGGTAGCTGAGTACATGATCGATCGCCTACAGCTTGTGCAGCACAGCGTGGATTTGAACGTCAAGCTAGGGATCGTGTCTTTTCCAAGCCTGCAGGCTCATCAAAGTTTCTGAGAAACCATGATTTCTAGCGATGTATTCCGACACTGACCAACTCAGGTGTTGCATATCACGGCATTGTGTGCCCTGTCTTCAGCAACTCAGGTCCTGGATGGCTGCCAGCGCACCTGTGGAATTTGCCAGCCTCAAGACCAGACGACCAGCACGGAGACACCGCTAAGCAGCAGCACGCTGACAGCTTACTGTCTCCAGCGCAGCGACGCAGCACTCGAGCACTTGTGGTTCGCTGTTGGCTCAGGTCGGAAGCACCCGAGCTGCAGATCGACTGGCCTGGCGACAGCAATGCTTTGCGACTCATCGTTCGCATCACCACTCGCACCAACCAAGTGCGTGGGGAGCCCAAGCTTGGCTGCGGTGGCCGCAGCATGCCACAGCCTGGGCCTGAGGTGAAGCGGTCACCTACAACTTGGAACAGCTGAGAAACAACCAGGGCCCGCTCTTGCAGGTGATCTACCAGGACAAGGGAAAGACCTGATCCTTCAACTGCCCAAGGTGAGAGCGGAGGAACGAAACCTGTGCAGAAGATGCCTGAGACTCTGCCGACCCTGCCTGTAGCTGTAAGACTGTAAGACTGTAAGAGAGTGAGAAGAATTTGCACAAGACGGTGGGAATGCCACAGGAGCTCGAGGCCGTGGGCCTGTCGGGCGCCAGTATACCAGGCAAGGACAGTCCGTGCATCACCGCCAACCTCTTGGTTCGTTCGGAAACCTCACGGGTCCGACAACACTGATGAACAAGGACGTCGCAGTACTCGACGCATGACGTATGTCGACTAGTAGAAATGCCACGTAGGTCCAAGTAGGTTCAAGCCTTCACTGTGCTTGTCGTCCTGCCGTCCTATAGGGCAGATGTGGGTGCACGTGGCGCTCGGCCCAACGGTGGAGATGGCGCCACCCGACACCACAACCACCGAGCCACCGCCTGTTTGGAGACACGTCTTGAATTGATCTACTGTACTGCAGCGAGTTGGCCAGGTTTTGGTTAATTCTGTAATCCATTTTCATCTCACACTGCTTCACCATTTGGCTGCTGAGGACGGCGAGCACAACGATAGTTGCTGCTTGTCAGAATTAGGCATGCTTCTTCCTCACACAGTGCGGTGGTACAAACACTGGCCTTCCAACGTTCGGTGTAAAGATAAATTTGTTGCTGGGCCCCGTTCTTCCGCGAAGCAAGATCTATTGCAAGTTCACAGGCCTTAGCCACTTTTTGTGTCCCGTACTCCAAATTGTGAGAGCCCCTGAACCGCGCCAGGTACTTGACGGAAGCAGTTTGGCCGTGGTGTCCTGATGGTCTCCTGCTGGTGCGTGGTCTCCTGCCGGTCTCCTCTGCAGGTGGTCTTCTCGGCCCTAGTAGTCTCTTGGTCGCGGGCTCCTGGTATTGGTTGGTGCTCTCCTGGTTGTCGCGGTCGTCGGCGTCGTCATGATGGTTTGTGGGTCGTGGCCGTCGTGTTCGTGGTGGTGCTCTGTCGCTGGTCGATTGATCATAGGCGCAGGCGCAGGATCAACTCCCAACTCTTTCGCTGCTCCCGTGAGGGCCCCCCTACGTGTCACAGGCATGCCGGCATACACACGTTGGCAAGAATGACAGCTGGGCAGCTGGACATTGAATCAAACTCCTGCATAGCCTGCTTGCTAGCATCCCTTCCAGCATTGTATGCTTGATTTCAGACTGATCGTGAATCGCCATTCGAAGACGTTCTGAAGTTAAAACACTTGTTGGGAGGGTTTGGCTGTGTTTGGTTGGCTTCTTCTGCAGGTCAAGATATCCTGAGCACCAGATGTCGATGCGAGAGTTTAAACGATCTTACTGATCCGATTGCACGCTGACGATGCAGTAGGCAGAATGGAATTGACATGTTCAGAAAACCAGCCTCCGCCAACACAGGGGCACGACATGGCTAGCCAAGCAAGGTCGTCCTGGCGAGTGCTCTCGGCGTTTCTGCGCTTGTTTCTTGCTGCGCAGTCGCCTTCTATATGTACTACCAGCGCCAAAAGTGTGCTTGACTGACTTTAGCTGTTTGCGCGACTGATTGCAACATATGGGGAAAGAGGCCGTGCCTCGCCGATCGAAACGACTTAGGTACGCGGTTGCTGTGGGTACGGAAGATCAGGAAGTCGTCCATCGATCAGAGGGTGGATACAGGATGAAAAAGATGCTTTCCCGCGCTTCAGATTCGGATGTCTGAGCATCATGCGCGGCAGAAGGTGTGATCAAGTGCGATTGGCCGCGATTCAGGAAGATAATCCCTGGCCAAGCCCCAGACACGAAGCCCAAGAAGCCTTCGCGGCTGTCCAAATGCCTGTGACTGAGAATCTCTCAGCTTGTCGCTGAAGTTTTCGTGTGCAGCGTGCCTGGCCCCAGACCAAGATAAGTGCTTGAGCCCGAGTCGTGGCAGCAAAGCAAAACGGCAGCCTGCCAGGCTGCGAGAAACTTTGGCCCAAACGACAAGTGCGGCGGATAGCACCGGTGTCACAGGTTTGCAACTGGTGCGATCATTCCGCCTATGCTTGTCAGAACCCAGATGTGTCCAGCCCTGCGGAGGCGGGTGGTGGGCAGCTCGCAGTGGGCGCTCACATCCGATTAGTCGGGCTTTCACAGGCAGGCGGCCACGTGGCGAAACGTCTCATGAGTCAGCTGGGAGAGAGTGGATCCCTCGTGAGGCGCACTTCAACGGGCTGGAAGGTTTCATTACAGGCGCGAGGAGACGGGCCTGGCCAGAGTGGTTTTCTCTCGAGTCGAGCCTTCTTGCTGGTGAGTGCTGCTGGACATTCTGTTTCAGAATCCTGTCACGAAGAAAGCTCCAGTGTTTGAGCAAGGCAGCCATCAGCCAACAGGTCTCAGGAGCTAGGTTACTCTTGGTGCTCAGCAGCAAGATGCAGCAAGATGTGCCATGCGCATGTGAAAGTGGAAAGCCCGGTGCCGAGCCTATTGCAAACAATCGGCCCGAGGAACACCGAGCTCACTGTCATCCCTTCTTGTCTGTCATGTGTCTTCGGGTTGTGGATCGTGCTGCACTGCAAAAGCCCCGTTTGCTTTCTTGCAGGTGGTCCGAACGAGAAGGGCCGCTATTCAGTGGACGTGATCGTTGACGACGACGAGTGTTTGGGTCGCATGTTCTGCTTCCTGGCGCCATCGTACGCTTGCCATTGCCGCCACAGCATGCAAGGATGACTCGCGAAATGCAGACTTTGAGCTTCAAGCCTGAGACTTGCCAGCATGATCTAACAACTCATCCAGACCCAGATTCGAAGGATGCAGCGTGTGTGTTCTGAAGCAAAACGGCTAGGAGAATCTGCGGCTGGTGCCACCAGAGAACGCGAACAACAACCAGGCAGCTCGCATTGGCTGAAGACGTTCCAACATATGCCAGCTGTGGCAACCCGACATTCCTCATGGGATGTGTACTTGCAATAGGTACTGTAGCCCGGGATTGTGATAACTTTTTTGCTGAAGGGACTGGCATCTGAGCTTTAGGTGCCTTGCTGCTGGCACGACATCCGGCCCAGCTTAGATTAAGAAGTTTAGACATGTAGCTCTGCTTTTTGGTTGGCCGTAGCACATGAATTGAGTTGACGGCAGAACGGGAGAGCCTGCGCATTGAGGTGCCAGGCCCAGGACGCGGTCCATCGAGCTACCGTCAAGGTCCATGATAAATCTAGTAGCTTGGCTCAATCTGCGTCATGCGCGGGCTGCTTTCCGAAAGTGTCTAGACGTAGAAGTTCGGTAGTTCAGCGCATTCGAGCTTTGCCGACTTTTGTTTTCAGAGCTCCCAGCACACTTTTGCAGATGATCACAAGCTGAGGCATGTGCATGCGTGCATGCTTCTGCTGGCTTCTGACTGCTAGGGCCTGCACGAAATTCAGGAGCCGTTACCTTTCAAGGTACTTTGAAGCAGCTAGAAGAGCACAGCAGCATCCTGGGTCAAGACATGTCAAGACGACACAAACGGACTGTAGAAGTTTCCTTAGTGTTCTTTGGCTGACCATGTTCGTAGGTTTGTAGACGCAATGCAACGCTAGAGTCCCTCGAACTGGGAATCGTCAACACGATGCTTGTTTGATGTACGTTGTTGCATCTAGTGCGTTTCTCGTGGCAAATTCTCAGCTCTGTGGCACCGGCAGAGCCTCTGAAACAGATGTCCCTGCCAGCAAGCAATGAGTGCAGTCCTGTCGCTGCTATGCAAGAAAATGGGCCTGCAAGGGATAGATCCGCTTGATTTTGCCGGTGTAATGCAACGAGCGCTGGACTGGACAACGTTGTCGATTGCTTTCTACGCATGTGGTGTGGTCTCAACGGAGCTGTGATTAGCCTTTAGGGCCTAGTTGTGCTTGCTTGGTTACTGGTTGCACCATGTGTCGCCGCCTTGTCGCCGCAGCTGCTGCTGCTGATGCTGCTGATGCTGCTGCTGCTGCTGCTGCTGCTGCTGTGCTTTTAAAGCTGCTGTTTATTATGCTGTTGCTGTTGCTGTTCCCGCAGGCAGTGCTGGTACTGGCGCTACTGCGGCTGGCGCTGGTGCTGGTGCTAGCGCTATTGCTGCTGCTGCTGCTGCTGCTGCTGCTGCTGTGCTTTTAAAGCTGCTGTTTATTATGCTGTTGCTGTTGCTGTTCCCGCAGGCAGTGCTGGTACTGGCGCTACTGCGGCTGGCGCTGGTGCTGGTGCTAGCGCTATTGCTGCTGCTGCTGCTGCTGCTGCTGCTGCTGCGGGAGCTGGTGCTGGTGCTTGCGCTGTCGCTATTGCTGTTGCTGGCGTTGCTGCTGCTGCTGGTGCTAATTGCTGTTGCTGCGGTGCGGTCGCTGTCGCTTTGACTGGCGCTGGTCGCAGTAGCGGTAGCAGTAGCGGTACCGGTGGCGGTAGTGGTAGTAGTCAGTAGTGGTAGTAGTGGCAGTATGGTAGACGTAGCCGCAGCAGCAGCAACTGTTGCTGAAGCTGCTGCTGTGCTCTGCTCTGTCAGCTGGAGTTACCGGCATTGTGTTTCTACGACAACTATTTGTTATTGGCAAAATTTTTGCTGGTCAACCGTAGAAATGGCAGAAAGAAGGTTTGGTATTCAACTGCCGACATTCGCTGCCACGGGCTTACTTGTTGTCACTCTTTCTTGCTAGCTGTTGTTTCCCGTCGTGGTGTGGCGTTATGCCACGCTGAACTTGTAGATTGTAGATGTTGCTCGAAAAGGCCGCTTTCTTTTTTGATGTTCCTGTTATGAAACCCTTTTGTGAGACAGCTTTGCTAGTGTGGAGCTGTGTGCCTGTACGGCTGGCTTGGACTGTTAAAAGTTACTGTTGCTCTGTCAACACTTCGAACTGCATCTGCCGACTCGTCCTTGGCTACTACTTGATGGCTCATGCGTTGGGCTTTGGTTTCTGGCCCTGGCTCCCAAGACTCCTGCCCGCGCTCCTAGGTTCATGATCCACCGAATATCGCCGACCACCTTCGAGGAACGATTCGTGTCTCCCCGATCCGCTACGAAGACGGGCTCAAGCGAAGCAGCCACGCCCGATACGTGTAAGATCAGGACACACTTGGACTCAAAACATCAAGAGCTTTCAGAATATCAAGAGCCTGACACAGGTGCAAGTGAAAGTGCACACCAGTCCCATCCGGCTACATGGCATCGGCTTGCAGCTACGCGGTGCTGGGTCTTCCCGTGCAGGAAAGCTGGTTGCTTTCAGCGCACCATCAACTCCGAAACTTCCTGTGTAGGCTTACAGAAAGCTGGCCCTGCGCTCCCATCCCGATAAGAACTTGCACAGGACGCAGCGCACTTGCGGCCCAGTCAGGTATGGTCGGGTGTATTCAAACGTGCTATGATTTGGGCAATTCGGCAGGACGTTGGAGGCAGAAAAAGACTTCAAACAGATAGTTGCTGCCTACGAGAGCCTTTGCAGCGAGGCGTCACTTCACAGATGCCGGGAGTGCATAGCGGTTCTGAAAGGGCCCAGAGTGAGATGTTCCGTAATGGGCGCTCAGCAGATAGGCTGGCAGTCTGCTTATTGAGTTTAGATCGGTGTAAACATAGGAATTGAACGTGTGCATTCTCCCAACGTAGCAAATGCAATCAGCATCGCAAGTTGACGGCAATAAAAAGGGAAAACTGACAGTAGAAAAGCACATGGGCATAAACAAACACAGAATTGGGATACACATGGAAAAAAGTAGGAAATATGAACGATTATTATAGATTCATAGATGAGAACACAAACGAGAACCACGGCAGACAAAATGGGAAATGAGGAACATAATTAAATAAGAGGCAAATAAACGATTATGTATATATCATATATGTGCATATATACCCAACGCCCCCAAAATCCCAAACTCATGACTCCAAACTGCGCTAGTGAGTTTGTTGAAGCCTCAACCCTGATGCACAACAAAGCCCTTACAGGTCTGAAGAATTTGCAGACACCATGACACTCCCATTGGGGTTGTATTAAATGCCTTTTCCGGTTACTTCATAGAGGGAGTAGGCCAACCACCATAATCGTATATGCCCCATGCAATTGTCTGCAAATAATTCAACTGTGCATTGCATGATAATCAATGCGATTTAGTCGCTGCAACACTGAATTTGTAATTTGTAATTTGTAATTAGGCTGAACTTTGACGAATGGATGATGCTGCAGGTGATTTCATGTACCACCTGCTTTGCTCCCACACACCATCACGAACAACGGACCGGTCGATCATTTGTTGAACCCACAAATCCCTTGCTCTCAACAACCTCCAAACCTCGCTATAAGTCGGTACTTGCTCTACGTGTCGTCCTGAAGCCCTGAACCTTAGCACCCAATTGGTCCGGTATCTTGCTAAGTGAAAGCCCCCACCCAAAAAAAAAAAAAAAAACCTCCCTACTTTCACATGGCTTCCTTACCCTGCGACCGCGTGTGCTGGATGGGAACAGGCTGTCAAAACTGGCCATTCTGTCGACACAACGTCCTGGTGCCATTGCAGAACCGCACGGTATTGTGGCTTTTCCCTGGTGAGCGAATGAAACGTGTGATTATTGCACTTGACTGAGCGGTGGATCACATACCATGATGCGTTCGAAAACCTGCTGGAGTGGAATTTGGGCATAACAGAATGTGGACAGCTGATGCATTGACACGAACCCCTGGATTGACAATTGCTGGGTGCCCTTGTGGAGGCACCTGACAGTGTGTACATTCAGATGCTGCCTCTGCTGCCTCTACTGACCTATCTTCCCACCTGGACAACCTGGCAGTCGATACATGAACGTTGGGTATGTTGCGCTCGCATAGGGGTCGGGCAACGCACCCTTCATTCTCAAAGAAGAGAGAAGAAGAGCAATGGCGCTGGTGACCCCTCATGGCTGTGTTTTGGGAGATACATTGCGGTGTATCTTCCACAACACTTGCTATCAAAGTGGACTACCTCGTTGGCCTTCATGCCTGTGTTATGAAAGATACGCTTTGCGTATTTTCCAGAACACTTGCTGCCCTGTGGACTGCAACGTTAGCATGCAGAGTTGTGAACGGATCTAAAGCTGAATCTTAATTAGATGCAGTCCCTGCACAGTTTGACTGAGTGGAAGATGTAGTGACAAAGTTAATTAGATGGCATTTTGCCCTGAATGCAAATTTTGGCGATTGTCCTTGATGGATGACAATGAAAAATTAGTCAACAGTCCTTGATGGATGAATCTCACAAAGTGAATGCCGACAGTACTTGATGTACTTGGGATTTCCCTGCTCAACTTTGAAGGAAGAGCTGTTGCAAGAACTGATACTAGCCTGGACAATGACACAGGCAATATCAGTCCCTGATTGAATCAGGATGAGAATTCACATACTCTGTCACATATTACCCTGCTTCGCGTCCAAGCCATGCAGGAGGCAAACTGCGCAGCGCATATAGCAGGGTTTTGAGATGTGTGGCTGTCGGGCTTGTGGGCAGGGCTATGGCTTGATGTTTAGGATGTTTAGGGTAGACAGTTGAAATTTCAAGTCTTATGAGAGGGAGACGCTGCTGAGCTCTATGGCCTCCTGCTGGCATTGCTCCTGGTTGCGAAGCTGCTCTCGTCGACGGGTGACGTGCGCTGACTGATATCGCTGGTATGAGCCTGTCTTGAACTACTAGACACCTGGTCTAGCTGCTCCACTCTTTCTTTGGATCCCCGGCCTCCCGTGGCACCAGCTAGCTGCTTGAGCCTGTCTCCAAGAGGCGTGGCCATCAGTGTGTGCTGACCTGCCGAGTGCGGGCGTCGGAGAGGGTTGGAAAAAATGAGAGGGAGAGGAGGGAGAGCTGGGGTGCACTTTGCTGTCTTTTCTTTCGGCTCTGGACTACCTTGCGGGTTTGGTGCCGCCTCCGCCCTCCGTTCGGGCCTCGGAACTCATTGTTCCCATCCTGCTGCAATGGGCATTGCCATGCACCTTTCGGCCGAAGTTCGGTGATGGGCATCCTTTCTTTCTGCTGTTTCCATTCTATGCTCACAGCTGTATCCGATGCAACGGTTTGAGGTGGCTACCTTTGTTGAGCAGGCTGGAGATGCTCCTTTTGCGATCTGCATGGTGCACAGGCAACATGTATGCGGCACAGTCTATGTGGCGTGTCTGTGGTAGGCAACACCCACTCTTGGGTTGACGCAGCACTGAGCTTTTGCACAACGGCTTGGACAAGCAGGCTTTTGCGAGATCAGAACTTCGAGGGATGTTTTGCCCATAGCTCACGGCATCGCCTGGCAGTTTGGATGTCTTGCCTACTTGCTTGTCTTGTGACGCGGCGAAGGCAGAAGTGAATGGGATGAGCAAGCGCTGCTTTAGCGGCGTGTCTGCTGTTATCCTTGACACAAAGCGGACATAATCTCCAGTATTCCCAAGCTGTGGTGCACCTGGGCACTTTTGTTCTCAGATCAGATGTCAGAAGAGCCCTTCCTTACATTCCTAAACCATGCTTCAATCATGGCACGTGCTTGTGAGGTAACGTGGCTCTTCCTGGCATCGCAATCAGCTGCTAAGGCTGATCACTGACATTTCGGTTGGCCGGTGCACTGCCTGGTCGGTATGCCTGAATCTTCGCATGGTAGACTCTGCAGATTTCGGGGACACTGCAAGTTTGTAACGACAACGTCCACCGTTGATGTTGTTCACCTTTGTATGGTAGACGTTGCAAATTTCTGAGACACCGCAAGTTGGCAACGCCAACGTCCACCCTTGAAATTTTGTGTTTTTGTATGGTAGACTGCGCAAATATCAAGGACCATGTACGCCTTTAAATTTTTGTATGGTAGACTCTGCAAATTTCAAGGGCACTGTAAGTTTGTAACGCTAACGTCCACCCTGGATTTGTTGTATTTTTGTATGGTAATGTATGGTAGACTTTGACTCTTGACTCATTGTATCTTCGCATGGTAACCAGAGCACATATCACGGAATTTCTACGTTTGCAACGCCAACGTCCACCTTGATTTTTTGTATATCTTTGTACGGTGGAGTTTGCACATTTCACGGACACACGCCAACGTCCAGCTTTGAGTTGTTGTATCTTTGTATGGTAGAATTTGAAGAACACTGTAAGTTGTGACGCCAACGTCCACCCTTGAATTTGTGTATCTTTGTGCCGCCAACTAAACTTTGCAAATTTCAAGGACATTGTAAGTTCGTAACGCCAACGTCCACCCCTTAATTTCTGCATCTTTGTATCATAGACGTTGCAAGTTTCAAGGACATTTTAAGTTTGTAACGCCAGCGTCCACCCTTGAAATTGTGTATCTTTGCATGTTAGACTTTGCAAATATCAAGGACACTGTAAGTTTGTGATGCTACCGTCCATCCTTGGATTTGTGTATCTTTGTACGGTAGACTTTGCAAACTGCAATTCACACCCTGAGTTTGTAACGCCAACAACGTCCACCCTTGAACTTTTCTGTCTTTGTATGGTAGACTCTGCAATTTTCAAGCGCACCGTAAGTTTGTATTGCCAACGTCCGCATTTGATGGTTTTGTATCTTTGTACGGTAGACTTTGTAAATTTCAAGCATATTGCAAAGGTGTAATGTCAACGTCCATCCTTGATTTTGCTGTATCTTTGTATTGTAGTTTTTCCCATGTCAGGAACACTGTGGTCTGTAACGCCAACGTCCGCCCTTGTGTTCTTGCAGTAGAAGTAGCAGTAGCAGTAGCCGCAGTAGTAGTAGTCGTAGTAGTCGTAGTAGTAGTAGTAGTAGTAGTAGTAGTAGTAGTAGTAGTAATAGTAGTAGTAGTAGTAGTAGTAGTAGTAGTAGTAGTAGTAGTAGTAGTACTAGTAGTAGTACTAGTAGTAGTAGTAGTAGTAGTAGTAGTAGTAGTAGTAGTAGTAGTAGTAGCAGTAGTAGTAGTAGTAGTAGTAGTAGTAGTAGTAGTAGTAGTAGTGGTAGTAGTGGTACTAGTAGTAGTAGTAGTAGTAGTAGTAGGAGTAGTAGGAGTAGTAGGACTAGTAGGAGTAGTAGGAGTAGTAGGAGTAGTAGGAGTAGTAGGAGTCGTAGGAGTCGTAGGAGTAGTAGGAGTAGTGGTAGTAGTAGCAGAAGCAGTAGTAGTAGTGGCAGTGGTCGTGGTTGCAGTGGTAGTAGTAGCAGTAGTAGGTGTGGCGGTGTTCACAAGTCGTGTTGGTTTCGGATCTGTCGGCTTCAAATGGCTTGATCAACTACTTGTCACGGGCGAAATTGGTGGTCAACCGTAGGAAATGGCGGAAAGAAGGTTTGGCGCTCGACTGCCGACATTCGCTGCCATTGGCTTGCTTGTTGTCACTGTTTCTTGTTGGTTGTTGTTTCCTGTCTCGTTGTGGTGTTTTGCCCGTGTTGAATTTGCCGATGGTAGCACGACCACTGTCTTGTTGTTTTGTTGATGTTCCTGTTATGAAAGCTTTTCGTGAGACAGCCTGGCTGGCCTGGAGCTGTTAGCCGGTAAGGCTTATTAGACTGTTGCCCTGTTAACAGTTCGAAGTACTTCTGCCGACATTTCCTTCGCTACAGCTTGGTTCATCGAGCTTTGGTTTCCTGCCCTTGCTCCCGAGACTTGGTCTGTTAATGCTACAAGATTGGGCTTCTTTCCAACGCTCGTGCTTGTCCGCCTTACTGTGGCACTGTGGCTCAATCTTTCGTAGCAGAGTGGGACAGAACTTGCCATGCGACGCAGGCCAACGTCTTGAATTCAGACCGGCTTCGCTATTCGAGTCGATGGAGGGCTTCCTCACACGCTGTTTCACAGCCATAGGAGCGGCGACACGTCGACCTTTGTCCAGAAAGCAGCGTCCCGAGAGTCCGTAGCCCGAACAAGGCCGGCCAGTGACTGCGCCGAACTGTGCCAGGTGTGGACCACATGCCAGGTCGTGGGGCAGCAGCCGAGGCCATTAAACACACGGCATCGCAGCCTCTCGAACACCGGCTGTTGCCGCCATCTTTTTGTAGCATGCCCAGCACGCAGCAATCGTAGAAAAATGGCACATGTAACCAGCACATGACACGTTGGTGCCATGAGGCTGAACCGAGGCGATACAAAAAACGGTTAGAGTTGGTTTCAAGAAGCTGTGATGAGGTGCTCTGTTATTGTAAAAACACAACGGCGTGTCGCTGGCGAGCTGAGAGAGGCACCAATCTCGGCCTTCGGCCGAAAAGTAATGGGAAGCTTCCTTGTTGGCGCCTTCCTCGTTGACAGCATTCCAGCAGGGGCTGTTCAACTCACTTCAGGTACAGCACGGTCGATTCACAAAGCGTTGATGCTATGATGTACGAGAGAAGCTAAAACGCCTGTGGCTTTGCAGGCATCTGCCTCGCCCATGGATGTGAAGGGTGAGCGGGCAACGTCGCTTGGCCTGAGACTGTTTTCGGACTGCTGCAAGAGAGCGAACCATAAGTTCGAAGCATTCGTACAATAAACATGACATGTGGCAGCTGTGCGTCCACAATCCGAATGCGGACAGTAGGACAAGGTCTCGCTGTGTCGGAGCCACTGCACCGTGCGATAAAGGTCGTGTAAAATGGTGCAGATGACCTCTGAACAGCTGTTTACACTTTACACATGTCAAAGGGAAATGAAGTAACGACGAGCAGTGATTCAGCTGAGGAAGGAGGTAATCGATGCTCAGGCACTACAAGAAACTGCCGCCTGCACTCTCAGACGGTGATGCGTAATAGTGGAGCTGGCAGCTGCCATGCCCATGAGGCGAGGACTGTGCGAGGAGCACAGCAGCTTTTCGGCAACTTCACCGGCTGGGTCAGAGAAGCGAGGAGCACAGCGTGGAGAGCAAGCCCACATTTCCGCATTGGATTTTTTTTCGCAACCGCTTGTAGCTGAAGGCACAGTCGGCTGTTGCTGACTCTTTCGCCGGCTTGGCAGAGGAGGGCGTAGGCCTGTCGTACAGCCTACGGTCTTGCTTGCACACATCCGTTTGCGCAGGGCCTCTGACAGCAGTCCGCCGACGCGCCGCTGAGCGCAATGCCGAGGCACCCGCCAAAGGGCTGTCGGGCCCGTCTTGTGATGCAAGCTGCTATTTACAAGCGGCATTGAAGGATTAACACATGTCTGGAAAGTGTGAACATCGGGATCGTAACAGTGCTATGAAGAGCAGTTCGACATAGACGACGAGCCACATGGCAACCCAGATGCCACAAGGCAGGTGCCAACATCTCGCCGAGAGCCTCCAAGCGAGACTTGGCAGCAGGTTTCGACTAGTCAAGTCGCGGAACAGGTCGCGAATGGCAGTGGCCATGCATGCATCAGGCGTGAAAGCTTAAGTGCAGGAAGGGAGGCTTCGCGAAGTGATGCAGCACAGTACTTCGTGCGGGGCTTAGCCTGCCGGAGGAGGGGCTGCAACTCTGTTCCCATGTGCAAAGGCGAGAGAGACATGAGCTGTAAGGTGGAGTACAAGGGCCTGGATCTGTCTCTTCTACCCCCGGAGTTGCAGATGGGGCCTGCCCGCCCTTGACAAAAGATGTTTCACGACTCGTGGTGAGACGAACTTGCAGAGAAAAACACTGTGTCTGGTCATGTTGCCACAGACGGGCGCAGTGTAGTGACGTGCTCAAGGAAGGAAGGGTGATCAGGCTTCGGCTCGGTGCAGCTCAATCTGCAAACATATCCCGCCCGCAATAGATTGCAATGGTTTCGCGGGAGCAGAAGGCAAGCTGGACAGCCGAGCAGGTGGCACTTGCAAAGCTACGAGTAGAGGAGGACTGCTTGGATTGGGAGGCCGGCCAGCACGGTGACTTCCCAGGTCTTTCACGAGTTGGCGGTGTGGACGTGTCTTTCTTCGCAGATGGAACTTATGCCATCGCGGCTATCGTAGTGCTCGATTTTCCCAGCTTAACGGTGGTTTACGAGCGCAGTGCAGCCTTTCGGCTGACGGTTCCATATGTGCCGGGGTTTCTGGCCATGCGCGAAGTGCCCGCCCTGAGCCAGATGTTCAAAGATGTCCCCAAGCATGCTCTTCCACAAGTGGTCCTTGTAGATGGCAACGGTGCTTTCCATCCTCGCCGGTGTGGTGCTGCTACCCATCTTGGGATTTCAATCGGCTTGCCAACGATTGGTGTTGCAAAGGACGTTTTGAAAGTGGGTGAAGTCAACTCATCTGTGGCTAGGCGCTTGGCTCAAACCCTGCATCGTCCACGAGAGTGGGCTCCTCTTTGCTCTGTCGCAGCCCTGCTAAAGACGAAGGGAAGCCGATGTCTGGTGGTGAGCCCCGGGCATCGGCTGAGCTTGGAAACAGCAGTGGCGCTGACTTCCCAGCTATGCCATGATCGTGCAGCTCCGGAGCCTATTCGACAGGCAGATCTCCGCAGCCGAAAGGCAGTGCGTGCATGGTATGCTGGTGCGCACTTTGATTACCTGGAAGCTCCAAGGCTCAGCCATCTTGAACAGATGCTGCAGATCACGTCCGATGGCACCAGCCCAGAGGCATTCCGCAGCCCCGAGATCCAGGCTGCAAAAACAAAGGCGGCCAAATGGGTAATCAAGGGATCTAGGGAAGAACCCCTGCCGAAAGCCTCTGCCCAGGCAGAGAGCACTCCAGAAACGGATTTTTGGACCGGCATTTTCGGTTGGCTATGCGTTTGCTTCACCAGGTCTCACACTCGGCAAATCTGAGCAGCTTTGCGGCTTTGCTTGTGCTGCTCGAAATCTGTACAGACCTGAGTTCACTCTAGAGCTGCGTCACGTTGTACAGCGCTGGTTGGTGGACCGTGACGACGAAAACAACAAACATGCACCCAGTGCCCCCTTCCTGCAACAAGATCAGCACCTTCGGAATGCTCCTCCTTTGAATATTGTACTGTCAGCAGAGGAGTCTTCAAGTTGACGATCAAGTTCGGTTGCTAGCTTGTCGAAGCAAGTGTCGGACTGAGAGCGCATGATTCAAACCTTTCGAGAGTAAGCGAGGCAAAAGTCGTGCAGCCGTCGAGTCGAGATTGTCGAGCCCAGTCTCTCTGGTGCCAGTTCCTCCCTCAGGGTAGAAATGTGGAAAGGCAGGTAAGGCAATTCAAACATCTTTGGGAGTGACCTACCCCTGCTCCTCTGGGATTTGAAGCGGCGAACCGGAGCTTCTTCTGTGTCTTCTGTTGCGGCCCAAGCTACCCTTTAACAGGAGCGCTCCCCACGGCGAAGCCGTGCTGGGTATCGATGCTCCGCCGCAGATGCTTTGCAGCTTTCTGGTTGACTGCAGCCTGTGCCGCGGCATATGTTTTCAATGAAAGCTCGGAGGCCCAGTGCTTGCATGATGCAATTGCCCTCCACAGAAGGGGTTTTGTTCCGAGCCTCTCCGGACGCAACTCTTCTGTCGGCTTGGTGTCCTATGACTGGGACTCGTCCAAGCTAGTGACAAACATTGCAGCTATCCTTGTCCGCGAAGCCTTGGGAATTCATTCGCAGGTCAGCGCAGACGTCGCAGTGGACGTCACTGATGGAATCTGGCTGTTGTCTGAGTGCCGGGACACCGGAGGCATAGAATGTGTGGGTGAACAGAATCACGCTGCACTTGAAAGCTGGTTGGGTTCATCACCCACTGGGTACGCCGCATTCCAGAAGGCCAACCCCGAGCTCGCTCCAGAAGACCTTGGTTCTATTGGATATGCAGGAGAGGAGCATCTGTTCCTGACTGCAAGTGTTCAGGATGCAGCTTACCGCGATTCTGGCCTGGCCCTGGAGTTTTACAAGAGTTATAATACGTCCTTCCATGATCCGAAGAAGTACTTTGATCATGTGTCCGATTTGTCGCTTGCGGACCTTGTCCCGTGCAATCGAACAGATCTCGAGTTCAACAATGGACCATTGATGGCCATGTATGCTCACTGGACCGGGGATCTAGAAGGAGTTTCTTGGGTCAATGAGAGCGACGAGGGGCATTTTGTGGCGACGTGTCCTGATGCGTATTTCTGGATCAGCCCAGCCTGCCGTCACAACACTTCTGCGTGCATTCCAGTTCTATCTGCGGGCAATGGCTGGCGCATCAATGCCTTCATGCAGTGGTGGCCTGGTCAGAAGTTGGCACAGACCACTTGCTAAGAATGCCTGCAACTTCAGCTACAGTTGCCCCGACTTTAGCTTTGTTTTTGCTGCGTGGACCAAAGTGGGAGTAGTATCAGCGTGAGGTACATCGGTACATGAGCTGCAATGTGGCATCCACATGTCTGATCTACACTCTTACATGACGTCATGCCTCGCCTGGTGCGATTCAATCCAGGGTTGAGAATAGTAGTTGATGAGCTAGAAGCTCTGCTAGACATTTCAACCTTTGTCCAGGCGTAGGCCTACAGAGCTTGAGGCTCGGAAATTATCCGCCAGTAGCCCTTTCGCAGTTTGTGCGCTGGTTATTACGTATGCTTCAGGTCGGCCACTTACGGAATTCCGGCAGCGATCGGGGTTGCAGGAGACTTTGGCGTGTACACGTGGTATGTTACCAACTTGCGCATCTTATTTTACTGGTGGGTTCCAGATGCTGCCTTCACTCTTCTGCATCCTTCTGCCATTGTCTTGCCCCGCTACAGGGCAAGCGAGTGGGCCAGGGGCAATTTAAGAACAGCGGCAGAAGGATCCTACATCGGCAAGCTCGTGAAGCCAAGCTTGCGCTCCACGGCTCCCAAGCTGCGCCAGTTCTTTCAGAACCTGCGCCTCGACACAACGAGAAAGACTTCTCTTGTTGAGAGACAGAGGGGGAGGGGGAGGGGCTGGTACACAAGCCTTTAAGAACACTCCGAGTTGTGTTTGTGCCCCCAGGCGATTCGAGCTTCTGGAGATGCAAGAGCAGCTGGCCAATGTGGCCAGTGGAAAGCCTCTGGTTGAGGTTGCTTGTCAATGGGTCAAAGACAACAGAGCTATCTGGCAATCATGGGTGCCAGTCGACACGACCTGCATCGCCGGGTTTGGCGTGGAAGATTCACAGACACGTCACCTTGCCTCTCGTGACGGGGCCGTGTCCTGCAGCATTTGTCCTCCTGGAAGCTTCTCGGAGAGCCTTGTCGACGGGATTGGAGAGACTTACCGTTGCAGGTCGTGCCCGGCCGGTAGATCACAGCGAGAGTCTGGTGCCCTGCTTTGTCAAAGGTGCGAGCCTGGAAGCTTCAGTGATCGAACTGGCATGGCGGAATGCATCCCATGTGACCTCGGCACCTTTGCCAACGTCAGCGGCTCGACCGCGTGTCACATCTGTGGAAATGACGATTTCTGGACCACAAGCCGACCTTTACTAAGAGAAAAAGTAGAGAAGTGGGTCGAAGTGGCTGGGGCGACTTCACAAGCAATGTGTAACTGCAGAGAGGGTTCTCACCTTCATGAAGGCCGCTGTGAGATGTGCAGCGTGGGAACACGCTGCCCTGGCTCTGGCAACTTGGAACTTCTTCCAGGATATGCTTCGCTCGTTAACGAGCCAGGTCAGGTCTTCAAGTGCTATGGAAACTCGTTGAGATGTCCAGGAGGGGCCCCTGGAACTTGTGCAAAAGGAAGGGATGCTGGCAGCCTGGCTTGCGGCAGCTGTGCGCATCGTCTGCGTGCCACACAATCTGGCGAATGCGCTTCATGCGCCTCAGGCCTGGCGGCCTGGCCTCAGCTGCCCCCAAACCGCCGGAATTCCTGTCATGTCTCGTGCTTCCCTGTGGCGAGGTGACTATGCCTTGTTGCTCGCGGGAGGATTGGTGCTGTTTGGAGGAACCGGAGTTTTCCATGCTGTCCTCAATGCGGGTCGCGATGGAAAGCAGGATGGTCGCCTACTCGTTGCCTC
Organism: Symbiodinium sp. CCMP2592; assembly: GCA_905221615.1. Lineage (NCBI taxonomy): Eukaryota > Dinophyceae > Suessiales > Symbiodiniaceae > Symbiodinium > Symbiodinium sp. CCMP2592. The sequence goes on along the minus strand of CAJNDT010004346.1, from coordinate 332,468 downwards.
GCTCAGCTTAAGCCAGCTGGTTACCTGCGCACAGGTGTTGTCTGTCATTCACCAACTTGACATCGAGTGGGGGGAGCCTAGGCCAGCCTTGAAGGGAGTTAGATTGTTGTATTGTCACTTGTCGGGTTTCAGTGTAAAGATGTCTCTAATTATGTACCTGCACGTGCTTGAGTCTCAGGAGCCCTTCACTTGGTTTCTGCAAGCGTTAGACATACTTTCTCTTGACGTGCTTCTCTCCACGTTGACCTATTTTGACTGTGTGGCTGAGCTGACGCCGATACTGCAACTCTCCATGGAGACTTTGGGCGTGCCCTTGCTCGCAGCGCTGGGACCGCTATTGATCCACATCTACCGCAGAATGCGCAAAAGAAGGAGACATGCGAGGACGTACATGCTCTGGAGAACGCTTGGTGTACTTGTGATTCTGTTTTTTATCACCTTCTGCAGCTCGCTGCTGGAGCCCTTTCGCTGCAATGAGCATCCCAGCGGAGTGCGCACAGTGAGAACTTATCACAACGTGCACTGCGACTTCGTTGGCATGCATCTGCATCTCTGTCTCCTTGGTGGGGTAGTATTTTTGTTTCCGCTGTCCTTCCTGGTGCTATGTGCATGGATACTCTGGATGGAGTTGCCAAGGCGCCTACACAGGGGCGATATGAAGTTCATAAGGTCCTGCTCCTTCCTCTTCATGAGGTTTCGGCCAGGATGTGAGCATTTTTGTGCAATTTTCCTATTCCGGAACGTGCTTATTGTCATCTCCCCCTTGCTTCCATCAATGTCGGGGGGCCTCGTGTTCCTGAATTTGCTGCTGTATGGCAGCTTTTTCCTGGTGGCCTTCGGTAGACCTTGGCGGATGCTTCATTCGACGTACCTTGACTTGTTTATTCATGCGGGATTGCTTCTGGTTCTGGATATGGGCACTCTTTTCACGCCACCCGTGGACAACAGAGTTGCCATGGTGATCTGTTCCGTAATGACATCATTCATGGTGCTGGCAGCCATCGTGCTGGCCGCATCTGCCGTCTGGCAGCACTTTCTCGTTCAGCGCAAGCCGTTCCATTTCTTCCTATGTCACCATAAGAAAGCAGCAGGCAGCTTTGCACGCCTACTAAAGATTGAGCTGCTTCGCCGGAGCTCGAGCTTTACTTCCTTTATCGATGTGGACGACCTGTCTGACTTGAGCAAGCTGTTCTCGTATGTTAGTCACGACGTGGAGAAATTGGTTCTATTCGGCACTCCTGATGTCTTGAAGCGAACATGGTGGCTAGGCAGCTCTTGAGCATGTTTTAATTTTGGAAGAGTATGTCCTGCATAGGAAGCTGGAATTGAGAGCCTGTGGCTGTCTTCAACATCCCAGGTGTGTCGGTGAGCTAGTAGTAGCAAGGTTGCACAAAGTGCCGACCATCCTGCTCAAGCTGCCGAGCTTTTCCCAGCCTGATGACGCTTTCTTACTTGCGTATGACAGCCTGGTGCCCGATTTGGGTGATTTTGCAAGTTATGGCTTCGGAATGAAGGAAGTCAAGGACACCTTGCGATGGCTGGGATCTGTTGAGACAATCTCGCTGCCGAGCTATTTGAGCAAGCAGGTACTGCAGCATGTTGTCTCCTCTTTGACAGAGACCCGCGCGGCTCTCCGAAGCTCCCAGCAGACCTTCGACAACGGTTGTCTTGTATTAGCTGACCCCGAGAATATGGAGGCTACAGCAACTGCTTATATCCTAGCAGAGTTGACGGCTCGCGAGATGATGCATTCATCTGTACCTGTGGTGCTCAGTGCTGAAGACAGAGTGGGCCCAACGAAGGTGGATGTACTACACTTAATTCTGGTGTGCACTGGGGGTTGTCTTGAATCGAGCAAAATTGCGGAATGGCTGCTTCAGGCTCGATTCATAGCCACCTGCTTTATATCACCTGTGATCTCGGACGACAGGTTCGAGCTCCCGTCCAAGATGAGTTACCAAAATCTTGCCCGGCATCCTTATGCCGACACGCTTGACCTCGGGACGTATGTGCGCGTCTTGCAAGCCGTGTTTCTGGAGATCGCATTGCCTTTCTCACCACAAAGCTGCTCGGAAGCTGAGCTAAGATTGAGAGCAAAGCAGATATCCGCACGACTTCATCCAGGAGCTGCAGTGCGCAATCTCAGTTCTCGCCTGGTAATGCTTGCAAGCAATGAAGAGTTGATTGAAGTCAGCCTGGCCTTGGCAGCTGACGCCAGGAGCAGCCCGGCCTCAAGCTTAAGAGTGGATTAAGAGGCTCCCTTTTCGGAAATGGTATTTCAGTGCGATAGCAATTAAAGAGCTCAGGTGCAGACTCGGGCAGCCTCGGAGCGAACATTTCAGATGCGGACGAGCTTGAGCTCCAGCGCATGGTTTCCTCCAAATTTTCGGACTTCACGGCATCCTGCGATGCAATGCCCGTGGAATCTGACACTGTTGAGGTAGCATTCTAGCTACGACGACGGCGCA